>OZ014507.1:3967618-4517618 GCA_963966075.1 Aphodius sticticus
TTTTCTCTTTTGTTAGTATTTCAAAGTGCTTTACAGAAGTTTTATTGTAATATAGTTCCAGTTCAATAAGCACACATTTATTATTTACAAAATATTAGCTGGAACATTTTTGAAAACTTTATTTCTAAATAAAGTAAGCATTATCAACGATAATAAGTTAAAAATAACATTTTGACTTATGAATTGTTTTATAAATTAGTATTTCATTTATTTAACATGAGCTGTTGTTGTGTACTGTAAGGTTAATTAAAATACATTTACATAAAAAATAAAGGTATTTTTAATTTCCAAACAATATAAACTATAACTGAAAATGTCCAACAACATACTTTATCAAAGTATAGGTTAATAATATGGTGACATACAGGCGGGAAGTAAATTTTAAATAAATCAAAAATTACAGCCACAACCTGGATTTGAACCAAGGCCCTTTATGCGTCGCTAGCACAGTGCTCTCCCATCTGAGCTATTGACATTCTGCTAGCGACGCAAAGGGCCGTGGTTCAAATCCAGGTTGTGGCTGTAATTTTGTATTTATTTAAAATTTACATCCCGGCTGTATGTCACGAAATTATTAACCTATAATATAAACTATGTTCCACTTAAGCATATAACACGCAAATATCTTTTTTTCATTTTCTTTTATGCGATTTAATTAAATTTTTTAAACCATATAGAACACAACGGTCTACCTATTAACAAAAAAAACAAAACTGCCATTTTCAAATGCAAAGGCCCCTGTGATATCAATGTAAACAATCGGGAAATTGGTAATCATGTTAGGAATTTTTATCGGAAATTTGTATTACTAATAGTTGTTCAGAATACCAAAAATATGGAAATAAATCAATAAAAAAAGTTTTGTGAATAATGCAATACATAATACATACTCCTATGTGTCCTATATTATTATCCTATATTATTAAGGTAAACACTGTAAAATATCGTTGAAGCTAAATGTCTCCAAAACACCAGTCACATGTAATAAATTACCATAAACACAAATTAAAAACAAATTTAATTTTAATTTTTTTTAAATTAAAAACAATTTTAATATTTTTTTTAATTAAAAACAAATTTAATTTTAATTTTTTCGATTTTTTAAATAAATGTTAATACATATATTAGTTCTGAAATAACCTTCAGTTAATATTGACAACAAGAAATTGATTTTTGCATTTACTAACGCAAAAAAGCTATTAGATGTAATAAATTTATACAGGGTTAGCCAAAATTACCGGAACACCCAAATAATTCTACAACGGTAAAAAATTTCAAAAAAGAATTCAAACAAAAGCTTTTAGGCTTTAAACAATCCATCGTTCAAATATATTTTGAATATACAGGGTGTTCATTTTATTATAGAAATCGCGTAAAATTTTTTTTTTCAAATGGAACACCCTGTATCATTTTACATTTTATAATTTTAGGACTAATTCTGGACATTGTTTATTAAAATAATTTTTTTATAAAACGCATCATTTTTGAGTTTTAAGCAATTAATTAAAATTAGTCAAAATTACCGCAACACCCAAATAATTCTTCATCGGTAAAAAAATTTCAAAAAACATTCAAACAAAAGTTTTTTACTTTAAACAAGCTATCGTTCAAATATATTTTTAATATACAGGCTGTTTATTTTATTATGGAAGTATGGAACACTTTTCCTTTTTCTCATTAAACGTCCTGTACATTTTTATTTTTTAATTCTAAGAATTTTTTTCAAGTAGGTTTTTATAAATTGATTCATTTTTTAATTATCAGCAATTAATCAAAACTCCAAAACATTTATTTTAGCCGAACGGATAAATAATAACAATGTAAAGAAAAAATAACAAAACAATTAAATTAAATTTTCAAACTGCCATCCCTGAGCGGCTTGACAATGCCCCAACCTATCAACAAATTCCCGTAAACAGTTGTCTAAATGATCGACAGTAATACTCTGAACTTCGTCCACTATCCTCTGCTTCAACGCATCAATATTTTGCGACCTATTGGTGTAAACCTTGGACTTTAGGTGGCCCCAAATAGAAAAATCCAGTATTTGTAAATCCGGCGACCTAGGTGGCCATTCAATGGATCCTCTCCTTCCAATCCACCTCTGCGGGAAAATTGAATTTAAATAATTCCGAACTTGGACACCGTAATGCGGCGGTGCACCATCTTGTTGAAACCAAATATTATTCAGATCTTCGTTGAATATAACTAGGAGATGAGGTATTACTTCATCTAATTGCTTATAACTAAAAAATTATGAAATTTTTAAACAAATTATTCCAATAAAAAATTATTAGATTCGTCTTAGAATTATAAAATGTAAAAATATACAGGATATTCCATTTGAAAAAAAAAGTTAACCAAATATGCATAAAAAATGAACAGTCTGTATATTAAAAATATATTTTAATGATAGCTTGTTTAATGTCAAAAACTTTTGATTGAATGTTTTTTGAAATTTTTTTACCGATGGAGAATTATTTGGGTGTTCCGGTCATTTGGACTAATTTTAATTAATTGCTTAAAACTCAAAAATGATGCATTTTATAAAAAAATTATTTTAATAAACAAAGTCCAGAATTAGTCCTAAAATTATAAAATGTAAAAAGATACAGGGTGTTCCACTTGAAAAAAAAATTTACGCGATTTCTATAATAAAATGAACACCCTGTTTATTCAAAATATCTTTGAACGATGGATTGTTTAAAGTCTAAAAACTTTTGTTTGAATTTCTTTTTGAAATTTTTTACCGTTGTACAATTATTTGGGTGTTCCGGTAATTTTGGCTAACCCTGTATAATTTGATGTGTTATTATGAAATACCTTTAAATGAGATTTTCATTTCATGTAATCCAATACTTTTATGTTTATTAATATAAAATTAACGTCATATTGAATAAAAAACACAATTACATTGCAAAGTATGAATTACATTACTTAATTGTAATTATAATTATACATTAAGCTAATAAATAGAAACTAAAAAATAAGAATTATTATAAACCAATTCAAAGCATTCGAACATGGTTACACAAATAATAAATTTCCGATATACGAATATGCAGCGTAAACGGACAATTTTTTGCACTTAGCGGTCGAGCGGCCGAGTAGAATGACAAAAAACTCGTGCATGGATATATCATCGACACTGCTGAAATACTGATACGAACATACTTAATTCCAAGACTGTACCTATAAAGGGTTGCGAACAAGGCTTTTAACGGTAACCTTGTAAATTAAATAATACATTTTTAATTATGGGATAACCCATTAAAAATCGTAAGTAAAATCTTTGTTGTAAAATCTTGCGCCAAAACCACGCAAGCGGGAAAACCGATCATACCAAAATATTGTTCAAGTTTATTTCGGTCTTAAAAATTAACAAATAACGCAAATTCTATTATGTATATTCCAAGAATATGTATCGCAGTAAATAAGGATGATTGTTTGCTTTCTAAGTGCGTTGTCGTGCTAATATTACTGTCTGATATATTAGGTTCCATAAAAACCTACTAAAAACCGTGTTTTCTCTATTATAATCTTAAAGCATATACATACCTACTGTTTTCGTCTACAATTCGTCTACAATGGTTCCCAAGTTTCATTTAAAGTTTGTCCATGCTGTTACAAATATCGATAATTGATGTCATGCAACTAATGCCAAAATTGTCCCCGGTGACAAAATTTAATATAAGTTTCCTTAAAATTGAACAACAGTCCCAGATTTGGTCCGAAAATTGATATTTGATTTATTATTTTCACAAAATGAATATTTAGAATCGATTTTGACACGCGTGAACTGTAATGTTACGAGTTATGATTTATTTGTTCGTTTGGCGCGAGGCCCTTTTTATTCCCTTTCACGAGAGCCAGTTGGAACACATCCAAGATTTCCTTTCGGTATTCCACACTTTCCCATCACGTTTCCCGTTCTGGCTGAAAGCCGCAGTACCGACCCGGCCTTTTATCTGCAGTGTTGTAACTATTTTATCAAAGATGTCGTTTCTAAAGTACCTACAAAAATGTGTTGTTGCACGTGCACCCTTCTGAAAGTATGTTGTTTTTTATTATTAAGGTAAACGCCCCAAATTCAGAAAAGTTACTATTCAAATTTTCTTAATTACTGTTATCGTGTTGCGATGTAAAAAGAAGTCAAATTGCAGTTACCTTAAAAAGAAAAAATCAAGTTTTAGCATAACACACAATTATCAAGATCAGTCAAACTTCTAAGTTATATTCTGACCGTTAAAACATTGGTAGAATAAGAAACGACTGTGAGTTGGTAAGTGTAATGTCAAATCAACAAACCGGATGTCCTAAAATGTAGTTCAATATTGTAGATTTCTTATTTTAACCAACTAAACATAAATAGGTCGAAATTAAGGACGGTGTCTGAATTAGTGACGTTTGTGTTAACAATTTAATCTAAGAACCATTTGTGTGATATCTACGAGAATTTATGCACTATTTCTTTCTTTGTTTTCCAGAATTTAGAAGATAAAATAGACAACATCGACGACCTGCAGGAAAAGGCAAAGTGCCAGCTAATATTGGAGCACGCTAACGTAAGCAGTCACTTGTTTTGGACCACTTTCTCGTCATTCAATAACACACATTAAATTTTGCAGGCAATGCTGAACGACATCAAACATTCCATAGTATTACTACAGATAGCCAAGGTTTGTATTGTCCACTCATGGCCTTGGTCTTCAATTGTTTTCACGTTATGACTGAGTTTGAATTTTTTGTTGTTTTTAGAACACAGCGCATCCGATTAACGGAATATATCAACAACATTTAAGCATATCAACGCATAGTAGCACAGGTAAAATAAAAATAATTAGTTTTGTGATTTGTTGTTTGTAATAAATGTGTTATGTGTTTGTTTGTGTAGAGGTGGCGGCAGGATTAGGTGACTCAGTGGTGCAACAGGGTGTAGAATTAGGTTCTGAATGTACGGAGGGCGCAAGGCGTAGGTCCACACTAAGTAAGTAATTATTTAGTATTGTTTTAAGTACACTTTTTAAGACCAGTGGCAGAGGAAGAAAATGAAAGTTTACACCAGACGATTTTGTGTATTGAAACGGTACATACGCTATTCATGCTATTTTCCGTTCGATGCATTCCTTTTAAGACGTGATAGTAGAGGCAATTGAGAACCTATTTAACCATATTTATCACTATAAAATCTATTATTTTTAGTATTATTTCAAAACTCTAATACTTACCTTATTGTTTCCATGAAAACTTTCGAAATGTGATCATCCTTCAAGCTGAAACGGTCGTATTTTAGCGGTATGACCCTAATACGCATGTTTTGAACCCAGATTCGCATTCCGTATAAACACATTTATCGAAAACGCCTAACCAGTTTCTATTCACAAGCTTATTATTGTCTCTCCTCAACAATAATCCATTTTAATGCAGAGAACTGTGTATGCGGGTAGGTGCTTTCGATGTATTTTCTTGCCCTGAATATAAATCCGATTCGCTTCAAGCAACAAATTTCCAAGAAATTCACATACAAGTACAAAGTTTAAGGTTTTTTTCTGATCATTCTTGCGGTCTGAGTCTAGGTCATCGGGGTTGTTTGCTATACATGATCCAAATCGGAAATATATACGTACACAACGGCATTTACAACATACAAGATGTATTGAACATAAAATTGTCAATATCTTGATAACCATAATCATTTCTATAAAGCTAAATATGGTTTAATATGTTCTAAATTACCTCTACTACCACGGTTTCAAGGAATTGCATCAAATTACATATAAGCCCGTACATCAATTCTTGGATTTTCCTTTACAACGTGATAGAAATAAATCACATAAACCGCATCCGCACCTATCCGCAGGTATAACAAAAAAGTCACATTTTTCCTTAACACAAATTACAACCGTTTTCAAGAGCGTCAACTTATGTGCATCTCTGTTTAGCCATAGTAAACTCTAACTTTTGGCTGACAAGGACACACACAGAAAAGTGATCTCTCGAACGAAGAGAGAATTACTTGGCTGAAGTAGTTGGTAGGTTCGTATATACGCGAGAGATTATTGACTTTAACCAAGAAATTTTATTTCTTGGAATAATTACTAGATTTAAGAAAGTGGTTACTCTGGTGAAGTAAGTAAACAGTCTTCAATGAGGTGTATATTTTTATTCCCGGTAAATATTTTTAGCTACTTAATGTAAGAATTTTAAAGATTTGGCACAAATACGTTTTCTATGGCTAATTAACAAGATAGGTATGTTATATTTACTTACTCGCTCTAAAGTGTTGCGTGCGTTACATCAAACTACTCCGTGTTGAAACGTTTATTGTACACTATAAATCACAATACACATCCCAAATAAATCACAAGGCACATCCCCTACGGGTACTTCGTTGTTTTCGTACTAGGTTAGGTTCCGTGGCGCCAGCACGTGCCAGTACCACGCGCGGGCGCGCGTACCTTGACAAAATCACGGTGCGCATATTTATTCCAGAGAAAGGGATTACTTGCAAGAAGTGAGAATCACTTCAGTTAAATAATTGGTGGGTGTTTATTCAGTAAACAATACTTACTTATATTAAATGTCTTATATTTTCTTGGATCAAGTAACTACGCACTTGGATGGATTTACTATTACTTCGTTGGAGAAATTAACATTTTTGGGACGAACAATTCTATTACTTTTTTCAATACAATATTGGTTCTTATAAAGAAAGAATTTATTTGTTGACAGCATTTATCTGAGAAATTATTTTACTTATATTGAGTATGTGGCATTTCTTGTATATACCTAACTTTCTACATCCAAGTAAATATGCATTTGAATCTAGTAAATAAGTTCAAGAAATTATGTTTTCTCGTTCCAAATAATCACTTTTCTGTGTGCACGAGTTAAACGAAATCTGGACTCATCTGTAAACAGTACAGGTGTCCAGTGACGAAGTTGCCAATCTCTGTGATCCAGAGCAAACCTCATTTGCGCTGGCTTGTGATGCTGAGTAAGGCGTGGTGCGCGGACAGGTCTTCTTGGTTTCAATTTCGCTTCTTTTAATCTGTTTCTAACAGTTTGATCAGAAATTTCTATTCCATGTGCTCGTCTTAGGTCGTTTAGGAGGTCTCGTGCTGTGGCAGTACAACATGGCAACACGTGTCTACAAGCGCAATTACATGACGTATTCCAACAAATAATTACAAAAATTTGTTTCTTTTGCAGGTAGTCCACCATCCCTTGCTGTTCCTGTTATGTCATACTCCAGTTCCGAAGAGGAGGAAGATTTCTTTGACGCTGATGACTCACCATTCTCACCATTAAATCAGCTACATAGTCCAACGTGAGTAACTTTTTTTTTATATTTCCTTCCTTTTTTTTTTTAATTAAAACGTATAGAATAAAACTTCATATAGTTCATGTCGATATAAAATGGATTAGTATACATATTGCGGGGTTGATAATTACCACAAAAAAATGTTGCTGGAAGTCGTAAAAAACAATCGATTCGCAATCACCTGTAAATTTCGTGACACACGCCAACCAACCATAGAAATCTACATATCCAGAATTGCCACTTACCCTCTGGTTACAGTGGAAACCACCTTATCGCCGGCACGCAAAGTTACGAACGGTTGTAGGGGTGCCTTTTGCTTGTATACATTAACTTTCTCACATGAGTAACGTAATAGGTTATAAAAGTTATAAAAAAATACAATAAAATCCGCTCGATTGAATTTATTTTAATCGAGGGCATTATGATAAAGAAATAAGGGAAGTAATTCTTGGATAAAACTTATCAAGTATATACAGTGTGTCCCACTTAAGAGTGTAACACCTTTATATCTTTTTTATTTTTAGTTAAATTTTAATAATTTTTTCTTTCAAGTATAGAACACATATTGCTCTATTTACTGCCAAAAAAGCACCTTGTGATGGCAAAATAAATGGCAAAAATCAAGAAATCAGTTTAGGGAATTTTTTATCGAAAAGTTTTACTAGTGATAATTGTTCAGAATTGCCCAAAAACCTTAAATGCAAAATTTCACGAAAATTAAAAAATATTGAAATTTTCTTCAAAAATAATTCTAAGTCCGTAAATATTATTTGCATAGGCAGCTGCGCTTAAAAAAAGTGTGCTGTGGAAATTTTGTTTGAAATAAAACCTGAACTAGCTTTGTCGTATTTAATTAAGATAAGATGTTGCCATGTTTGTAGGTTACTCTTTGCATAATAGCCTTTATTATTCAATAGAAATGTAATAAATAAAATTATTAATAAAAATTCGATTCATTTTTTTTCTCTTTAATTTCGCAGAAAATTTACAGCATAATAAATACAAAGTACAAATTAGATCTTTTTTTGTTCTATTAGACCTCCATCAGCTTCAACGCATGCATTGATGCGCCTTTCATTATGTTTAACTACTTTCCGGAGAGTTAATGGTGTAATCTCAGCGCAAGCTTGTCGAATGCGGGTTTTCAGTTCGTCTCTGTTTCTTGGCTGAGTCTTGTAGACTTCGTTCTTTAGAGCTCCCCACAAAAAATAATCTAGGGGCGTGAGGTCGGGTGATCTCGGAGGCCAATTAATTAATGGACTATTTCTTCCAATCCATCTCCGGTGAAAATTGTCGTTTAACCAATTTTGCGTAATCATTGCATTGTGAATTGGAGCTCCATCAAGTTGAAATATTATGTTATTATACCTAATAAGTGGAATATTTTCGATTTCGTCTGTAAATTCATTTTGTAAAAATTGCAGAAAACGCTCCGCATTCAAATTTCCCTCAAAGAAATATGGTCCAATTAGTTGCTCGTTCAGGATACCGCACCACACGTTAACTTTTTCTGAATACTGGCGTCGACAATTTATAACCCAATGTGGATTGTCAACAGACCAATGCCGCGTGTTTTGATGGCTAACTGTGCCATTAGTAGTGAATGTGGCCTGATCGGAATAATGATCGAAATAAAATGTTTTTAAAAAAATTACGATTATTCAAGAACTCTCCCTGGCACCAAAGGCAATATTCCAGTCGCCTTTCTTTGTCTCCTTCTTCTAATGTTTGTAAGAATAAAGGTTTGAAGGGATGTAGTTTATTCCCACGCATGCATCGCCAAATTTTACTTTTTGATACGTTTAAAATTGCTGTCATTCTTCTTAAGCCCATCCTTCTATTACGTCTTACAAAGTCAAGTATTTCGTCTTCACCAACATGTACCCTCAATCGTTTCTTCTTTATGTTGATTACCTTGCCCGTTCTATTAAATTCAGTATTAATTCGCCAAACTCTTACGTGATCTATTCGAGGACGACCCTGATGGCGATTATTAAACTCTTCAGCTGCTTCCCTTGCTGATCGCGCGTTATCACCGACTAATCTTATTATTTCCACTTTTTCGGCAAGTGTAAGCATTATTATTCAGACAATAATTAAATACGACACAATACAACAAAGCACTTTGACAGTTTATGTTTTATTTCAAACAAAATTTCCACAGCACACTTTTCTAAGCGCAGCTGCCTATGCAAATAATATTTACGGACTTAGAATTATTTTTGAAGAAAATTTCAATATTTTTTAATTTTCGTGAAATTTTGCATTTAAGGTTTTTGGGCAATTCTGAACAATTATCACTAGTAAAACTTTTCGATAAAAAATTCCTCAAACTAATTTCTTGATTTTTGCCATTTATTTTGCCATCACAAGGTGCTTTGCATTTAAAGAAGACAATTGGTTTTTTGGCAGTAAATAGAGCAATATGTGTTCTATACTTGAAAGAAAAAATTATTAAAATTTAACTAAAAATAAAAAAGATATGAATGTGTTACACTCTTAAGTGGGACACACTGTATAAAAAAAAATAAAAAAAAGTAGCTCTGCCTGGATTTGAACCGGGATCCTCTAAATTTCCGGTCTCGGGAAATAAAACTAGTGCAAACAAAATTAGTCCAAACTAATTCGATCAATTCTTCAGTAGGCTGTCAGAGTGCTCAGATTACTACAGTTTACCTGGACCATCCAGGATTGGCAGGATGATTATTGTTGGCGCTGACAGCTCATCTGAGTGAGTCCTTTGTTTATTCGCGACTAGTCATTCTTTTAAAGAAATATGTGTTGTACACACTGCTGCTTTTTTTGTATTAGAGTAGTTAGTAAATGTTTCTCGCATTTGGTAGTTATATGGAGTAAATGCAACGTCCATTCCCAACATCGAAATCAAAACATAAATAAAGTTTATATTTTGAGTAACAGTCTGCGGTGAAATGATATTGAATGCGGTTATAGGTTTCCGTTAGAAGTGAACTGATTTGTAATAGATTATTGTTGGTTTACTTTGTTTTATAAAAGTAGGTACAACTAAATGTTTTTTTTTACATTCTCATTCATCTGGAATCTATCCATCTGTATTGAGATGACAAACGCTAATAACAACATCTTCTCTGAATTTGTCGCTCCAGCACACGAGCACATAACTAAGGATATAAAACGCGAGCATGAAGTTTATACGCGAGCCGTAGGCGAGCGTATAAACATGCGAGCGATTTATATCCGTTGTGGGCGAGTCGAATACGACGTTTTATCTACGACTCATAAATTCTATTTTATATCAAATATTTTAAATGTATTTGTCAACGTTAGCGAGGCGAACTGTCACATAACTGTCATCCACGTAGGTTTTGACGGACTTTGACACTAGCGCTGTATAATGATGACAGTTCGTTCAAATAATGAAGTCATTATTTGAACGAACTGTCATTATTATACAACGCTATTGTCATTATAATCATTGGCGTGTATAATGATGGGGATTATATAGTCATAGATACGTATGCAATGAACTTATTATATGTTAGTCGTAGATAAAATTATATAATTATGTGATTTATATAATTCATTAGAACGATAAGAAGTTGAAACTTTGACAATAATATGTATTTTCTAATATCTAGACAATAATAAAATTGTAGTCATTCGATTCATTAAATTTTGTAAACGATTTATAAATTTGGTAAGAATTTTAGCCAATTGAAGGTTATTTTTAATTTTAATAATAAAAATTAATTACTAATTCTTATAAAGCTTGGAATTATTTATTTATTTTTTTTTATATGTGACCCCGTACGAGAGAATCGCTCTAACTGCCATCACTCGTTTTGATAATATACTTACCCCGAACCTTGATCAACGTTTCCAAATTTTACTTTAACAGTAGAAAACAAAAATTGTCGGTTGAAAAGATAAAAGATGTCAAAGTGTGCGTATTAACAAAAAAAATAAACAAAATTTAAACTCTATTAGATAATAACTTGCTCTTGCATCTTAAATTTGCTCAAAAATTTTACATTTTTATAAAATGTTTCAAGAATATTCACGGCAAAAGAAATTGTTTGATCGGGTCATATATTCATTTTTTTATATTAAACCCAATAAAACATTTTGACGAATTTTTGTTTTCTTCTTTAAGATAAAATTGGATAACTTTAGAATTTATATGTCATAGATGTTTAGTATGCAAGTAGACTAACTGTTTGCATTTTAATTATATATTGTATAATGACTTTAAGAACCAGTTCTACATGCGTTTCAAAGTAAAGGTGTTATTTATTGTTCAAAATAGATGAAATATTCAGAGCATCTTCTTAGAATAATAAATATTAAATTTCTAGTCATGGAATAAATTTATATTACTTGCACGTCTTTCGGTTTTGTCAAATATAGTTTAAATAGCCCAATCCACATTATAAAAATAGATTTTTATCACATATATTTTTACCACATTATTAAAATACATTTTTATATATAAGTGCACTTTTGGACAAAACTTTTCCACTAAAAAAAGCGTTCGTTCGATTGGAGTGAACCATCGAACGATTAATAACAACAATAGGGTAATTGACTGTATTAAAAATATGGCTTGTATTATAGTCATCCTAATAGATTATTACAGTTTAAGAAAACTATTTGTTATTACTTTTCAAAAAAAAATATGCTTTATTTCTATTAAAAACCAAAATTAAAATTGAATATTATTCACGTCCTATCACGTGATTGAAAACGCTCTGTAATTGGCTCAGTCTCCCGTGACGTCATTCGTTAGTACGCTTAGAGCGCGTTCGGTTTGTCAGGGTAGGGTATGGGGAGAGCAATGATCAGATAACCCCGGTCGGCTGTCTCTCTCTTATATGCAGATAAACGCCGTATGACGTTAGTCCGCCTATTATGCAGCGCGTCACTCTCACCGTACAATACCGGGTTATCCGAACGCGCTCTTATGCTTCTCCCGTTTAAGTTTAATAGCACTAAAGTGCCATGTAAGCATAACTTTGTAGGTTAGGATAGCCCTAACCTTCAGCTGTCAGATCAGATAATACCTGGTTAGAAACTACGATGGATAGTTTATCCGGTGTTTTTCTTGACGTATTTCCGCATTGTGGATACACCATTTATAACCCATTTTTAAGTAGAAATTGTGAAAACAACACATCATACAACACAATTGCCAAACGGCGACGATGCCAATGCTGATAGACCATATGGGTCGACTTGACATTTACTATGGTGTGACGTCACACAACAGAAAGTATCGTTTTGGTGGGACTTTTTGTGATTCAATTTTTAACGCTGATTTTTAGGAAATATTGAGGAAATAATTACGAAAAATAATGCATTTACAATGTAGAGTGAAGGAAGAAACACACAGATGGTTTTCCAATAACGGCCAAATACCCTATTGACAAAAAATAAGAAAATAATTTAGATGTAACATTTTTTTATTTTATTTGTTTGTGACAATTCCACAACAAACTGCCCCTTATATTAATCTCTTATTTGAGTAGTGCATTTTTCTTGGAAATTGTTGTTGAAGTTCACAGAATAATTTTCGAGTAGTCAAACAAAACCAATATGTTGTTTATTTTTATAACTCAAATTTTATTATTTTATGTTATAAACTTGTGAATTAAAACCACAATAACCTATCTTAATTAATAGATTGAAACTATAGTATATTATTATTATTATTGTTTTCTTTAAATAATTGAAGTAATACCTATTGCCGAAGAGGTTTTTTAGATTTTTTTTTCTGATAGAATAAACTCAAAACTGCAAACAGTTTGTAAACAATTGTATTTATATGGTTTATCATGTTGTCCCTTGCGTATCACTTTATCTTTAAGTGACAATTATTTTTATCGATTAATAATATTATATTTATATTACAACTTAAAGTCTGTTTTTATCGCCTTTTGCGATTATCTCGAAAAAGGCAAGCTCTGTCTTTTTTTTCATGTTGTCTATCATGCAATTACCCACAAAAAGGATGTATTCAAATATGACAATTTTGAATCCCATTTTTATATCTATTGGCCATCAGATTTATTCAGTAAAATAATACAAACAATTCCAATAGACTGGTGATCCTAATTTCCCAAATTACGCTCCCAATAAATAATACAGTCGCTTTGTTATCGAATATAAAAGCCACATTTAACAATACGTGCAATCAGTGCTAAGCGCATGTCTTAACACCAGCAGTCTCTGTCTCTCCCGTACACTATTACCGTCTCACTTCACAAATCCAGGGCAGCATGCTTGGGCAGTTTCCGCTGTCCTAGCTCGGGTGTCAAACGCGCAAATTCCATAATAAAAGTGCCTAAATCTAACAACAACACAAACCGACCACATTGCTCAAAAGTAAACGCCAATTTTACCGCATCAAATCGCCAGTTTTCACGCTAAGTTTAGGACATCCGGTCTGTGTGTGGCTCTACTATTGATTTTATCATCAATTTGGCTTTCGCGATATTACGTATTGTACGCAATAATAATAGCAAAATAATAATAGTAAAATAATAATAGCCTTTCTTTGAACAACGATAAATGTCCAATTCCCTTGATTGGGATGTATAATTTAGGATAGTAATAATTGATAAAGTTAGCCAACGGATTGTAGTGAGTGCCTAAATTGCTTAGATTAATTTTTAATGCCGATTTCGTAATTATTTTTCGAGAAGTGTACGAAAAGGTTTGATAGGTTTCAACATGTTCCGAATGCTATCGAACCGGTTTAGTCTTAGGAGAAATAGTAGAGGGTAAGATATTTCGCTACATTTGTATGTTTAGTGGTAATATTATGAATTAAATATGTTAAAAGTACATTTGGCAACGTTTTTTCTCACTTGGATTATGAACCTGGCCACCAAATTGTCTACTTCATTTCACATTGGTCAGAAAAGATTACACAAAATGACAAGTATCCGCAGTGGCGGATTAAGGATACTCGGGGCCTCTAGGCAAAATATCTTTGGGGGCCCCACCACAAACTAGAACAAAAGAATAAAGAAAGGAAATGTAGTAAGCAAATAATTTTTTTTTACTATTAGGTATTCGTTTATAAACAATTTTATAATAATAAGAATTGTTTCACATAATAACAGTTTATTGCAGTTTACAAATAATAAAAGAACCTCTTGGATATTTTCATGTCGTTTTTTAGAAAATGTATTTTACAACGTTTTAATTTGACAAATAATTTATTATTAGGGATAATGCATTTAATCGATCTTCTCCCGTTACTTCACCTTTGATTTTTGTTAATGTGGCGCTAAAAGCTGTGACAGGCAACCAAATATATTACATGACTTTTACTATAATTTACTTCGGAATACTCAGGTGTGATGTGTATTTTCATTTTGCTTATTTAAAGTAAAATACGCATGAATAATTTATCAACTGCACAACAGACATGTGCGTTCGAGATATATACAGTTGAAAACATTGTACTCGAGAAAAAGCGCTCAAGTTTGCGAAACGCAGAAAAACATTCGGTTCATATAGCTGGAAAATTTCTTCGGCATCGAATTTAATTTTAATTTGTTTTCTGATACACCAAAATAACGTTGTAAATGCTGCTCAGAAATATACATTCTTATGTCCACAAAAAATTGTTTTCGAGCACACTACGCCATATTACCAACGAAATATTATCGTGGTAAGTTTTAGACTACATATGTATGACTGGAATAAGCAATAATAATTTATGTTTTTAATTCAAAATGATGTATACTAATTAATATCATCTCGAAAAACAAATACACTTTAAACTTATTTGTCACTATTATCAGCAACTGTAGATTCAAAATACAACGTATCTTTCTACACATTTTTAAACGCTTTTTATTGATATTTATTGATTTTCTAGTACCGTAAACTTGGGTGACTTTAGTCCACTTTTGAAATTTGAAGTCTGGTAACTTTTAACAGATTAGATATAATTACTCATACTTGTGCTATTTTTTGGGTCTTTGATAGTACTTCAAAAATATCAAAACACTAATATTTCCAACGTCAGGATATACTTCTTTTATGTATATATATGGGTGGCCAAAGTCAGAATTCATTATTGGGTCACTTTGGCCATACTACTGTTTATCATGCCAATGACACGATAAGCTAGTGTATGCTCGAGTTTGGCCACCAAATATGTTTTAAAAGTGTTCAAGAACAAAATATGTTAAAATCAGCAATAAGATCATGACAAAACTATTTTATGACTATTTTAAAAAATAATGCTAACATGTTATACATTGCGGAAATGAGAAAAAGCACGACTATCGGAAAATGCCAAAATTCAATATGGCGCCCATAAGAAAAACAAAAGTTGGCCATGATTACGCCGCCATCTTTGATGTTATTTCAAATTAAAAAGTAACACTGCATTCCTTGTTAAAAAGTCGCTGTAGAATGTTTTTGTTTCAAATGTCTAGCTACGTTTGGTTTTGAATAAAAAATTAAAAACGATATCTTATCATTTCAGTTTTTTGCGGATATCTTTAAAATGAAAAATGATAGCTAAAATTTCTTTTCAGATAATTGTTCAGCACAAAAATACGAAACTGCCAAATTTAAACATAGCCTCTATCTCCACTAATAAGCGAGATCTAATAAGCCTCGAAATTGAATCACCCGGTATAGCTAGACATAATTTTGTACTTCTGGTATAATGAAGAAACCTCCTTTGGACGGGACAGGTGTTTTTATTGCTTGTAAAATGTCATCTTTGTCATACCACAGAAATGTCATCATTTGATGGCCATTTCCACTGAGAATGCCCGACTTTACTTTCCTCGATTGACTACACCGAGCACTTTAACTACGCGGGTATTGCAGAAAGATATTCCTAACAAACCACAGGACTAATGTTATCGGTGGCAAATCATAGATGCTGATAGATTACTCAACACAAACAAAGTTGTTCATAGTAACAAAATTGGTCAATTTTCAAAGCTATCTTCTGAACACTGCCACAAAAAAAAATAAATTATCATCTAACTTACATTAAGCACCTTTGTATTCAATATAGTATCTAAAATATAAATAACCAAAAATACTCGCAATGTTTGAAATATTAACAAAGATCTAAACAATATAAATAAATTTTCGAATAGTGGCCAAAGTCACCCAGGGCGGCCAAAGTCACCCAAGTTTACGGTAGCTCAAGAATCATACAAACTCATTGTTACAACGTTTATTTTTGAAATGGCTAAAACTAAAATCAACAAATTGTGCATTGCATAAACTTTGCAGAAATTGCTTGCCTTTTTCGGGTTTCTTCACTTTTCACTGTTTAATACCATATAGGAGGGGTGGCCAACTTTGGTGCACTTAAGATCTACCTTTCATTTAAAAAATGTGTCGCGATCGACATGTTGTCATAAGGGTAGCACACCCGCGAGCTATGGGTAGATAAGCAAAATATAGGTTCAAAACAATTTTTGTATTTTTTAATCCCTCATTAAGTTTTCCAGATTTACGCTCATAAAGAAAACACATTTCCAGACCCAATATTTTATATTTGCAGATAGTTCATTCCGTACAGGCGATACCTAAAAAACTTGATTTTTCGACAATTTTTTAAGATAAATGTGTATAACTTAAAATACAAATTTAATTTTTTTATAAAATATGGATAAAATATCATGGAAGGAAGACGATTTTTTGCTATCTATCTATACATCGCGGGAGTGCATCTCGTACTGAAACACCCTGTATATCTACCTACGTAAAAATATGAGTAATATTAACATATTTGATTGTGTTTGAACTGAAATGATAGCCATTTGCTAATATATTTTATCTTATTGAGTTGAAGGGCAGCTCTTTACTCACATAGTATTTTATTTTTACTTTATCATACGTAATACGTAAAGGATTATAATCGTGAAAAACTTTTTTTTGAGATTTCAGCGGAAATGTCTTTTTGGATCCCCTAAACATTTTTGCCCAAGGTACAAAAAAATGTCTGTGTAGGTATGTCTGTGTACCCTTTTTTGTGACGACGATTCCGGACAAACTACTAAAGGTATCGGGACGAAACGTCATATTTAGAAGTTTCATAACCAAACTTAGCGCCGAAAAGCTTTCTGTTGAAAGGGGTCCAAAGGAACTGGAGGTTTAGTCTTAGCATTTTTGAAAGATTTTGCAAATAAGCTGCCATTTCTGGAATTACGTCGAAATAGTTAAATAATAAATTAAAGTAGAGGTAATTGTGAATAATTTATGACTATAACATTTTTGGGTAAAATTAATAGTTTAGCTGCATGAGCAAATTCTATTTCGTCGAGATCGCTCGTACTGCATTACACTAGTTACACTAGTGGATTTGTCAGATATTGTGATTCTAATGACAGTAGGTAGTGTCAAACGCTGATGTTTGGATAATACCTACTGTCAATAGTATCAAAATATATGTCAAATCCTGGATAACTAGTTTTATTTTAATGCAGACACGACCGATCTCGATCAAATGGAATAGTATTTATAGTATGATAATGTCATATGCCTGGCCACATAAGATTTTTTTCTTTTATTTTGTTTGAATATCTGAAAGGTTGGCCTGTTGCTAATATTTATTTATTTTCTTGGGCTTAAAGGTTAGCTCTGCGAATATTTGTTTATCTTGCTGAGCCGGAAGGTCAGCCATTTATTGCCGTGGTAAATTATCTTGTTGAGCTGAAAGGTTAGCCCGTTGTTAATATCTGAATGGTTTTGAGCTGAAAGGTTAACCCTTTGCCAATATTTGTTTACCTTCTTGATATAAACAGTTAGTTAATAATATGTATTTGTTTATATGGTTGAGATAAAAGGTGCTCCCTTTGCTAATATTTGTTTAGCTTGTTGAGCTGAAGATTAGACCTTTGCTAATACTAGTTTATCTTCATGACCTGAAAGGATTACCAATATTGCCAATATTTGTTGATTTTGTTGAGCTGAAAGGTTATAAGTTAGCTCACATGATAATTTATTTCGTAGAGCTGAATAGT
Organism: Aphodius sticticus; assembly: GCA_963966075.1. Lineage (NCBI taxonomy): Eukaryota > Metazoa > Arthropoda > Insecta > Coleoptera > Scarabaeidae > Aphodius > Aphodius sticticus. Next base: position 3,985,931 of record OZ014507.1, read on the forward strand.
TGGTCCTTATGGCTAATGTTTGATTATGTTTAAGCTGAAAGCCCTTTGGAAATATTTGATTACGTTTTGAGATGAAAGGTGGTTAGCTCTATGCAATTATTTGATTATGCAAAAATGATAGCGTTTTGAACACAAAAGGAGAAGAAATTCATATTGGTAACTTGAATATTGTTGAATGTGTAACCAATTTCGGCAAATTATGAATTGTCCAATTGAAATTTGAATGAGTTACTGACATCAAGTTTATCGTTGAGGATAGTGGTTCTGGAGACTAGCTTCAAGAGCAAAGCCATTGTAAGGATTGGCCGTGTTAGGAATTATTTTATTTGTTGTATTAATTCAGATATAGGCCCAGTGATGAAGATTATAAAGACGCTTAGTTGTATATACCTGAGTAGCTTGACTCACTTGTTACTGTTAACGCTTTTTTGTTACAATGCGATAAGAAAAAATTCGCTATCGGTAAATGGACAGGTCTGTGAGATCAGTCATTGCTCGATTCCCGTGTTGTCTGCTATTTTGCAGGATAAAATTCGCATTTGCAAGCGATCGACCAAAATTGGCTTCGCGATCGACCGGTCGATCGCGATCGACGGGTTGGCCACCCCTGCCATATAGTATGCAACTGCAGTAACGAAACAAAAATATAATTACAATATCAACAAACCCGCTATTATAATAGTAAAACCACAACATACGTTGTAATTTTACGAATTTAAGGTATATTTCCATTGTATTTTTTACTAAAAGATCATTGTAATTGAAATAAAGCAGCAATATCGCTGTATAGTAGTAGTAGTAGTAGACAGACTTGTACACAGACTTGTAAAAATAATTGGAATTACGTGCAATTTTTATACTTACCACATTTCTATTGTAATTTTCACAATGATTCATGATGTGTAATTTTACAGCCTTTTTTTCTCAGTGTACTTCCGGCCAAATGGGGTTAGCCAGACCAAGTTATTATGAGAGAATATGTATTTATCTATAATTTATCTATGTGACAAAAGAATGAGAGATATGTTTTATAAGGGTACTACGACACCGAATTGCAGCAGATAATTACTGTAATTAAACACCCTTTCGGCCAAAATTTCTTAAGCACACCAGCAATTTCTTTTTATGCAAATCATTTTATATTACATATATGTAAATTATTCGTAGTGATATTTTATGAGGGTATGATTTTGACGCGGGCTCTCGGACTATGTGTAAAACAGGAGCATATTTAATTTTCTAAATAAAATTGATTTGTGTACTGGGAAATTTATAAGGGAGACATTTTGTGTCTGCCAAAAATTCCATAATCGATCATTCCTTTCTTCGTCGACACATATGCGTACTGAACAATATCTTTAGCAAATTCGTTCTTAGCTCTTGGTTTTATAAGGTCCAACCCCCACTTATTAAAAAATACTGCAACATTTCGTACGTCGCATGACATTTGGTCTTGACATTTCGAATCATACCTCTGAAATTCACCAATAAACAGCGATTTAAAAATATCTACATCATTTATTCACTCATCTCGTTCAATATTCGTAATACATTTTTAATAAACGTTACTGCTTTGCGGCCTTCTTGCCGCCCTTCTCGCCTCCCTTCTTGCTGCCCTTGCCACCTTTTCCAATCTTGCCAGCTTTCGCGTTTTCCTTCTTCTTCGATTTTCCACCTACTTCAGGCTTTTCGGCCTCCTTAGTCTCAATCTTTGAGGAGTCGCGCTGTAGCATCTTCTTTTGCTCATTTGCGGACATTGTATATCTGAAATAACGAGCAATTAAACTTGAAATGTGACTTGTGAAGGTTTATGTCAGCTCTATATTTGTCAAATGCTGTACAAATACTAAGGGTGTTGAGGTTATTCGTTATTTCTAAGTGGGGTATGAATTTAGTGGTCAAATTAATGATGAAGACTAGAGTTGAAGAATTGGAAACTCACCTGTGGTTGTTGTTTGTTCTCACTGGAAATTTAGTACCGGAAATCGTAACAACGATATAATGTGTGACGTGTATCGTGCGATTTTCCAAACAGGGCGATAGCTTTTGTTTTTGTTTTTGTGCCAAATTGCTCGGTCTACTAGAATTTCTTCTTCGACATGCTGGTTAATCAAACACTGCCTCGACGATCCCAAAAATTGTACCGGCCGCTGACCTTTTGGTACATTATTAACCGTTTTGAATTGCTTGACCGCTCTTTTGACGCCGATTTTCTCGCAAATCTAGACGCCAAAAAAATTGAAAAAATTCTGATGCTGTCCTTGATTAATATGCTACAATTCATAAAAATTAGAAAGCTGTATATGTTGGCGTTTACCCAAAGAATTAAAAACTAAAATAACGCGGGATTGCTAGCTTTCAATGTGCATTTTTGTAAAATGATCGGATTGGTGGTTGACCCACAAAAAACTATAGTATGCAATGCCCGCAATTCCGTTATTAGAAGAGCTGGAATAATGAAATATAGACTGTAGGCTACCCAATAATTCATATGTTTAAAGTTTATTACATAATCATTGTTTATCTTGCGTTTATTATACAAAAGATCGTGCTGAAGCGCCGCGTGAATTCCGATGCTCTTCGGTCTTTGGTGTGGTGCGGGGAAGGGAGTCGTTAGCGGTGCTGTCGATAGTGAGAGAACCGCGGACAGCTGATTTATCAATACACAAAAAGAACGACAACTTGTCAAGGTAGTAATGTTAACTAACAGAATTAAATTCTTAATTTTTGCAGAATTTTTATTATAATATGTGACCCGGTACAAGAGAAATGCCCTCACTACCATCTCTCGTTTCGATAGTATTGACTCCTGTATTTGACGGCTCATAGCTCTAAAACTACTGAACAGAAAAAATTGAAAGTGTCATACTCCTCAATCATTTCTACATAAGTTGTATGACTACGAAAATTTTTTGCTTCTCAATTATGGGAGCAACCTCATACTCTGTGCAAGTCCCAAGATGTTAGATAAAATTGCCATATGGGGCATTTCACGTGAAGCGGACAACGAAAAAAAAGTGAGGTTTTTAAATTCGTTCATAATCGGCCAAATTGTACGTCTAGAAGATATAAATGTGCATAGAGAATATTTTTTTAATGTGAGGTTTAGTTGCCAAATTATGGCCATCTAACGAACTGATGTGAAGAAAATACGTATCTTTTGGAAGCAATTTTTCAAATTAAACAAATTTACAATGAAATATTAAACGTGGTGGTTTATATAGAAAATTTGTTGATATTTTTAATTATAAAATCAAATTCGTAGTTGGAATTTTTTTTCTTGTATAAAACCAGAAGTAAATTTTTTAAATTAAATTTTTAATAACTTCGCCCCTTTTAAAAAAAATAATTTTACTCTCATAATAAAGGTTAAAGTGTGTAGATAATACACTGAAAGTTTTAATTTTAACACAACAATTTTAAACAAGTATCAAATAAGTACACTAAAAGAAAGAGACTTCGACATCAGGTATGACTATACCATCTGGTTTGAGTTGAAAATGAAAGAGAACATAGTTTTTTTTTAAATATTCTTTGTACAGATGCGGCAACATTTACGTCAAATGGGACTGTTTCTTCAGAAAATTGCCGGTGGTGGGCACATGAAAACATTACAGTAGAATGCCGAGATCAGTACCATTTTAAGACTAATGTGCTGTGCGGTATTTTGAATAATCAAATATTTGGGCCTTTTTTTTCGTCAAAATTTAAATGGGGAATTATATCTTCAGTTCCTGAACAGAGAGTTGTCACCTTTTTTGCCGTTAATTTAACGGGAGTTAATTTGGTTCCTGCTTGATGGTGTGCCCATATACACAATATAAACTCTGTCTAGAACTTTTTAAATCATAAATTTGGCCATCGCTGGATCGGCAGAAATTCGGAATCAAGATCCTGGCCACCTAGATCCCCCGGCTTTACCCCGTTAAATTTGTTTTTGTGGGTTTACGTAAACGTATACAAACACTGACCATTTAGAGATATAAATTATTTAGAGGAATCTATCCAACATTTTAAGTAGTAGAAATAAAAGAAGTTCATTTTTATTCAAATATTCTCAGTGAAAATAAAATTTCGTAAGTGGTAGTACCGCGCGTCTCACCACTTGAGAATCGCTCGCTGTAGATGGATAACTACTATTATAAACCTATCCACAGTCATTAATATTAACTGAATAAAAGCTAAGACACGCTGCTGAATTAGTTATTGTATGATATATTAATATCTACAGGGTGAAATATCAACTTCGCACCAAGAAAATGAGTAATTTTGTGCTAGTTCTAAATAAACATTAGTTATCATACCAAAATAACAAAGAATATAAAAAATATATTCAAATTTCCAAAAAGTAGATTAAACCATTGGCATTTACTAATATTGGTCACAAGAGTAATAATTAAGGCTCCGTTTTAAAAACATCGCAACTTCCAAACGAAATATTTCGTTGCGATGTTTTTTTTTTGCTGGGAGTGGTCTGCCTGGCCCCCACCAACGTCAACCAGGCCACAGTTTTACGATAAGGGGAAGTTGGGGGGTTTAGAGGAAGCAGGCAAAGGCGGAGCATAGTCGACGCGGGTACATACGAAGGGGAAGTACTCAGCCAGTTTGTCGCCGCGCGTCGGTGCTTTCGCTTTCGCTCAAGTTACAATGTATTAGTGTTCTCACTCATCACGGTCGCATATGCATACCGGACTGCATACAGCTGGCTGGCGGCCGCCAGGCGGTAAAAGAAAATATATTGATTTAAGTTAGAGAGAGCGCGCTTGCTGTTATAATATTTAATCTTTTTAACAGGGTGATATACATACTGTATAGTAAATTGACAAAAATGTGTTACCTAACTCATGATAACTCATCGGTGAATTATGGACTTCAATTTAGAAAGGAATTAATTAAAATCGAGCAATGAGGACCCAATACATCTATAAACATGCTGGATATCGAACGAACGCACGGCAGTGACACACGAAGACAAAAATAAAAAAAAATAATCTGATGCGTTCAGGCACATTACTTTATCATACCATATATAAAATTAATAGTTTAGCTGCATGAGATTCTATTTGATCGAGATCGGCCATGTCTGTATTAAAATAAAACTACTGGAACTAGACGGATATTTTGATTATATTGACAGTAGGTATTGTCAAAACATCAGCGTTTGACACTACCTACTGTCATTAGAATCACAATATCTGACAAATCCTGGCTAACTAGTTTCAATGCAGCGATCTCGATAAAATAGAATTTGCTCATGCAGCTAAGCTATTCATTTTACCAAAAAATGCCATAGTCATAAATTGTTCAGAATTTCCTGTACTTTAATTTATTATTTAACTATTTCGACAAATTTCCAGAAATGGCGGCTTATTTGCAAAATCTTTCAAAAATGCTATAAGACTAAACCTCCAGTTTCTTTGGATCCTTTTCAACAGAAAGGTTTTCGGCTCTAAGTTTGGTTATGAAACTTCTAAATATGAAGTTTCGTCCCGATACCTTAGTAGTTTCTCCGGAATCGTCGCCACAAAAAAGGCACACACACATACACAGAATTTTTTTTTTACCTGGGTCAAAAATGTTCAAGGGATCCAAAAAGACATTTCCGCTAAAACCTCAAAAATTTTGTTTGGCACGATTACAATACTTTACATACTACGTATGATAAAGTAAAATCATAGCACATACCTAGTCCAAAGTTCCCCAAACCATTTATATAAATCCCAAATATTTTGTCACCTACAAGTTCGCTATATTTTATAAACGTTCTGGGCGCCATGAGTGCAAGATTCATGAATGAAAACAAATTCTGGCATTGGCTATATCCAATTCCCGCTGTAATACTGCCCAATACAGTCGCTGAACTAATATTCATTAGAGCCGACCCAAGTTCGTCACTGCTAATTGTCTCTTCCTGTCCATAAAACCGACATTTTAAATAAAATGTTCATTTGAGTCCTGTTCTGGTCTCTTTGTCTCATTTGTAATTAAATAATTACAATATTGTTCTTTTAGATTATCTATGCAATATTTTAACTTAGGTGGTACGTAGTCGTCTTTTACTAATTCGTCTAAAGGACAGACGCGGATGTTTAGGTATTTTGCCACGACTTCTACCCATTATTAAACAAATGTACCTAACACCTAGCAGGTATAACTACACTAAGTATAATATCATACAGTATATGACTTTTATCGTGTGTTAAATTTGTAAACTGTGCGTATAAATGTGAAATGCGAGAACTCTGTTCTCCCGATTCAATATACGCTACGGTCATAACACTCATAACTTGTGAACAGTCTAATCTAAAAATAGCACTAGGCGTGGCGTAGTTATAGGCGGTGTTTAAAACTCCTAACGTCTGCTGTCTACACCGGGCCCGTAATATAGGCAAATTACATACATTTCTGGCAATTACGCTTTGTTATCGCAATTATAATGTTTAGATTAAAATTGTACTTAAATAAAAAATCTATTTTTGTATCATGAGTTGGGCTAAATGTTTTATATTTGAAAAAAACCAAAGATGTAGAAGTAAAATTGATTTTTATCTTTAAAAAATTTTTTTTTTCATCCAGCCCAACTCGTTATTTATCTAAGAAGTTACATAAAAAATTTCATAAACTTTGAACAATAAATAACGCTTTTATTTGCAAACGCGTTTTAGGAGAGGTAGAACTGGGTCTTAAGGAAAAAAACTGAAAATATTTTTTTTCAAGGTAGGTGGCTCTGATTTGATATTTGAATATAATTTTTACTTCTAAACAACATTTCTAAATAAAGTTTATCGATAATAATGAAAATAAAGGTACTTTACTCTTATCACAAATTCATATATTCTGAATCGCTCGGTATATGGCACGGAAATTTACGTATTTGATGGTTGCAGTTTTGGTTTCATATGAGCCGCCAACTTTTATAAAGAATGAAATTTTCTGAGAAATACACAATAAAATATTTTTCCATATGGTGCGGACTTTCGTGGACACACTGTATATAAATGTATTATGAATGTATTTTTACGAAGGAAATATCAAACACAGCTAACTATATTATCACAGAACCACAGAACCATCAGTGTTTGTTTTGTTTCTAATCTGTATGTTGGATGCCACCGTTGAAGGTGTTTGTCGTAAATTCCGCAATTTTAACGTCAGTGTTACAAAGTTCGCATTTTCCACCAACCTGTTTTAATAAACACTTTCCATACGCTACTCGATGAACATGTTTGTATGTTTGTTGGTATTTTGCTTTTAAAAACCACTATGGCTAATGGATTTAATGACTTTCGCACTCAAAGATTTGCACACCAAAGTTGGGTTAAATTTTAGTCGGAATTTCCCTGATCGTTTACTCCTTCGTTGTAATCAGCGTCACGTAAAATAAAATTATATTGGTTTGCCGCTGGAGTACGCTAGTTGTTGGCAACAACAAATACCGCGATACAATATCGTCCAAAAACGTATCGTATCGTACCGTATTGGATGCTATAGCACCGGTACAAAATATCAGGTATCGGAATGTTAAGTACCGGTACTTAAAAATATCGTATCGTATCGAACATCCCTACTATAGCATAGCCGACTTTCCAAAAGTAGACGACAAATGGCCTCTTCGGAAAGTTTGTGTTGTTTGTATGATTTAAGCTACGCCCAGACCAGAGCGAATCCGCTGCCGCGATAGACGCCGCGAATATGTCGCACCGCTTGCGAAACGCGAATTCGCGATAGAGTTCAGACCAAAGCGGTTTCGCCGGATTGCCTATTTCACTCCAACATTTAAGTGTTGGAATGAAACAGGCTATCGGCCCCGTTAGGTCCCGCTCGACCGTCTGGTTTTATTTCTGTTTACATATAGTATATTGTCGTACATAATTATGAGAAACGGACTGTTTTTTATATAAAGGCACTACTTGGAATAACTTTTAAATAAATTATTCTTAATGCGTTTTTTTGCAGACTATTAATTAAACTATATAATTACAATTCACTATGGGTTCAGTATGGGCCAGAAAACCGAAAAATCTGGCTAAATTCATCTTCTTGGAGTAAAATATTCATTAATTATGGTAACAACGCGTTTTTGGGTTCCCTCATACTAAATATGCAAAAATTTATTTAAAATTCACAATAGTGTGGAATAAATAGAGCGGCACAAAAAAAATAAAAAATGTTGGATCCACAAAACCCACAAAGTCACTTATCCTGTGTAATTTAGAGCTTCGTGATTCCTAACCTAATGTCAGATTTTCAGAATTCACTATGGCGGATGAAATATGGCGACCCTACATGAAAAACTATACATTAAACTTATTTGTTATGATATTTCAACCTCCCTGATCCCAAGTCTCATGTGCATTTAAGATTCAATATGGCGACCCACAATCTAAAAACCAAACTCATTTCCTGTCATATCTGAGGCTCTTTATTTCCAAATCGGTTATCAGATTTTCAAAATTCAAAGTGGCGGATTTTATACAATCGAAAATCTAAAAACTGTCGGATTCGTTTGAAACATATTTTCTGGGATATTCTGATTCCAAATTTGATGTAAAATCTTCAGCAAAATCTACAGGTGGATAATTCGAACAGATTTTAGTTTTTAAAGCATTTGTTAAAGAAAACCGCTTACGACGCAGCAACCAAGTTTTGGATGAGGATGTAAAACTGTACGCCCACGAAAAATTGTAAATTATTGCTTTTTTTATTTTACGTGTTCATTTCAATAGTATCCACCCTTGATAACTCTTGACCTGATGCGATTATTGCATAGTGTGGAAACACGTCGATTTAGAAATCGACGGGGAAGTTCAAAACGGGTACCTAGAGAATTTTCGGTTTCATCCCTTCGCCCCCCAGCCACCCCACTTCGAAATTTCAAATGGCACCCCTACCTTGTGATACATCATTTGAAAGGGCTCAAAATTCTCTACTCAACCATAATAAAGCAAATGAAATCGATAGATTGGTTCTTAAGATAGACTACACAGAAGATGGAAAGTAGGAAATAAATTGTTATTAGCGAAACATTGCGGATTGGATACACTGTTGAATTAAATTACAGTCATAAGAAAAAAAAATGAGTAATAAAATAAGAAATAAGAAATTATTGTATGACATTATTGTAAATAAGAAATAAGAAATTATTGTATGACGAAATTTCCACCATTATTTGCTAGACAAAAAAAAACATTATGTTTTCGAACTCTTCGCGAACTTTGACGAATGTTTCACGGGTGACTTGTCTACATTTTTGCGTAATTCTGTGTTTGAACTCTTCGATACTGGCGAAAGGAGTTTTGGTTTTAGTTTTCAAGTGACCCCAGAGAAAGAAGTCGAGAGGTGTTAAATCTGGGGATCTTGCAGGCGAATAGCTCGAGAACAGAATGTATTTTTGTCTAGCAAATAATGGTGGCCATGTCGAACATGTTATTTTACTAGTTATTTTATTTTTTTATTTCTGATGACTGTAATTTAAATCAACAGTGTACCTAATCCGCAAAGTTTTGCTAGTAATAATTTATTTCATACCTTCCATCTTCTGTGTAGTCTATCTCAAGAACGAATCGATCGATTTTTTTTATCTTGGTTAACTAGAGAATTTTGTGCCCTTTCAAATGATGTATCACAAGGTAGGGGCTGCCATTTGAAATTTCAAAGTGGGGTGGCTGCAGGGTGAAGGGATGAAACCTAAAATTCTCTAGGTACCATTTTTGAAGTTCCCCCCGATATCTAAATCGACGTGTTTGCACTCAAATCAATAATCGCATCAGGTCAAGAGTTCTTAAGGGTGGATACTTTTGAAATGAACACACTGTATAATATGTTATATTATATTTTTTGTGCACTACATCACACAATATTGGATATTTTTACTATTTCAATTGGTTATTTTGTGTTTGCCGTTTTGCGACTAATATTTTTGTACTAAAACGCCGCGCGGAAAGCGAGAAAATCGAGCAGGCTGCGAACTGAAAATTTGCCGCTGCGATTTGCTATCCCGCCTAGTAAAAATGTTCCGCACGCGATTCGCGCGTTTTTCGATACCCGCTCAGGACTGGTTTTGGCCTCGGAACGTTAACAAAAAAGCCATGCGGTTGAACGAAATAAACGCTGCATTCTGCGAAATTTGACGCTCTGGTTTGGTCACATCCATATGCTGTAATGTAATTTGGTTTCGGGCGATTTTCGCTGACGCTACGCGATGCGAAAATCGCTCTGGTCTGGGCGTAACTTTAAGGAAGCTGACGCAATAAGTCTGCTTTCGGTGTGATGAAAAACTGGTCTGCGGAACAGTTAGTATAACTTTGAAAGCATATCTCTGTCACTTTGAGTAATGTGATAGGAAGTTTGTATACGCATGTTTGGTAATACAATTAATTTATTAACCACGATTCCCAAAAGTATTTGTCAATAGAACATCTGTTTGTGTCTATAGTAGTCAACTTATTAGAATAACCGCGACAGAATATATACAAAAAACCGCAATCCGCGTTTCACCGCATAGCAGATGTAAAGCCTGTGGTTTGGTCAGTAGTCACATTCATTTTGAATGACAAGTCTAAACAAGCAAATACATTTAATCGTGTGTAGTTACCGTTATTCATTAATAACATAGTTATATGAACATATGGGATAATTTAAAGATGTTCAAACTTGCTTTTACTAGCATTCAGAAACTAGGTGGAGCCAAAAATATTTTGCAAGGCATACTGCATACCAAGATTTTATTCGTCTAAATTGAAACGTATTAAGAATATTCTAACAAAATTCGGCGTAGAAATAATTTTACGGCCGCACAATAACAAGTTTTTTATCCATCAGCGTTCGAGAACTTGTAACGGGTTTGAATATCCAGATATACCTACGTTGTCTCGAGTCGATGTCAGATGTTTATATTTTACGTATTTTCAAGTATATTTGACTTATTTTCAAAATGTTAATCTCACATTCAAACTTGCTAATATTAATAGAATAATATCCTGGACGTAATTGTATATCCGATAGTATTTTTTCTCTATTTGTGACGTCCCCAGTACTATAATTTGTCATTTAAAATTGAAAATATACCAGATAATGATATTTATTTCTGTATTATTGAAGAAATGCAAATGCATATCAATAAATTAACCATCCGTATTATAAGACTACTAATGAAAATTGATATTAATAGCAATATTAAATCAATAATTAATTAAAACTAAAGAATATATTATTTATCTCTTTCAAATAAATCTTATCAGTTCCAAGTTATTCCAGTCATATTTTTCTATGATGTCTGAATCTATTGTATCGTTTTGGTACAGTTCTTTGATGCAAATTACGACTGCGATCTACATAGGGCAATTACTAAGTTATTGACTGATAATGTCGTTGTTACATACCAGTATACAGGATTGGTCAAAATATCCGGAGCACCTAAATAATTGACCAACCGTAACCATCTTCAAAAAATCAAACATAAGTTGTTTGATTTTAAACAAGCTATCGTCTAATTTTTAATATACACAGTGCTTATTTTATTATGGAAAATGGCAACCTTTCCGTTTTCTAATAGAACACATACATTTACATTTCATAATTAAGATTAATTCCATGAATTTTTTGTCATTTTTATACAATGCATCATTTTTTAGTTATAAGCAATTAATCAAAACTCATAAATTTTTGTTTTAACTAAACGGATAAAAAATAGCAGAACAACAAAATAGAAAAATAAAATTAAATGTTAATTAAATGTTCAAACAGCAAAATAAAATAAATGTGTGTATGTATGTGGAAAAAAAATCATTTTCAAAGTTCAGCAGTTTTAATTAATTGTTGATAACTAAACATGATGCATTTTATGAAAAATGGTTCCTACAAAAAATTCTTAGAAATAATCTTAGAATTAAAAAATTTTAAAATAGACAGTATTGTTCTATTTGAAAAGGAAATGTTACCAAATTTCGATAGCTTTCGAAAAAAAAATGTTTTTTTCTTTATTTTTTTTACGGTTGGAGAATTATTTAGTTGTAATTTTAATTAACTCTGTATAGATATGCACTATAATATTTGATTTATAACGCAATACATTATACAAAATAATAATTATGCAATTATTTAATTTTGTTTTATGGAAAATCGTATTACTATGTCTTATATTAGTATATGGTAGGTATCTAATATAAGTGATCAGAATATTATTTATTTGTTATTTTATATGTAATGCGCAACCAAAGGTGTATACAAAAATCCAACTGGGTTTGAATGTTTCCGAATTGAGCAGCTTTATTTGTCTAATTTGATATCAACAGCCCTGCAGTATGAAGCGGCAATAAATTCGCCGTCAATTCGGGTAACTAAATTTACAGTACGACCAGAAAAAACCGCTCCTTGGCTGTTCTTTTAAATTTTTGTGTGTACGCCAGTGAGAATACGGTCTTCCGGTTTCCGAAAATGGGTTTTGTACGGTGACGTGGTACAGATGTTTTCCAGGTTAAAAAGGTATGTGTCATCCTCGGTGTCAATCTGACAGTTCTTTTCTCGCAAATCCTGTGACACGGCTATGTCATCCATACTCTCACCAATTTCAATTTACTTACCAACAAATTCAAGTTTTGGTAGTGCTTTATGTGTTTAATTACTTGTAAGCGGTTAAGTCCGAGATCTATCTGGTTGTATCCTTGATAATCTACAAGTGGCATGGAGCGAGTGCCACTGCGTTTAGCTAAAACTTCTGGCTGTCTAAGCGTAGGAAATGCGCAGAAATTGTTAGTTTTTCAACAACGGTACAGGTAACTATCGACTATTTTTTTATTTGATTCGAGGATTTTCCATACAGACTGTTTGTGCATTGCAAATAACTTGTCAATAGTCCCAGTCTTAAGAGGTAGTAGCGTACTACAAAACAACACTACATAAAACCAAACATACTGAGCTTAATTGTGTGTTAATACTCACGTGTAATACATTAAATTATAGATAAAGGTGTATTACACCGGGTACGAATGCCACTTTTTTCGTTTGCGTTGTTGTTTTGTTTTTTACCCTTGCTAAAGAAGCCAATAATTGGTAATTTTTGTTATTTTTTTTTTCCAAATCAGAACCAAATACCAAAAAAGCAATATTAAAACATTTTGTATTGAGCCTTCATGAACTTGTGTAAAAAAATGACAACAAAATATGAATGTTGTAATGATTTAACCGTTGCTTTTTTGAACATGTGAATGAGACGAGAATAACATATTTTATCGTCGTACGGTGCAGCCATCTGTTGGATAAACACCACATCATTTTCTTCGACCAATCAAATTCAAATGGTACAGTCTGAAGCAGCAGCATGAATACGTAGCCAGGGGAATCACAAATATTGAGGAATTTTGGCCTAACAAAAATATTGATCGCATGTTGACACGGGAGGTGTAGGGGCGCCGCGCCCGGCGAAAGCCATACGAAAAATAAATTTTACCGTGCTTGTGCTACGCAGATAGCAGCGACTCGCTTATAAATTAGGACAGCATGTTCTTGCGGAAGTGTATGTGAGCAACATGAATTGTTGAATTTCGACCAAAATAGGCTAGAAACCGAATACTAGAAATAATTTTTTGCCGTCCTGATGGACAGATGGACTCTACGAAGACAGCAAAGAGCGAGTTGTAAATTAGGAGCGCATGTTCCCGGGAGGATTTATAGTGCAGTCCCCGTACGACACACGGAACGAAGAATAATCAACAACAGCAATACCTACTTACAATGTTACAACTACTAAATAATTAATAGGAATTAAATAAATTATTAATAAGGCAATACAAGTAATTTAATTTTTAATCAGTCATTTATTTTTCGTCATAGTATTTCAAATATATTGGTATTTAGATTTAGAAAATAATATTAATACCAAACACTTGTCGCTTGGCAATGCATTCAGGGCAATCGCAATCTATGTAGGATTGGTGGCTTTAGTTCGACTTGTTGTACAACATGTAGATATTATACGTGTAGTGTAATTCTTCGCTAATTAACTTCGCTAGTTAATTTGGGCAATACTCTCTTATAGGTGTAAGCGTGCCGGATTACCATATATGGCAAAAAACTTTTATAAAGGTGTTACACATCCGTTAACCGAAACTCTTGCGCCTAATACGTCATGTCATGTAGTAAGTATGTAAATGTGACAAAAACGACTACACAGTATTGATTGATTGCTTGCGGTACATCATTTCCAAAGTATTTTTATGCGCTGAACCCAAATCTGACATCCGATTGATTAAATCAGGCTTTATTCACAAGAGACTTCAACATATTTGAAGAGTAAAATTTAAATTGCACAACGTATGTACGTAGTACACTCTCCTATAACGCGGTTTAATATTACGCGTTTTATTAAAACGCGTTATAGGAAATTGAGGATCGCAAATTTAGACGCATGCGCGTTGTACGATAATCGCGTTATATGAAGATGTCGCAAAATTTTGATCGAGTTGGTAGAAATTCGCGTTGTAGGAACCGCGTTATAGGAGGGTTTACTGTATGCGCAATCGTATTTATATAAAAATAGTACAAAAAATAAATAAATATCAATTTTCTAGAAAAAATATACCCAAAATATGTTTTTTCTTGTAAACTTTTAGCATTTACTTATAAGAATACTTCGGATTTTGTGTAGTAATTTTTTATTCAATAAAAGTATCATTGTTGCATCTATTTATTAAAACAAAAGTATTGGAATGGAAATAGAAAACGTAAGTAAATATGTACCTACTGAAATGTATAATGACTAAAATATTCAAATTCATTTATATGTGGTATCATTACAGCCACCAATAATAGCGAATAGTTCAATAAAGCAATTAATTAATTTGTATCACTGTATTGGTTTGTGGAATTGTATTTGCATTTAAAATATACAAGAAAAGCATTTCAGAACATGCGATAGTCACATACACAAAATTATTAGGAAACGGTTCGGCGCCAGTCGACACCGCACGGCCCCTTTGATCTTTGCCGCAAAAGAACGATACCGCCGGCGCCGTTCCCCTAATATAATCAGTGCGTTGCTTGCATTTTCTGCGGAGTGTACAGTGGGCGCGGCTTGTTCCCTCCTCTCGCGCCTCAGTTTCGTCGAACTTTTGAGGCCGGTGACTAACATTTACTCTTAACATTTGAACATAGTTGAAAGCACCAACGTATCATACCAACCAGTCGCGAAAAACTGTTTCGAGAAAATAGAGTTTCAAGCCGGTTTACGGAAGCATACGGAATACTTATAGCATTTTTCTGCTTATCTCCTTTATCAGGATCATCAGGCAGTATTCCTTCCTCTACTTCGTGGAATTTATCTTGTGAAATATTTTTTAGCGGACATTTGCAAATGTTTTTGTTTGTTGGTCATTCCTATAGTTGTTATAGTTTTAAAGACTGCAGAAAAACATTTATTAAATGCCTGCTGCTAAACAATCTGCAATATTGATTTGAATTGATGGGTTTTTAGTCATACTTTTGTTTGAAACTATGTAGTATAGAAGTCAGTAAGCGTTGGAAGGTTTGTCCATCAACCTGGCAGGGGAAGCACAGTGGGCCCAATGAGGTTTTATGTCTCTCCCATAGTGTTGCTTGTCGGAATTTCGTTTCTTCGAAGGGTTTTTGGATGCCCTGTGTTAATAGCGCCTACTACATGTAGTCAAACAATGTTGTTTTCGAACTTTTAATAATCTAACTTTTTTCTGTCCTTATAGATTTAATTTGTTTTCCAGAGGGCAACGAACGTTTTCAATTGAGGAGCAGCTCGTGGCGGTGAAGGCATCAACGGGGTATGTTTAATTTTGACTACAGTAGGACCTCTTTAATCCGAACTATTAAGGCTCCGTTCTAAAAACATCACTCCGAACGACATTTTTTGTCGCGATGATCTTTTTTTTGCTGGGCGTGGTCTGCTTGTCCCCCACCAACGTCGATTCGTAGTCACCAGAGTTATAGGAGGTGTTTAAAGCTACTGACGTCTGCTGTCTACACCGGGTAGCAGTAATATGGGCAAATAAATACATTTCTGAAAATTTCGCTCTATTATCGTAATTATAAAGTTTGGGTTAAAATTGTACTTAAATAAAAAATCTATGAGTTGGGCTAGATGTTTTATATTAAAAAAAAGGCCAAAGATGTAGACGTAAAATTAATTTTAATCTTTCCAAAAATTATTTTTTATTCAACCCAACTCGAAAATTTCATAAACTTTGAGCAATAAATAACGGCTTTATTTGAACACGCGTTTTAGGAGAGGTAGAACTGGGTCTTAAGGAGGCGTTGTTCGGATTATGTCTTCGAATTCCTTCTGTTCGGATTACTGGAGGTTCGGATTAGGGAATGTTCGGATTAAAGAGGTCATACTGTAGATCACTTCGGTGCAATGTTACGAACAGTCGCCGGACAAAAATGTATATTTTCCAGTGTCGTGCATGGGACACGTGCTGGTGGGGACGCGAGCGGCTAGCCGGTCTGGCTTCGGCTCATGTGTACATACCAGTACACCTGCTTTGGCGTTGATCGAGTACAGTCGCTTGCCTTGTTTAAGTTTTCGCTTCGTCGATAGATAATTTGAGCAGTTTCTTTCAATTGTGTTGTTACTTGAAATTTTGTGTGAATATCTGTTTTTATTTTCCATTTCGAATTTGTACTTCTGTTTTATACTTAGAGTTGAATTATTTTTACTTTATCATACGCAGTATGTAAAGTATTGTAACCATGCCAAAAAAATTTTTTGAGATTTTAGCGGAAATATGTCTTTTTGGGTCCCCTGAACATTTTTGACCAAGGTACAAAAAAATGTCTGTGTGTGTGTGTGTGTGTGTGTGTGTGTGTGTGTGTGTGTGTGTGTGTGTGTGTGTGTGTGTGTGTGTGTGTGTGTGTGTGTGTGTGTGTGTGTGTGTGTGTGTGTGTGTGTGTGTGTGTGTGTGTGTGTGTGTGTGTGTGTGTGTGTGTGTGTGTGTGTGTGTGTGTGTGTGTGTGTGTGTGTGTGTGTGTGTGTGTGTGTGTGTGTGTGTGTGTGTGTGTGTGTGTGTGTGTGTGTGTGTGTGTGTGTGTGTGTGTGTGTGTGTGTGTGTGTGTGTGTGTGTGTGTGTGTGTGTGTGTGTGTGTGTGTGTGTGTGTGTGTGTGTGTGTGTGTGTGTGTGTGTGTGTGTGTGTGTGTGTGTGTGTGTGTGTGTGTGTGTGTGTGTGTGTGTGTGTGTGTGTGTGTGTGTGTGTGTGTGTGTGTGTGTGTGTGTGTGTGTGTGTGTGTGTGTGTGTGTGTGTGTGTGTGTGTGTGTGTGTGTGTGTGTGTGTGTGTGTGTGTGTGTGTGTGTGTGTGTGTGTGTGTGTGTGTGTGTGTGTGTGTGTGTGTGTGTGTGTGTGTGTGTGTGTGTGTGTGTGTGTGTGTGTGTGTGTGTGTGTGTGTGTGTGTGTGTGTGTGTGTGTGTGTGTGTGTGTGTGTGTGTGTGTGTGTGTGTGTGTGTGTGTGTGTGTGTGTGTGTGTGTGTGTGTGTGTGTGTGTGTGTGTGTGTGTGTGTGTGTGTGTGTGTGTGTGTGTGTGTGTGTGTGTGTGTGTGTGTGTGTGTGTGTGTGTGTGTGTGTGTGTGTGTGTGTGTGTGTGTGTGTGTGTGTGTGTGTGTGTGTGTGTGTGTGTGTGTGTGTGTGTGTGTGTGTGTGTGTGTGTGTGTGTGTGTGTGTGTGTGTGTGTGTGTGTGTGTGTGTGTGTGTGTGTGTGTGTGTGTGTGTGTGTGTGTGTGTGTGTGTGTGTGTGTGTGTGTGTGTGTGTGTGTGTGTGTGTGTGTGTGTGTGTGTGTGTGTGTGTGTGTGTGTGTGTGTGTGTGTGTGTGTGTGTGTGTGTGTGTGTGTGTGTGTGTGTGTGTGTGTGTGTGTGTGTGTGTGTGTGTGTGTGTGTGTGTGTGTGTGTGTGTGTGTGTGTGTGTGTGTGTGTGTGTGTGTGTGTGTGTGTGTGTGTGTGTGTGTGTGTGTGTGTGTGTGTGTGTGTGTGTGTGTGTGTGTGTGTGTGTGTGTGTGTGTGTGTGTGTGTGTGTGTGTGTGTGTGTGTGTGTGTGTGTGTGTGTGTGTGTGTGTGTGTGTGTGTGTGTGTGTGTGTGTGTGTGTGTGTGTGTGTGTGTGTGTGTGTGTGTGTGTGTGTGTGTGTGTGTGTGTGTGTGTGTGTGTGTGTGTGTGTGTGTGTGTGTGTGTGTGTGTGTGTGTGTGTGTGTGTGTGTGTGTGTGTGTGTGTGTGTGTGTGTGTGTGTGTGTGTGTGTGTGTGTGTGTGTGTGTGTGTGTGTGTGTGTGTGTGTGTGTGTGTGTGTGTGTGTGTGTGTGTGTGTGTGTGTGTGTGTGTGTGTGTGTGTGTGTGTGTGTGTGTGTTGTGTGTGTGTGTGTGTGTGTGTGTGTGTGTGTGTGTGTGTGTGTGTGTGTGTGTGTGTGTGTGTGTGTGTGTGTGTGTGTGTGTGTGTGTGTGTGTGTGTGTGTGTGTGTGTGTGTGTGTGTGTGTGTGTGTGTGTGTGTGTGTGTGTGTGTGGTGTGTGTGTGTGTGTGTGTGTGTGTGTGTGTGTGTGTGTGTGTGTGTGTGTGTGTGTGTGTGTGTGTGTGTGTGGTGTGTGTGTGTGTGTGTGTGTGTGTGTGTGTGTGTGTGTGTGTGTGTGTGTGTGTGTGTGTGTGTGTGTGTGTGTGTGTGTGTGTGTGTGTGTGTGTGTGTGTGTGTGTGTGTGTGTGTGTGTGTGTGTGTGTGTGTGTGTGTGTGTGTGTGTGTGTGTGTGTGTGTGTGGTGTGTGTGTGTGTGTGTGTGTGTGTGTGTGTGTGTGTGTGTGTGTGTGTGTGTGTGTGTGTGTGTGTGTGTGTGTGTGTGTGTGTGTGTGTGTGTGTGTGTGTGTGTGTGTGTGTGTGTGTGTGTGTGGGTGTGTGTGTGTGTGTGTGTGTGTGTGTGTGTGTGTGTGTGTGTGTGTGTGTGTGTGTGTGTGTGTGTGTGTGTGTGTGTGTGTGTGTGTGTGTGTGTGTGTGTGTGTGTGTGTGTGTGTGTGTGTGTGTGTGTGTGTGTGTGTGTGTGTGTGTGTGTGTGTGTGTGTGTGTGTGTGTGTGTGTGTGTGTGTGTGTGGTGTGTGTGTGTGTGTGTGTGTGTGTGGTGTGTGTGTGTATACTCACCTGTGTGTGTGTGTGTGTGTGTGTGTGTGTGTGTGTGTGTGTGTGTGTGTGTGTGTGTGTGTGTGTGTGTGTGTGTGTGTGTGTGTGTGTGTGTGTGTGTGTGTGTGTGTGTGTGTGTGTGTGTGTGTGTGTGTGTGTGTGTGTGTGTGTGTGTGTGTGTGTGTGTGTGTGTGTGTGTGTGTGTGTGTGTGTGTGTGTGTGTGTGTGTGTGTGTGTGTGTGTGTGTGTGTGTGTGTGTGTGTGTGTGTGTGTGTGTGTGTGTGTGTGTGTGTGTGTGTGTGTGTGTGTGTGTGTGTGTGTGTGTGTGTGTGTGTGTGTGTGTGTGTGTGTGTGTGTGTGTGTGTGTGTGTGTGTGTGTGTGTGTGTGTGTGTGTGTGTGTGTGTGTGTGTGTGTGTGTGTGTGTGTGTGTGTGTGTGTGTGTGTGTGTGTGTGTGTGTGTGTGTGTGTGTGTGTGTGTGTGTGTGTGTGTGTGTGTGTGTGTGTGTGTGTGTGTGTGTGTGTGTGTGTGTGTGTGTGTGTGTGTGTGTGTGTGTGTGTGTGTGTGTGTGTGTGTGTGTGTGTGTGTGTGTGTGTGTGTGTGTGTGTGTGTGTGTGTGTGTGTGTGTGTGTGTGTGTGTGTGTGTGTGTGTGTGTGTGTGTGTGTGTGTGTGTGTGTGTGTGTGTGTGTGTGTGTGTGTGTGTGTGTGTGTGTGTGTGTGTGTGTGTGTGTGTGTGTGTGTGTGTGTGTGTGTGTGTGTGTGTGTGTGTGTGTGTGTGTGTGTGTGTGTGTGTGTGTGTGTGTGTGTGTGTGTGTGTGTGTGTGTGTGTGTGTGTGTGTGTGTGTGTGTGTGTGTGTGTGTGTGTGTGTGTGTGTGTGTGTGTGTGTGTGTGTGTGTGTGTGTGTGTGTGTGTGTGTGTGTGTGTGTGTGTGTGTGTGTGTGTGTGTGTGTGTGTGTGTGTGTGTGTGTGTGTGTGTGTGTGTGTGTGTGTGTGTGTGTGTGTGTGTGTGTGTGTGTGTGTGTGTGTGTGTGTGTGTGTGTGTGTGTGTGTGTGTGTGTGTGTGTGTGTGTGTGTGTGTGTGTGTGTGTGTGTGTGTGTGTGTGTGTGTGTGTGTGTGTGTGTGTGTG
Source organism: Aphodius sticticus (assembly GCA_963966075.1). Classification (NCBI taxonomy): domain Eukaryota; kingdom Metazoa; phylum Arthropoda; class Insecta; order Coleoptera; family Scarabaeidae; genus Aphodius; species Aphodius sticticus. Next base: position 4,006,167 of record OZ014507.1, read on the forward strand.
TGTGTGTGTGTGTGTGTGTGTGTGTGTGTGTGTGTGTGTGTGTGTGTGTGTGTGTGTGTGTGTGTGTGTGTGTGTGTGTGTGTGTGTGTGTGTGTGTGTGTGTGTGTGTGTGTGTGTGTGTGTGTGTGTGTGTGTGTGTGTGTGTGTGTGTGTGTGTGTGTGTGTGTGTGTGTGTGTGTGTGTGTGTGTGTGTGTGTGTGTGTGTGTGTGTGTGTGTGTGTGTGTGTGTGTGTGTGTGTGTGTGTGTGTGTGTGTGTGTGTGTGTGTGTGTGTGTGTGTGTGTGTGTGTGTGTGTGTGTGTGTGTGTGTGTGTGTGTGTGTGTGTGTGTGTGTGTGTGTGTGTGTGTGTGTGTGTGTGTGTGTGTGTGTGTGTGTGTGTACCCGTTTTTGTGGAGACGATTCCGGAGAAACTACTAATGGTATCGGGACGAAACTTCATATTTAGAAGTTTTATAACCAAACTTAGAGCTGAAAAGCTTTCTGTTGAAAGGGGTCCAAAGGAACTGGTGGTTTACTCATAGCATCTTTCGAAGATTTTGCAAATGAGCCGCTATTTGTGTAATGTCGTCAAAATAGTTAAATAATAAATCAAAGGAGAGGAAATTTTCCATAATTTATGTATATGACATTTTTTGGTAGAATGATCGGGCGTACTGCTTTAAAACTAGTAGCCAGGATATGTCAGATTATTTTGATTCTAATGACAGTAGCTAGTGTCAAACGCTAATGTCTTGAAAATGCTACCGTCAATATAGGCTGCGTTCGGATATTGACCACCGTTACACTTTTTACACCCAATAACACGTAAGTGTCATTTGGACGGTGTACCCGCTGTCAACGGAGTACAATATCCGAACGCAGCTTTAATCGAGATAATTGTCTAGTTCTACTAGTTTTATTTTAATGCAGACATAGCCGATCTCGATCAAATAGAATCTCATGCAGCTAAACTATTAATTTTATATATAGTATGATAAAGTCATGTGCCTGGCCACATCAGATTTTTTTTATTTTATAGTTGTACTTAGTTTGAAAATCCTGCAATGAATCGTTTGCTAGCTGAGTTTGGCAATACTTTCACGTTCGTTAAGAAAGGGGAAGTGGTTTGCAATTTCTGCTCACGAAATTTAATTATTCGTAATAAACAATGTCTTCGGGCTCATGTAAAAACAAAAAAAAAACACATGGAAAATGTATAAGGAACGTTAACTAAAAACTTTTTTGATGATTTATGTGAAACATTTATTTCCGCTAATATACCTTTCACAAAAATAAATAATCCCGTTTTTAAAAAAATTATCAAGAAGTATACTGGACGAGACTTACCCGATGAATCCACAATTAGAAAATATTACGTACAAGGGCAATATGACAAAACTATTTCTACAATAAAGTCAAAACTATCCGATCAATATATTTGGGTTTCTGCAGATGAAACTACGGATATGAAGGGTAGATGTGTGGTCAACGTCGTTGTCGGATTGTTGGACCCGCAAGACTTATATAAACCCTATTTAATATCTACTCAGTTTCGCTGTACCGTCAAAGCTGAAGAGATATGTACAAAGTAAATGACGCCATAAAAAAGTAGGAATCACATACGCCACCAAAGTATTACTGTTTGTTTCTGACGCTGCTGCGATTATGTTAAAAGTTGGAAAATTACTTAAACAACATTTTTCAAATATTCTTCATTTGACATGTTTTGCACACGCCATTCATAGAATTTGTGAATTTATTCGTGAAGAATTTCCAGACGTAAATTCGCTAATAAGCACATGCAAAAATTTTTTATTGAAAGCTCCTTCCAGATTGTCTCTTTACAAGGAAAAGTGCCCTAATCTACCTTTGCCACCACAACCAGTTATTACGAGAGGGGTACATGGTTAGAAGCGGTAATTTGTTAAGCAAAAAACTTTGGTATCATCAAACCCTTCGTCTTAAATTTGCCTGATGAAGCAGTTAGTATTAAGGACAGCAAAAAAGTACTATCATTACAAGATTTGCATGAACAATTAAAATTTATTGATACAAATTTTGCGCAAGTATTGCCAACCATAAAGTTTCTAGAACAACAAAATGCTGAACTTGCAAGCAGTTTTCAAAGGATTGAATCCCTGTACGAAAGGTTACGAAGCATTGAAGCACCAATCAGTAAAAAATTTAAAAAAAAAATGATGCGGTAGTACATAGAAATCCGGATTTTAATATTTTAAAACAAATCTCTACGAATTCATTTACGGATGAAGGAATTTCTCAAAAATATTCCAATTTGGTGTTGGTTTATTCTTTTGCGCCTGTGACTAGCTGCGATGTAGAAAGATCATTTTCAAGGTTTAAAGACATTTTAACATCTAAGCGAAATAATTTTACTGAAGATAATTTTGAAAAATATGCAGTAATACAATCGTTCAATGCATATCCAAGAAATGAGTAAAATATTTCAGTGGGCACGTGTTGCATATAGTTACGACAAACATTTAATATTAAATTCACTCGGTTTACTACCGACCGCCAGCCGCTTCGCGCCTATGGATATCCAATCGACCGCATAAGTCGTTATTGACTCATGCGTGCCCGCTACGCACACTCATAGCTGGGCGACTTCTAGCACTGCGAGACAAACATTTTTGTCCGGCCACTGGTTATTAACGTCCAGTTAATAAAAAAGATTGGTTTTTGCGTTTAGCATAGGATGAGATCCCAGCATATGTAGTAACATACTATTAATCTTTGCTTTATTCATTAGTATTCAGACTAGTGTGCCGAAGACTGACCAGGCGAATAGTCAATCTGCAGACTCAAATGTCATCACGGACAATGGCTGTGTCGACTACGATGGTAGGTATATGAACGCTTAACGAAAAATTGATGCTATCTAATTGACGATGATTTTGGTATTCCATAGCTTTATACGAGGACGAAATGGAAACGGACGTTCACATTGAGAGTCAAGGGTCTGTCATCAAGCATCTCTTGAGTCAGGTGAAGATTGGTATGGATCTGACGAAAGTTGTTCTGCCCACATTTATATTGGAGCGGAGATCATTGCTGGAGATGTACGCCGATTATTTTGCGCACCCCGATTTATTTGTAGGGTGAGTTTAAGATTACTTATTTTCGCCAAGTAAACAAAAATATTTTGTTATTTAGGACAGTGTCTGAATTTGCGACGTTTACCTTAAAAAAAGTATAACAAAATAGTATCGAAAATTATTGTTTTGTTTTCAGGATTGCAGATTTGAAAGATCCAAGAGATAGGATGGTGCAAGTGGTGAAATGGTACCTGTCCTCGTATCATGCTGGGAGGAAGAGCGCTGTGGCTAAGAAGCCGTACAATCCGATATTAGGGGAGGTTTTTTATTGCCTGTGGGACATACCGGAGAACGAACAAGCGTCCGAAGATGCCACACCCGATGGACCTATTCCGTGGTGTAAAAACAACCAGCTGTCGTTTGTGGCGGAACAAGTTTCACATCACCCCCCAAGTATATATGTTTTTCTTTGAATTCTTAATATTTAGAACGAACGTTTTTACTTAATTTATAGTTTCTTTGGAGGGAGTTTAATTATTTGTAATGCTCACCAAAAAAAAGTTGAACAGCTAATTATTCCATCGTGTAATACAGGCTTGTTTTTCCTTGTCAATTTGACAGTTGGTGCTTGTTTCGTACCGTTTCGTACTTATGATTAATGTCAGAATGACAGCATATAGGTTATGAAAGAACCAGTTACAAAGCTAAAGAAAATGTTTTCTGTATATTTGGTTGCATATGTGGTGTACGACTTTTTTTGGCGCGCAAGTTATTGAGGAAAATTTGAGTTATTTGTAATTATTTGAGGTTATGGTTGTGACACAAGCTTTATATTGGAGCAATTTGTGCTATGTTTACCTGAGTCGCAAGGTGTAACCTACAAAGTGAAATGTACAATATATGGGGACCATATAAAACATATAAAATATGTTTTACTTTCCACTTTTGGTCAACATAGACTTTGTTACATGTTTTCGCACCTATTATACGTTTTAGCATCAATTTTTGAGACCTATCATTTGGTGCATGTATTTTTGAGAAAACCGGGAAAGCCTGACACCCCTTTTATTTTTGATGTTACCTAACAATTGCCAGAAGGAACTTAGCGGATACTTCCTTTGGCTTTTACCTAGAATGTATATCTATACAAGTAAAAAATAATATTATAGTGAAATACAATTTTGTATTCATTGACTATTAAAATTAGTTTGTTAAATTTATTATATGATAAAGATAACCACAGTTAAATTAAATGATCATTGTTAAAGAATTAAATTAGTATAAAATAAACCAGAAAACCTTTAACACTTTTAACCACAACTACTAGAATTTAACCAGTTGTCGTATTAATGAACCCTTTCAATTGAAACTTGTGGTTATACATATTCGCATAACCTAACCTCACAATTCAGAAATGCGCTCAGACGCGAAGTCTCAGTAGAATAAGAATAACAACAAGAATAATTCATTTTACGCGATTTTACTAAGCAGCTATCTTCTGCGGACCTTTGCACAAATTTAATTTTTGCGTCAATTGTTTCCACAATTCTTGGACATTACGGGCTTTCGTAAACGGAGTTGAGTGCATGCGAACTTTATTTTTGTAAATAAAATTAACCATGACGGCATAAATATGGATTTTGTGTAGTTCTACTCTCGCAGATACTCCTATTCATTATTAATTTGCATACAGAAGTGTGTACACTAGGGTAGTTCAAAAATGCATTTCAAAAACTTTTGTGATGATAGAAAGCAAAGATCCCCCCAGATCGTTTTCAAATCCAAAAAAAGTGGACACGTATTTTTCCTTCGAAATTTTGATTTTTAATGGTGCCTATCGATGCATCAAATTTACATAAGAAAATGCATGGGAAAAAGATATTTTTTGGTATTTTTCGAATAATTGTTCGGGGTTTGGCAAAACTTAAGATTAAACTTATAGGACTTGTAGAGGACTTTCCAATGAAGAATGTGAGCTATTATACATATGGCTTTGACGGCCCCAACCCACCCCCACAGTGACCTGAAAACTACCCTTAAATGAAAAATGTGCATTCTTCAAAAAATTTACCCTTCTAATCACTTCATTCGCTTTTTTCTCATAGAAATCATTGCTATAAGTCTAGTTGAATGTTTATAAACATTTGTCAGGTAATTTCCATTTCTTTAAACAAATTCCATTTGTTTAATAATTCGCTCTTCTCGAAACTCCGTCGGACATCTGTTTTCTGAGTTCGAAATGGCAGTTTATTATCATTAACATTGACAATATTCATTTAACAAATTCTTACTATTGTTTAAACAATCAATGATTATTAATTTTCAACTGTCGTTCTAATTATGGTTTTTTGTGAAATTAACTTAAAAATTTCATGTTCGAGGTATCTTGCCTATGTTATTAGCTAATAAACCCATATTTGTTTAAACAAATACCATTTGTTTAAACAATTTTTTTTTGCAAATCTCCTAACATTCATTTTTTTAGATCGGTCTGGTCAACTTATTGTCAAGTGGCATTATTTATATTTTGGGATGATTTTCTATTGTTTAAATAATAATATATTATTCAAATGCATAATGGTGATATGTAAATTTTAAAATAAATTAAAAATTACTGCCACAACCTGGATTTGAACCAGGGACCTGGGACCTGGTTCAAATCATTATTAAGTAAAATATTATTCGTTTTCAATATCATTTACTCGAAAAAATTGAATTGATTTAAAATCCTTTTTTCGGGAAATTGGGAGTTACACTTCTTTTAAAAATATTAAGTTTCCTAAGTCAACAATTTTATTAATCATATTTCTTTCTAAATTTCTTATTCCATTTTCTACTACTATTTCCTACCACTGTGTGTCGCAAGATAATGTTGATTTGTTGCTGTCTGGAAACTGTTCCCTGTACTCTCTAGCAAATTGCAATAAGGATTGTTTTTGATCCTCATCTCTCGTTATCAAATCGTTGAAGTATTAGGAAAGAAACGAGCTTTACTTGGCTTGAAATTCGAGACTTGAAATTGACAACTCGAACAGACGAACAATATTTTATTATTAAATAATCGAAATCATCCCAAAATATAAATGATGTCACTTGAGAACACCGTTGGTAATTTTAGGTGAATTGCAAAAGAAATGTTTAAACAAATGTGGTTTTATTAGATAATATAGGCAAGATATCTCGAACATGAAATTTATAAGTTAATTTCTTAAAAAAGCTGACCACCATAACTAGAAAAAAGTTGAAAATGAATAATAATTTATTGTTTAAACAATAGGAGGAATTTTTTTAATGAATAATGTCACTCTTAGATAATAAACTGCCATTTCGAACTCAGAAAGCAGAATTTAAACAAATAAAATTTGTTTAAACAAATGGAAATTAACTGACAAATGTTTATAAACATCCCACTAGACTTATAATAATGATTTCTATGAGAAAAAAGAGAATGAAATAATTAGAAGGGTCAATTTTCTGAAGAATCTAAATGTTTTCATTTAAGGGTACTTTTCAGGGCACTGTGGGGGTGGGTTGGGGGCATCAAATCCATATGTATGATAGGTCAAATTCTTCCTTGGAAAGTCCTCTACAAGTCCTATAACTTTAGTCTTAAGTTTTCCCAAACCCCGAACAATTATTGGAAAAATACCAAAAAATATCTTTTTCCCATGCCTCGACAGGCACCATTAAGAACCAAAATTTCGAAAAAAAATTCGTATCCACTTTTTTTGGATTTGGAAACGATTTGGGGGGATCGTTGCTTTCTAAATAAAAATAGTCAATTTGAACCACCCTAGTGTACACAGCACATCAGAGGGTACTGATCAGCTGATTGAATGTTTTGTTGCTACGTAACAACTGTATTACAGAATTGTCCTGATTATTGGAAATACTAGTAATTAAAAATTTGAACCATCTTTTCTTGCCCACAGTGTATATCTGTTTAATATGTCTGTTTCGAAAAGTAAAAAAAAAAACACAGTTTTGTTTCATTGCGAATAATTCTAATTTGATGTCGTAATGAACACATTCTGGCACTGTTTTCGGGTTGATAATCAAAACCTAACCGTAATTTCTTAGTTTTCGAACAGTTATTAACGTTTATTATTTTTATTTATTATCATTCCGATTATCAAATCTTCTATTTTCGTCCTTCCAGTTTCCGCGTTCTACGCCGAACACTACAACAAGCGGATAACGTTCAACGCGCACATCTACACGAAGTCGAAATTCCTCGGGCTGTCAATATGCGTCTACAATATCGGCTGCGGTACCGTCTCCGTGCTCGACTACGACGAAGAGTATGAAGTTACCTTTCCCAACGGCTACGGCAGGTCAATTTTAACTGTTCCGTGGATCGAGCTGGGCGGTACCGTCAACATAACCTGCAAGAAGACCGGCTATCGCGCGGACGTCGAGTTCATCACGAAACCGTTCTACGGCAATAAGAAGCATCGCCTGAGCGCCGAAGTCTTCGAACCGGACGAGAAGAAGCCGTTCCTGAGCATCAACGGCGAATGGAACGGCGTCATGGAGGCGAAATGGAGCGACGGGGTACGTTTTTGAGGTTATACTGTCTGTTCGGGGCAGGAGTTGGCATGTGGGTCGTCAATTTTTGATTTGAAAACATTCTATAGTCGTATTTAATAACCAGAAAGGCGAAATGTCGCCAGATATTTCAGCGGTTCGGCGGTAAATATCGACGAAACGGAAAGCCTAAGCTCCGAGGAATCGAATTTCGAGCGACAAATTGGCGCATCGGGCGGCAATTTTGGCTTCTCCGCGAAGCCTTTGCGTCGCTAATCAGACCAATTTTCAAGAAATAGCTATACGTAGACCGTTGTCAAGTTAGCCCCCCCACTTTTCAATTTTAAGTAAATTTTTATGCAAATCGTTTGGGAAGTAAAATAGCCGCGACCTTAGATATTGATTTGCGGTAAAATTATCTACTCCCTCACATCAAAAGTGAACTTTTTCATTCTCCCTAACGATTTTCTAATGACTTATGACGAAATACACGCCATTTATCGAAGGGATAGCGCCGATAAATGCAATAGTTGAGTATGTACATAACCTCAATCTTTAATTTTGATTTGCGGTCAAACTAATATACTCCCTTACATCAAAAGTGGACTTTGTAATCCTCCCTAACGATTCTTTAACGGTTTATTGCAAAAATACGACCAATTTGTGTAAAACAAATCCGTAAAAAATACATTAGCTATGTATGTCGGCTTTCGTACTCAAAGTTTGTTATTCATTTGCGGTCAAAAATCAACTCTCTGATATAAACAGTGGCATTTTTAATCCTCCCTAACCATATTCTAACCGTCTGTGAAGAAATAGTTAAAATGTATAGCAAAACAAAGCCGTTAGCGTAACTTCCCGCCGGTAAACTAAAAAGTGAGGTTATGTACTAAACATTTATATTTCTTTGCAGTTAAAGTAATTACTCCCAAACGTCGAAACTAAACTCCCTAATCCTCCCTAACGATTTCCAAACCATTCCAATAAAAAAATCACAAAATGAGAAAGTTGGGGGGCCAACTTCACGGTACAAAAAACAATTTTCGTTTTCTCATAAACCATGTACTCCCAAACGAAAAAAGTATACGCCCAAACCCTCCCTAACGATTCCCAAACGATTTGCATAAAAATTTACTTAAAATTCAAAAGTGCTAACTTGACAACGGTTATTCGTAGTGTCCATTGCACTGTCCGTTGGCATTGCATCATCAATTTTTGATTTGCAAACATTCTATAGTCTATTTAATAACCAGGTGGACGAAATGTCACCAGAGGATTTCAGCGGTTAAACTTAAATTATTTTGAGTTTTCCCCAATAAATATTGAAAGGAAAGCGCTAAAACGTACCAGCGGTGGGACTCTGTGCATTGTCGCTATCAACATATCGCTTTCTAATATCGCAACCGATCATCCCCGGCGACAGTCACCATAATTGGTACTCCGTGACAGCATCGCCAAGCCTTCGGGTGCCTTCGGAAATATTTAGTAATTTTTGGGTTATTGGTGCAAATGTTTGGTGATTTTAAGATTTCAAGGTTGCATATACTGGACGTTTTGTATTGACAGTGACAGGATGTGGTTTTTTTTTCGTGTTGACGGTTGGTTTACCGAAGCTTATTTTTTTGCTATTTTTGTTCTAGAATCCACCTATGTATAACTAACCAAATAATTTTGTTAAACCCTGTTTATATGAATATACAAGAACGATTGGCAAATTAATTTCGAACATTTGTCCAGACAAAAACCTAATGGCACTGATTAACCCTTATTATATGAATGTCAGTGTCAATGTATTAAGAATGCAAAAGCCATGCCCGTATTTTCTATCTTTCTCCAACCCAAAGCGATATATGTCTCTCTCTTTGGCGACACTTCCCTAGCTGTCGCGTCTAGGCGATAGTTGGGTAGTAGAAGGGGTAACCAAGACGATAGTAGAAATATGCACATAGTGCCACCAAGGTAGAAAGCGATATATCGCATGAAAGCGACAGTGCACAGAGTCCCACCGCTGAACCTGTCACAATGAAGCTTGTAGAACCTGGTTCCAGGTAGTAGCTGTAATTTTTGATTTATTTCAAATTTACATCCCACCTGTATGTCACCATATTATTAACCTATAATATTACTTTGACAAAGTATGTCGTTAAACATTTTCAGATATAAATCAGTTTGGATATGACAATCCGTTGTTGGTGTGAACCCTACTTTCAAGTAGATGACATTTGATAGGTGTACGTCAACATAAGTTAGTGTTTCGTAGTAACCACTACTTCCTTTCCTTAATTTATGACAATTATATCTAACAAATGTCATAAGCCTCAATAGCGCAGATAGGAGAGCATTGTGCTAGCGACGCAAAGGTCCCTGGTTCAAATCCAGGCTGTGGCTGTAATTTTTGATTTATTTAAAATTTACATCTCGCCTGTATGTCACCATATTATTAACCTATAATATTACTTTGACAAAGTATGCCGTTAAACATTTTCATTTATAAAAAATATTGTGCAAATATTATTTGTGCAAATTTTGGTGTGAACAACAAAAAATATAGAAATGCTTTCCGATGGCAGTTGCGTCTGATTATTGTCTGCTGTAATACATTATAAAATATAATTAAATGTTAACTATAACAGCACAAGTTATTTTCTTCTGAACTTCTCTGGACTTGCACTCTGGAGTGTTGTAGTGCGTGTTTGTAATAAGTTTGGCATACATGCTTATAATAGCGACGATTGTGAAAGTACTATATCATCGACTAGAAAACTCACACAGTCCAGTTTGAATATTTGTACAAATAGAAAGCAATACTTCAATTTTTTTCGGTTATACCATATGGCAAATGTAATAAATACAAAATAAAAACAGACGTTTATAGTAGCGCCATCTACGTCTGGTGATTTTTTTATTTCGAAGCTTTGGGGAGAGAAGTTTGGTACAGTTCGCTATTTGAATTGAGACGGGAGCCTTAAGGATGCCCTTAAATCATTTTTAATTGTTTTCAAAGCTGAAAATAGTCGATCACCGCTTACCTTACTTCATTGAACTTCGGCCCTACTTCTCAATCTCATTTACAATCTCTTGTTCAAATTTCCTTTTCAAATTTTACTGTTTACTGTCTACTGAGGTAGCGTCCATCTCGCATGTTTTCCTTTTCTACAATGTTTAAACATTGACTCAGACTCGGTGCTATATTTCCAACTCCGACTCCTATGAAATTTGTCTGAACTCCGACTCCGACCCACAGTCCTGTGTAGCACGATAAAGCTCCGGCTTTATAATATAACCGTATTTACTTGAAATTAATTAACTTATCAGATTATAAAGTGAAAAACGTATATATTTGGAAACTCTGGACAAGACTTAATTTTATTTAAAATTTGGAAATTGGTGGAATTTTTAAATTCCGCGGTCGGAATTCCACAGTGAGTGTATTTTGCGACTTCTTTAAATAAAACGAAATAAAGATCTGTTATTTGGATTGATATTTTAAAAACTCTTCACTTATCCATTCCGTTCAAATTTCGAAGCAAATCGTTTTAAATGTTTGATTACATCCTACTTAACCTATTCATCGCCATAACGTAAATTTGTCTGGTGTAAAACAGTTTGGGATCCAGCCAATTACGCGTGAGGTTATCCTAGTGACAAATTTGAAAAGTTCTTCCTGGTTTTTAAATAGACTATAGGAGCATATGCTGATATAACCTCATTCTATTGGCAAATGGTGACATTTGTAATTGAAATAGCTCAAATGATTCTTGAATGGTGGTTAGGTTAGAGACGGCTAAAAATTGATGACGTAAATGCCAAAACTGGCTGAACGAACTGTATAATAATATTACCTTCTTCTGAATTGTATAGTGTTAACACATTAGTAAAATTTTTTATTATTATTATTTTTTTTTGCGTAGGATACGGAAGAATTTATCAATGTCAATAAATTAAGTATAGTTAAGAAAAAAGTAAGGCCGATTAGTCAACAGCAGGAGAACGAATCTAGGAGGCTTTGGAAGGAGGTGACTAAAGGTCTGAAAATCAACGATATTGACCATGCGACCAACGCAAAAGGCGCTCTGGAACAGAAACAACGAGACGAGGCTAAACACAGGAAGGATAATAATATTTCATGGGGAACTAAGGTAATAAATATTTTCCAATTTCTAAAATAACTTTTTTTTCAAATTCAGTAATTTATTTATATGTGAAAATTTCGACTAAAATCATTGATTCTACAGTATGTAAGATGTCATCCTGAGAAGTTTTTATCTCTGTACGTTGGTTTGTTTATGATAAATTTGCAATTAAAAGTGATAAATTTTACTTATATTTTTTTTTTGTTTCAGTTATTTAATAAATCTCAAGAGGCGGAAGTGTGGACGTACGTGAACCCCCTGAAGCAGCGAATCTGCCCCCCGAGCGAGACATGAACGGACGCGACGGCAATTAATTTTTAATGGATAACTAAGGATACTGTGCTTTTCTTTAAACGAGTTACCATTATTCTGTCTTATTATAAAATGATTCTATTTTCAGAATTATTATAGTGAACTGTGATATCAAACGAAAAGAAAGAGTATGTAAAAATTATATACGGTAGTTCTTTTGGTGCGGCGCTCGGTCTCCGGGCGCCATTCAATTGTTGTGTCATTCATTTTAGCGTATCAGATCAGAGAACGAAGAGATATTGATATAACGTGCAGGTAGTACCACATTGCATTCCACGTAACAGTATACATATATACATTTTTGTTTATACATGAGCAATAGCTTTTCTTTTCTTCGTTTTTATTTTTTTTTTTACTATTGTACTATCTTTACTTATACATTCATGGTTTTTTGTTTATTTATTCTGTTGTACGGTTTCAATATAACGATCGAACAAACGCAGGCGTGTGCAAATCTTTTTTTTTTTTAAGGTTATGTTCTATGGTTTTTCTGTTGAATTTACGGTAGAAAGTAATTTGAGGTTTGTTGTGTTTATTTTTGTATGTTGTTGTTGTTGAACGTTGCAGCTAGGGAGTTTTCTTTTTTAATAAATATAAAATGGATCATGACTGCACTAGATAGACACCGAAGCCCTATTCCGGAAGTACAATCAAATGAAATTTGTCAATACTTCCAGTATGAGAAACAATTCTTAAATAAATGATATTCTTCATATCAGTGTTTTGTTGTTTTATTGCATCCCTGTTCCCTCCCATGAATTAAATCTAGGAACTTTTGGCAAATCTGGAAATCTATTGTATAAAATCCGTTCTTTTTAGAATACATAACCTCTTAGTTAATCCATCTGAAGTGATTCAAAGGTGGTAGCTTGACTATTTTAGAAAAAAATCAAATTATTTGGTGAATCTCCCTATGTTCTATGAGTAAAAACAATTTTGTTGAATCGTAGTCAGTCTAAATTGGATACGAGGGCAGAAAGTAGTTCCTTACCTCACTCCATCCTCACTTAAGCTAGTTGTTATAGAAACACGTAGGTGAAAATTTCTTTCAACAACCCGTTTCCATGGCAATCCTCTAAATTATCGTCTATATACAGGGTGTGTATAAATTGGCGGAAAAGCTATACGTGGCGATGTTCTTCGTAAAATTCTGAGTAAACAATCTTTATACTAAAATGTTGTAGCGTCATTATTGTGCCCTCAGGAGCCATTTGAAAGAAACATAGATTTGGCAACGCTGAATCCAACAGGTGTTCGTGTTACTAAATGCACTGTATACAATGGGTCCGTATACCATATACATATCGGCATACTCATTAAACGTATATTCCATGTTGAACGAACGAAAAGATAACATAAAATACAATAACTAATTAACTAATGAACTGTAGGAATAATCACGGTAGAACGGTAGAACTGACGAAATTAGCACAAACAAGTCAAATTACTTAATTTGATTATACAACTGTCAAAAGTGACAAATGCCAAAATTAAGTTACCCATGTTCTACAGTTTTGCCGAATGTATTTTTATGACAAAATTAACGAAATACCGAAATTAAAAACAAACTTTTTAGGCAGAAAGATAACATTTAGGAAAAGAAAAATTTTCAATATTGTTCTTTATTCTAAACTGCAGCTTCTCCATCAATAGATTTCAAATAATAACACCATTCAAGAGATTGGATATCATGACTTTGGGGACCTCCTGAAGACTCAAGAAGCACGGTACAACATTTTAGATTATAGATTGTCTACTCAGAATTTTGCGAAGAACACCGCCACGTGTAGCTTTTGCGCCAATTTATACACACCCTGTATAAGCACCATACTTACTGATATAAAACTTTGCACAATCAACGTCAGTAATTAACAATTTGACTAATGCAATTTGTTTGTATTAACCGGATGACAACGTAATAAACTGTCACCTACGTTGACAGATATCAACATTAACTAAGTAATTTTAATAACTTTTACTTAGTACCAAAAGAATTATTTGTAATGAATTAGTTCAAATTGGTTTTTATAATAATCGTTTTATTTTCTTATAGTAACTGCTGCAGAATTATTTATTTATGTATTTAGCAATAAAATTATGTATCCAAATTCTGTGACGTTTAAATCGGAAAAGGTCCCGATTTTTGCACTTTTAAATTAACGTTCGTCTTTCCATTTTTTTCATCGTAAACCGCTTGCCACAAAAATTTCAATTTTTGTTCAGATTGCATTTAGAGCCTCTTCTATAGATTGGCGTTTTTGTTTTCTTCAGTTTTTTTTGTAAAAAAGGTTGCGAACAAGATTTTCATGGAAGCGGATATCTAAGTAACGAATATTAGCACGATATCGGGATATGCACGTAATCAATCGTCATATCTGATTTAATGTGACTGTAGAAACAGAATTGCATAATAATGTTTAAGTAATTTTTAAAGCGATTTAATATGAATGATATAAATTTCGTGCAGCGCGCACTACGTCAATAGTAACGGTAAATGGAAACGTAACTGGGACAGTGGAAGATTATTTATAATAATAAATAATCTTACTAATAAGTACGATACGATCAGAACAATTTAATTTCGGAATTTTGAATCGTACTGCGAGTTGAATATAAATAATAAATTTAGATGTACAATTAATTATACCCAAAAATATTTTACAAACGCGGATTCAAACGGATTCACTGATCGCGTCAAAACTTCGCATCGCGTTCGACTGCCTTGCACCAAAACCCACAACGAGGGAAGCCGAAATGCGCAAAATTTTGTTCATGTTTATTTCGGCCTTAAAAATTAACAAATAGTCGGAATGCTATTAAATTCAAGGGATATGTATCGCAGTAAATAAGGATTATTTGCATGCTAACTGCGTTGTCCTGCTAACTTTTATTCCTCAGATATCGGCTTTCATCAAAATCTTGTTCGCACAGTGGCGTACCAAGGGTCGCACAAGGTCGCACAAGGCGCACAGTCGGCCCCGGGCGGCACATGTTTTGGGGCGGCATTTTTTATATTTCTAATTTATTTAAAACTAAAAATACTATAATAATGTTGTTATCAACAGAATCAATGATTATAAACAACTCTGCTAATAATTTCTTTAGCAACTTTGTTGTTATTGCAAACAGCGACTCTATCGGTCAAAGAAGTTGCAATAAAAGAAAATCTGCATGTGGATATGCATGTACAAATCATTCTTTAAACTTGGTCGGTGTACATGCAGCTTCTGCTACAGTAAATTCCACAACATTCTTTGGGACTATCGAAGACTTTTTTCACGTTTTCGTTCTTTCGTCTTCCACTCATTGATGAGATATTTTACTTTATGTCACTGGTCCAGGTGTTCAGGTCCAAGCACAGTGTAGAAACTCCTTGGAACGCAAGAGTAGAAGTAGTAATGAGCGATTTATGATGGCGAAATCTAGCGATACTTTCTATAGAGAGAATTTTCGAATAAAAAAGCACGAAGGATAAATTTATAAACACGCTTACATGCTATGTAGGTACATTATTATATGTATATTGCATTTGTACAATCCATGGGTACAATCTGTTTAACCAAAAGACATAAAATTTGTGTTTATTAATTTCTGTTGATGTCCAGTAATGTTAATAACCACCATCACTTAATTATGATTGACTTAGAAAGGGCGGCAACTTCACTCGTATATCGCTCATAACAAACATGTGCGTTTGGTTGTACTTTTGTGTTTTTAACGCACGACAATGTCATCACAACGCAAATGTAGATTCATACTTTCCTATTTGATTAAAATTTCCCTCTTGTCACAACAGTTCAACTGCAGTTCCCCACAGTTGAAATAGATGTCGCGCGAATAACTAGCAATAGATAAAATACATTTTTGTTGATCTGTCAAATATACTAAACCTAACCTAATACATCTACTTTTGTCGCAATATTTCTCCTTTATTTAAAGTAAATGAATGTATTACGGACTTATTATATTTTATCGTAATAATTTTTATGGCACATAATCCTGCAAACAATTACTATTGTGAGTAAATTTTCCACATTAATTGACAAATGTAAATTGCAATGTAATAGACAATTACGTGTTATCATGATTGTTAGGTAGTATTAGGTAGCAAGCGCCGGAAATATAATTTTTAATTGATAACATAAATGCACTTTAATCGGCGACTCAATTGAGCCGACTGATGTTATATTTTATCTCGTTAAATGCATTGTTTATATATTTTTAGATCAATTCCTTGTTAATAAAAAATGCCAACTTTTACTAATCAAAAAAAATCTTGAAACACCGAAAGATTGTACGAATATTGGAGACCAATACTGAGAACAATCAAAGTTTTGTAATTTTTATACCACAATACTTTTGGTTATGCTTTTGTGTTTTTAACGGACCACATAATGTCATCATAACGCAAATGTAGATCCATATTTTCCTATTTGATTAAAATTTCCCTCTTGTCACAACAGTTCAAATGCAGTTCCCCACAGTTGAAATAGATGTCGCACGAATAACTAGCAATAGATAAAATACATTTTTGTTGATCTGTCAAATATACTAAACCTAACCTAATACATCTACTTTTGTCGCAACATTTCTCCTTTATTTAAAGTAAATAAATGGATCTGTAATTGTCGGTCGTAGGTAAAATTATGTACAATACTCGAACTGTAACGCATATTACGTGCTGGTAAAAAATAACAAAACTCGCCCCTTCGCGTCTCGTATGTTAACTTTCCCTCGTACGAAATATGCTAGTTACAGCTCTTGTAATGTAATATACTATAAAAGCAATTCTTTTTTCACAGCAATGTTATGGTGTTGTTCTTCTTTAAAAACTTATTTCCATTATGTTGTATCGGAATGTATATAGGAGCGTGATAGTAGAGGTAATTTACTACTAACAAACCATTGTTATATATACAAGGTGTTACGTTATTGCGACATTGACAATTCTATTTAAGGTATATTTTGCCATTTTCTAACATATATAGCGGAGAACCCCGAGGACCGAGTTACTTCAAAATGGTCTGAAAGTAAACCTTAAACTTAACAAGAAGCAAGTAAATAAATAGCAAATGCCCATTCAGTTGATTAGAAATTCATTACGGACTTATTATATTTTATTGTTTTAATTTTTATGGCACATAATCCTGCAAACAAATACTATTGTGAGTAAATTTTCCACATTAATTGACAAATGTAAATCGCAATGTAATAGACAATTAATTGTTATCATGATTGTTAGGTAGTATTAGGTAGCAAGTGCCGGAAATATAATTTTTAATTGATAACTTAAATGCACTTTAATCGGCGACTCAATTGAGCCGACTGATGTTATATTTTATCTCGTTAAATGCATTGTTTATATATTTTTAGAACAATTCCTGGTTAATCAAAAAAGTCAACTTTTACTAATCAAAAAAAATCCTGAAACACCGAAAGATTGTACGAATATTGGAGACCAATACTGAGAACAATCAATGTTTTGTAATTTTTATACCACACTACATTTCCCTCAGTGTAGATCATCCTATTGATAAAAAGTTATTCATTATCAATTAATAGTTACGATAAAACAGCTGTTTGCGCAAACATTCTCATAAATGTATTAAGGTAAGAATACTACGAATTTTTATCTGGACGATAAAATCCATAAATAAGGAAAAAAAACATATGATTCAGATAACACACTTCCGGATGAAGCCCATCAATAAAATAATTAATAGCCCTATGGAATATACACTGCTCAAAAAAATTAGGGGAACACTTTTCTCGAAACCTATAACTTTTTAAATAATAGTTCTAGGCAAATCAAATTTTGTGTACTTCAACGGCATATATTTAACTAAAGACAACTACAAAAACATTGTTACAACTCTTAGTTACTTGTAAGTTACACTTAGGGCCGATATATTCACCTATCGTGAAACTGTTCGTCATCTAAACAACAAGATAAATGGTAAAAATGTGTCTATTCACCTGTCGTTAACGTTACCGACCGGATAAATACGCTTAACGATCAAATTTATTTAGCGATCGAATGAACCTGCCGTAAACTAATGACGAACACTTTGATTGGTCACAGAGCATGTGTTAAATGTCAAACAAAAAGTCAAACTGACAAATATTTACGTACGTACGTGGTACTGTATTAATTGAAGTCATTATTTAGTTAATATGGCCCAATTTGCTGAATTCGTCTTTCATACAATTTTTTTTTTACTTTTGGTCGTCTTTTTTAATTGATGCGGTTAGAAATGGGTGCGAATGAATTTTGGTTACGTTTTGTCAATGTCTATCAATGTCATTTACGGCGCTACATCTAGCGGCAATTAGTCCAAATTATGATCCAAGTGTTGATTTAGTACACCTTTTTTACCGACATTTGATACTATACTGCCGAAAAACAATCGTTCGCGATGTTTACGTCCTCGTTGCCTGACGATAACTTACAGATCGGTGAAAAGACAGAATCATTTTTAAGGCGAACGTTAGCGTAATCTGTTCGTTGGCTAACGACAAGTTTGACGATAGGTGAATATATCGGCCCTTAAATGTAAATTAATAACGCAAAACAAAATGGAAATGACTGTCATAGTATCGATGACAGTCGGGTTTTCTGTGGATTGGTGTGGTTTAATGTAGTGTATGCCCTCCACGAGCACGATCACTTCCTCACACCTGCGTGGCATGCTTCGCACTAGTCAGTCAGCGAAGAGATTCTTGGGGTATGCTTTCCCATTCCTCAATCAGGGCTTGTGTCAGTTCCTGGATGGTTAGTGGTGGATTAGGGCGCTTGCGAACACGTCGGTCAAGCTGATCCCACACGTGTTCAATAGGATTCAGGTCAGAACTTAACGCCGGTTGCGATAAATGATTTTTGATAAAAGAAATTATTAGTTTGTCGAAGGAATTAATGTGGATCTGTTATGGACTTTTTGGAGAGTACAGTAGAGCAAAATTTCCACATGTCGCACCGCCTTTTAGGGTGTCGCACATCGTCGACCAGTGGTTGGTTTTTCCAGACCTACATATAGTCAAGGATAGAGTAGCAAAGTGTGCGCTGATTCGGAATTGGATCTTGAACGCCTTTTAAGCAATTTAACCAGACGTATGACATCAACTGAGCGGTAGGCTTTCACCAGTCTACTATTTATACTCAAGATAAGGCCGAACTGCGAGGAGAGCGTTTACAGCGCCGTCTAACAATCCAGATACAGATGGATGAGGTATTCACACTAAAAATATATTTTTCTACTTTGCATTCACAATGCACACATTGTAACACTGTTTTCGGTGTTACAATTAACACATTGTAATACCGAAAACAGTAACATTTTTGTCTAAGATTGGTACACATTGATATCAGATGCCATATGTCAAACGTACAATACATAACCCAACATAACCACACACTGCATCTTCTTAATCGCTTGCAATCGCATAAACTGCGAAATATCAATATTCTATACATATTTAAACATGGGTGTACCCTGCTACATATAGTATGGCCAAAGGATTGGGGCTTTCTTAGTTTTGCTGTGTTCATCAAAATGCGCCAGCATGACGTTTTCGGTGATGTTTTACGACTCTGGTAATGATCGTTATCATTCTTTTCAACTAAACATCAAATCCTCTTTTCAGATATAATTCAAGGACCACATTTACTTTAATAAGGTATTATGCGAAGATCAAACCTACATCGTAGATATGAACGATTTTAATTACTTCTGCGAGATTGTATATGCGCAATAAATGGTTTATCAGCATACACGTACAAAGCTATAGAACATTTAAAGTGTAGAGGATTTCTTAGTTTATGTAACGTATAAGTTTTCGGTAATATTTTGGACGCTTGGATGCTCGGTTCAATTCGTATTCGTTTTTGTCCGTCGCTTTCGACTTCGTCTTAGTTCTGGTTGTGTGCAACGTATTTGTATTACCTCCATCACATGTAATTTTACTAAGTATAATTTATTCTAATAAACTACTTTGCCGAAATTAGAATTGGGTTTCAATTGTAAGTGCTTGTAAATACATAAGCCGCAACGGCTACGTAGCGGAATTAGGTAGACACCGCTATTAAACGTTAAGCGTTATAACAATTCTTTAGTAAGTTCTTGTTCTTCGAAGTAACAAATCAGTCACCGCCAAATACTTCTATTCTGATTATTATACTTATGAAACCACTATTTTAAAGTCGTTAACTTTTTAGGTTAAGTTTCATGTATTTATCACAGTAGGGTTAAAAGTGTTGCCCCAAGCTCCATTATGGTTATCGTTGCGACCTCGCTGAATATTTTGTTCAAACTTGTAGGCTAAAGTAGAGTAAAATTATTCACAATTAGATTTTGTCATGATTTTATTTCATCGATCTCATCCTTAACGAAGTTGACAGTTACTACAGTGCTGCCACATGGTACCCGCAAAATACCCTAGATTCTAATTTAGCGCGATATAGTAACCACAATTTTTAAATTTATATAAAATTAATGACGCAAAGTAGAAAAAATAGTATATTACACTCGTTTTATAAGACGTATTGGCGCACTCGTTCCAATTGGGCACTCCTCGATACGCTCGTCGTGCCCAAAACAACTAGTACGCCAATTTGACGTCTTATAAAACTTGTATAATAATATACTATTATTTGAATAAAAATATGATTTCTTTGGCGGAAGTAAACCTATTTATAAGCCAAAGCTAAAATATTTCTTTGAATGATATAAATCTTTTCTTGTATACAAATATATTTGTTTGAATCAAATTTAGATTTCTTTAGTGTAAAGAAACGTCTTTTTAAATAAAAACAAAAATATTGCTTTAAAGGAAAGTAATATTTGTTTGTATCCAAATATATTTATTTGACTTAAATAAATATTCCAAATAAATTTGTCTCTACAAGCAAATAAACTAGAGTATTCAATGAAGTAAACATTGTTGGCGTCAAAGAATATGAGATCAATTATCTACAAGAAATTTAACCTATCCTTTTTAGGTTCAAAGTTACCAACAAAAAAATATATTATTATAATGTATAGATATGTCCATTATATAATGGAATTATATATAGAAATTTAAATAAGTCTTTTTACCTTGATATACATATTTATTTACTTTTTCAGAACTGTTAATTAACTTTTCTTGCATTAGAAAACACATTTATATCAGTTAAGGGGTAACGCCACTCTAGCGCGACAGAAAATAGCCGATTTTGTAGGTATATTTTTTACAATATAGTAAATGAATTACACAATTTCTTTAAAGCCCCTTATTGTTCATATTTTGAGGAATATTCACAATAAAAAAAAACATAAATAAATAAAAAATAGCACCGTTAGAGGACATCAAAGGAAACCTCTTCCGGCGGACAGGGTTGCACGGCCGGAAAGATTTTGCACGCAGTTTTTCACTTAGCCATAAAAACAAAAAAAGATTTGATTCTATATAAGATTATCTCGGGAAGTACGTACGGAAATTAGAAAATTCCGCTTTAAAACAAAATGGCGGACGTTGGAACACAAAATCCCACTTTTAGGTACAAAATTAGGTTAAAAATTGTTTATAACAAAAAAGTTTCGAACTTATCGTAAAATCCGTACGTACTTCTCTAGATAATATTGTTCTGAAGCTGCATATAAAATTTCAAGTGAATTGACGAAGATCAGTTGAAGTTATGTTTCCGGCCAGTTTGAAAAATGCGGTTTTGAGAAAACACCGTTTAAAATATTGTGTAACTTTGATGTATAGAATTGTTATATTTTACTATAGTCGGCGAAGCCTGAACCATATAATTATCTTTTCAAATTAATATTTTCCTCCTCTGGTTTCTTTCTGTTTGATTTTGACGACAGACGGGCCTGTTTTGCAGCATCAGTCAGGGATGACTCTGAAAACATGATGCGCCGTGCGTCAGCCTTCGCGCAGATATTGTTGCAGTTTGGCTAGATGCACTTCCATAATACCTCCATACACTTCATAAGGCTGGATAATGCATCATTGACAACACATATAGCTATACTTGCTGCAATATCCACAATTACTTTGCCACTTGAAAGTGAAAATGAAAATGAAATCACCAGGTGGCATTTCATCGGTCAGAATTTATGATACAGTGTCGCCCAGACGTATTTTCTTCATTTTATCAATTGAATCATGATTATGACGAATGGCTAGTCCATCATAAATTGAAAGCTCATTTATAGGCTTCTGGGTTAAGTTCCCTTTTTCTTCGAGGCCCTATTTTTTGTCAAATGGCGGGGACGAGTGCCATTAGTTCTTTCACGTGATCTATGCATTCCTTTTCTTATTTCATTTTCTTATTCCAAAATTTGCAAACTTTGCAGTAAGTATTTAGATTTTATGAAAATGTCAACAACATTTCTCCAGCTGATAAGCGCCATCCTCAGGGATAACAATGGCGAAGAGGACCGACGGAGAGTTAGCAGCGGCGTCCCTCAGGGGTCCGTCCTGGGTCCAACGCTTTGGAATGTCCTCTATGACGGAGTGTTGCGACTCAGGCTGCGCGGGGTCAAGCTGGTGGCATACGCGGACGATCTCGCGTTGGTCGTCACGGCAACCACATGTGCAGAGCTTGAGGCGAACGCGAATCTCGCCATCCACAGAATAACCGAGTGGATGGAGGAAAGAAACCTTGAACTTGCGGCCGAGAAGACAGAAGCGGTGCTCCTCACCGGAAAGAGAAAATGTCAACCGGTGACGCTGACGGTAGGAACCAAGAGAATCCAACCAGGAGACAGCGTTAAGTACCTGGGAGTGAGGATCGAAAGAAACCGCAGGTACCGAAGGCACGTCGAGGAGGTGGCAGCCAGAGCGGAGAGAACCACCGGGGCCCTGCTAAGACTTATGCCTAGAATGGAGGGACCGTCGGCGGCTAAGAGAAGAGTATTGGTGTCGGTTGCGGAATCAGTGATGTTATATGCAGCACCAGTCTGGGCAGACGACATGCAGCTAGAAAACCGGAAACAAAGGCTCCTGCGAGTACAGCGAAGGGCTGCCGTCGGTGTCACGTCGGCCTACAGAACAGTGTCGACGGGCGCTGCTTTGGTGGTAGCGTCAATGGTGCCGGTGCACCTGAAAGCAGACGAAAGAAGGAGGATATATGACGGACGCGGACAGGATGGCGCCTCCAGACAAGAACATCGTCGACGCACGATGGAAGCCTGGCAGAAGGAATGGGACGAGGACAACAACGGTCGGTGGACGCACCGACTGATACCGGATTTGGATGAGTGGACGAGTAGGAAGCACGGAGACGTGACCTACGAGCTCACCCAAGCCCTAACTGGGCACGGATGCTTTGGAGCCTACCTCTACAAATTTAAGAGGAGGGACGGCCCCGAATGCAGACACTGTGGAGAGGAAGAGGACACCCCGGAGCACACGCTATTTGTATGTCCCCGATGGGAAGTCTATAGAAGGGAGTGCCCATGCGGGGATGACCTCAGTGCAGGAGGAATGGTACGGAGAATGCTGCAAAGCACGGAAGCGTGGGAGCAGATTACCCGTACCATAGGAACGATACTCCGACGAAAGGACGAGGAAGACAGGCGACGAGGAGAGAGAGAACCTCCCGCCCCTTAGTTATAAGGGACAGGGACGGTCTACGGGACAGACGGAAAGGAAAGCAAACAGGAATGTAAGCGACCGGAAAACCGGCGCGGGAATGCTCCCGGAAAACCGGAGTATGAGAGAAAAGGGTCCTGGAAACACCGGACCACGGACTTCTGGATACACCGTAGTCTGGGGAGGAGCCGCAGGAAAAAAACCGCTGCTTCGGAAAATAGCTCAGGATGTGTCCCAGTGAGTGCGCGAGGACGCCTGCAAATAGGGTAAAGTGCATAGACGCTTGGAACTGTATGTTATATGTTACTTTTAAGGGTAATTATGTAAACCTCTTAAGGTGTCAGCTCCGGCTGGGTTTAGTTGTAATTTGTTTTTAAAAAAATAAAGTCACTAGAGCATAAGAGCGAAGGGGCCCAGATTTTTATAATTCAAATTGTTGTTGTGGTAAGGAAGGAAGATGCCGCTGCACTGCAGAATGCCTCACGGCGATACCAGGCAGCGGGGTGGAGGTGGGTTCTTCCTGGGCCCCTTCGCCCTTTATAAAAAAAAAAAAAAAAAAAAAGCTGATAAGCGCCACCAATCATACAGAGAAGAAAAAATATGTTTTCTCTATGTTCCATCGTCCGAGACAGTTACGCCATTCTTTTTTTTTTACTATTTTCAATTGACTTTTAGCCCTCCCTTCTTCTGCTGCTTTCTGCATACTTTGTTGACAATGCTTCTGTTTCCACAAAAATGGTGCGAACAACTTTATCGTAAAATGAGTGAAAAATCTGACGAGGAAGGTCCTTGAATGCGCAAAACTTTTCAATTACATCTACACCTATTCTTATGCGCATGACAAGGATAACTCCGCTATTCATTTCATATCCTTTTTGAACAAATCGGCAACACGGAATGAAAGTTTGTTCAAAATTCTCACAAGAAACCACGATTTGAAGTCACGGTTGCCACTTTCGGCCAATTTCGCATTTGATTTGCACGTTTTACACACTACAACTTGTGAAATAGCAGAAAACACAACAACAAAGTTCAAAAGATGATAATTAAACGTCATCCACTTCAACGTTGTAATAATCTTCAACCGACATTACTTTTCTACCGGTGTGGACTGTGGATACGTTATCAGGCAGAGGCGACTTTAGTTCCAAACGATTCAATGCTTGGCATATTAGTTCTATTTGAAAATATGCTGGTTCCTTTCGACTCCTTTCGATCACGATATACTCCAAAAATGTCACTAATTATTTCTGCTATTTTTTTACCTAATCAAGAACAACACACGTTACATCAGACAGCTGTAACATTGTGCGGCTATCGCCAGTTCAACGAACGTACCGAGGATACTTCGAAAATCTTTTTGTTTTATAATATTTTATGTTATATTTCACACCACGCATGTAATTCCTCCAAATAAGATAAGAGCGTATAGGTCTCTAGGCCGTAACATCTCACGCTAAACTTTTTGCATGTACGCTCGGCTAGACGCTTGGCCGTATGTTCATCAAATAAGCATTTAAACATTTTTTTCCAATATGAAACGTATTGTACCTTATTTCTAAGATCTCAAGACATCATTTAAGCAAAACAATTTTTTTTTTGATTTTTCAAAATATCTAGAGTGGCATTACCCCTTAAGATCTGAGCAAGAGGATGATTACGGAAACCATCAACTTCCGTTTACCCGTAAACGTATCAGGTGGATTAAACTAAATAATTTAATCATCTTATTGGATCGGACATTACTGAAGGACACCTGACAGCAGACTTTTATCGTTATTTCCTGGAACAAAATCGCTCAGATTACATTGATGCTCGACGCGGATTGTTCTTTCGACATGATGGAGCACCAACGGTTTGCTATTTATCGCCAAAAGTCACTGAAAATGTTTGCTAGAAAGGTCGAGGCATACTTAGGTATATTCGCACGAAGATAACTGCGTCATTAGCCGCAATCAATTATTTAAACATCGTTCGTGATTAATGTGTTATGATAGTTATCCGACATTTATAATCCTATAGATACAGAAAATAAATCCTTTTAATACACAGAGATTAACGCGCCAATTAGAAGTGATTTTAAACGTAGATTTACTCTCAAACCACTTATCCGATTTTGATTGATTTCGTTTTGTTTTTCGATACTTGTAAGCTTAATTCCTGAGTAACGAACCTGTCGCTGAATTTTTTAACCAAATTGTCAATTTGGCGCATGGGTTGTTTGAAAATAAACGAAAATGATAGTCCATTCATTCTAGATTATTCATATACGTTGTATTAAGATTAAATGCAGTCGATGATACTGTAGTAGTAATATTAAAATGTTTAGAATCAAAATTAATACGAAAATATGTTAAATTTATATATTACAATTGAAAAATTGTGTCTGTCAGACTGTAATCCTTCGTTCCTCGAATCTCACTCACTTAATCCTTGTTTACTGGTTAGAATGTCTCAAACTTACACAATAAAACGCCACTTTTGTTTTCCCAGTATAACACTTAATCTGTATGTTTTTTAAAAATTATTTACAGCATTTTACAATTCTCATGATGTCCTTTACAATCTTCCGAACAAATTACTAAGAGTAAATGTTAGTCACCGGCCTCAAAAGTTCGACGAAACTGAGGCGCGAGAGGAGGGAACAAGCCGCGCCCACTGTACACTCAGCAGAAAATGCTAGCAACGCACTGATTAGATGAGGGGAACGGCGCCGGCGGTATCGTTCTTTGGCGGCGAAGATCAAAGGGGCCGTGCGGTGTCGACTGGCGCCGAACCGTTTCCTAATAATTTTGTGTATGTGACTATCGCATGTTCTGAAATGCTTTTCTTGTATATTTTAAATACAAATACAATTCCACAAAACAATACAGTGATACAAATTAATTAATTGCTTTATTATAACATTCCTATTTTACTACTAACTACGGTTGAACATTTTACCTTTTGTATGTTGAAAAAAATTGTAGTTTTGGTAAAACAGACAGCTTTTCTTACATAAATCATTTATTGCTTTACATTTATTATTAGAATTAGTAACTAATTATCAGTTAGCTCCGAAGAAGCGAACAGCATGGTTCGCGAAGACAGTAATTATGAATTTTTACCCACGGCATAAACCGGTAACTATTTATCATCTAAATTTAAATGACTCTGGCCGTGAAAGCATTCGTACTCAGATACTTATTTAAATCCATTTAACGTTTTCTTTGTGCATCAATAATCTCGAATGTCTCGTTCGTACTTAGCAGAGATCGATACTTTCAGGTAAAACACACCTCATATAAAAATTCAAATTTTTATCGGGTGACGCAAGTAGGTGTTAGTAAATATAATATTCCTATTTTAATTCTAGATACAGTTGGATACTGCATTTTGAAATTTTACTCAAAATTATTATTGCTATGTATAGACTTGGTAGTATACGTACTTCAATTTCAATTGTAGGTATGAGAAAAAATAGCGATTTCGATAAAACAGGCAGCTTTATGTATATGTATAAGTCATTTATTATATATTATATAGATGCATGTTCAAATATTTTACACCTTTATAAAAGTTTTTTGCCATATATGGTAATCCGGCGCGCTTACGCCTATAAGAGAGTATTGCCCAAATTAACTAGCGAAGTTAATTAGCGAAGAATTACACTACACGTATAATATCTACATATACACTTACCGCAGGTACTCTCGCAAGTTATTAGTTTTCTTAGAACGCGGGCCACATAAAGGCAGCTGATTTTTTAATTTGCCCATATATCTAGATGCATGTTCAAATATTTTACACCTTTATAAAAGTTTTTTGCCATATATGCACACAGAAAAGTAAATACTTCACTCAATGCAATATGCTTTCATCCAAGTAAATGATTAGTTTGCTATAGCCGCAAGTAGATATTTTCTCAAGTTAAGAATAAAGAAATATTGTTGAATTGAAATGATCATATGCTTGTATATCTGAGAAAATATTTTCTTGCAATGAGTATAGATATTATTCATTCAAGAAAACTATTCTCACGTTGAGAATAATGGAATTTTCTTAAAGTGAATATATATGCTTGACAATGAGAAAATATTTTCTTAAAATGAGTATAGATATTATTAGTTCAAGAACATGATCATAATGTATTGAATAGAAATTACTGTTTTAGTTTTTTTTTAAAAAGGTAGGGAATTGTGTGAAATAAGTAGAGAATAACTTAGCGAATGATATTTGTTTTATTGTATGAAATTTCTTTGCTTAATTACATATATACTTACCTATTTATAAATTATCACTACCTACAATATCTAAGGCATGGAAAAAAAAACACCAAATTCTATTAGACATCAAATTGTTTCCATTATATTACACAAGTAAGTTTTCTGTGGCATGTATGTTGATTTTGTGACCACTATATGGCTAGGCAAAATTTACGTACCGTGTGCGTCACAAGTCACAACTACGAACTGCGTCGCAAATACGTTGAACATAAGTACTGTAGGCTATTCACGCAAAATTAAAACTATATACTTTCATAATATTATAGATCGCGTAGTTATTGCGTACAGTACCTACAAAATTAGTACTAACATATTGAACTCTTCCCGGACAATACTCGGTAGTCAGCGAACACGACGCCATAGCAGACCCCAACTAACTGAAGGCAAAGGCCGATGCGAAAAATCTTAAATCTCGGCAACGTTCGTGCACGTTTGAGTGTAAATGCGCAAGCGCGTTGCAAGCAATGGCTTACTTGATTCAAGATATTGATCAACTTTCAAATTGAGAATTGAAACTACTTGGTTTGAAAATTATATACTTAAACGAAACTAATAACTCTGAGATTGGGATATTCTTGAATTGGGAGAACAAGGAATTCTTAAATGAAAGAAATTGTTTCAAACCAAGTAAATATTAACTTTCATCTAAAGCAATAACCGCAAGTAAATAATTTTCTCACGTTTTGAGAATATACTTCGCTGTGTGTGGTAATCCGGCACGCTTACACCTATAAGAGAGTATTGCCCAAATTAACTAGCGAAGTTAATTAGCGAAGAATTACACTACACGTATAATATCTACATATACACTTACCGCAGGTACTCTCGCAAGTTATTAGTTTTCTTAGAACGCGGGCCACATAAAGGCAGCTGATTTTTTAATTTGCCCATATTTCTAGCGTCTGTTCTGTCTGTTGTACAACAAGTAGAACTAAAGCCAACCATCCTACATAGATTGCGATTGCCCTGAATGCATTGCCAAGCGACAAGTGTTTGGTATTAATATTATTTTCTAAATCTAAATACCAATATATTTGAAATTCTATGACGAAAAATAAATGACTGATTAAAAATTAAATTACTTGTATTTCCTTAGTAATAATTTATTTAACTCCTACTAATTATTTAGTAGTTGTAACATTGTCGTACGGGGACTGCACTATAAACCCTCGCGGGAACATGCATGCGCTCCTAATTTATAACTCGCTCTTTGCTGTCTGCGTAGAGTCCATCAGGACGGCAAAAAATTATTTCTCGTATTCGGTTTCTAGCCTATTTTGGTCGAAATTCAACAATTCATGTTGATCACATACACTTCCGCAAGAACATGCTGTCCTAATTTATAAGCGAGTCGTTGCTATCTACGTAGCACCAGCACGGTAAAATTTATTTTTCGTATGGCTTTCGTTTGCCGGGCGCGGCGCCGCTACACCTCCCGTGTCAACATGCGATCAATATTTTTGTTAGGCCGAAATTGCTCAATATTTGTGATTCCCCTGGATACGTATTCATGCTGCTGCTTCAGACTGTACCATTTGAATTTGATTGGTCGAAGAAAATGATGTGGTGTTTATCCAACAGATGGCTGCACCGTACGACTATAAAATATGTTATTCTCGTCCCATTCACATGTTCAAAAAACAAACGGTTAAATTATTACAACATTCATATTTTGTTGTCATTTTTTTTACACAAGTTCATGAAGGCTCAATACAAAATGTTGTAATATTGCTTTTTTGATGTTTGGTTCGGATTTGGACAAAAAAAATAACAAAAATTACCAGTTATTGCCTTCTTTAGCAAGGGTAAAAAACAAAACAACAACGCAAATGAAAAAAAGTGGCATTCGTACCCGATGTAATACACCTTTATCTATAATTTAATGTATTACACGTGATCATTAACACACAATTAAGCTCAGGATGTTTGGTTTTATGTAGTGTTGTTTTGTAGTACGCTACTACCTCTAGTGATTCCTCCTAATGGTAAATATAATAATACGGCCAGAAATAGGTTTTAAATAAGTCTCAATAGGTATCCAGCCCATATATAGGTTAGGGCAAAAATTCTCAAATCAATAATAATAATAATAATAAAACAGCATTTTTTTTTGGTCAGCCTCACGAGTGCTTTGCATGGATGGCCCTGAAGCCACTTATCTTTATACCTTTGCAATTTACTGGAATAAACATCCGCAGCAAATATTAATTATCTTATACAACGGCATTGACACATTTTTATTGATGATACGATTGTCGATAAAAATACATATGTGTACATCATATCAAAATAAAGCATTTTCACCAAGAGACCATGACTAAACTAGATAGAACTACACAAAATCCATATTTATGCCGTCATGGTTAATTTTATTCACAAAATCAAAGTTCTTTTGCGACGCACTCAACTAAGTTACGGAAGCTGGTAACGTCAAAGAATTGTGGAAACAATTTACGGCAAAATTAAATTTGTGCAACGGTCCACAGAAGATAGCTGCTCAGTAAAATCGCGTAAAATGAATTATTCTTGTTAAGCCGGGGCTGTCAAGAAAAAAAACCTACTCTATTCAATTCGTAGCGAGTCCACCTCTAAAAATAAATTTATATATTCGACGTTCGGCTGTTCGGACGAGTTTTTTTTACGCCATATGCTTGGTACATATTTGCAATACCCAGTTGAAGTGGGTATAGCAAATGCAGAGGCGACAAATATTGGTGCATTTATTTGTACCCGATGAACATTTTAGTACGCTGTTTAATTTTTCCATTTCTTAATTTCGTATTGTGTGTTGTAGGTCGTATACGAAGATTGACAATAGATTTGTAATTATTTGTAAGATTTTTGATTTTTCTAAAGGGCGAAAACCGCATAAAATTGTAATTTTGTGAAACCGTCAGATAGACAGTTTTCCTGAAACCGTCAGACAGAAATTAAAAAAAAAATTGTTGTTTTTACCTGTCCACATAAACGCAATGTTATTTCTTTCCAAGAAAAACGTACACCATATACAGAGTGTATCCTAAGTTGATGCTTTTCTATGAACAATATAGATGATACTCATTTATGAGCTTTCAAAATATAACCTTTTTGTTAAATAAAAAAGCTACACAAAATTGTCTCTACAATTAAAATATTTGTAATCGTTTTCGTTTCTCTTCAAGTAATAAACATCGTAAAAAATTTATAGACAGCATGTCTATAAAATAATGTATTTGGAAAATTATACTTTATTTGCTTGTATTTATATTTTTGTCGATTTTTATGATGTTTGTCATTTGAAGAGAAACGAAAGCGGTTTTTATTCAACAAGAAGGTTATAATTTGAAACCTCATTTGTTTAAATTTTTGTTTCAGAAGGTAATTGTTCTGTATTTCAGACAATATTAGGACATATTTATACAACGAACCTAGTAGTACAATTGGATTTAATAGAACTTTAAAGATGACGAAGAAACCATATCTAACATTTCTTTTATGGGCAATATCTTCCTAATTTAAATAAAAAAAATTCATTAACATAATAATTTATTTAAACTAGCTCACATCAAATGACCAATTGTATTGTTTTACAGTCTGTTAAAATTAGATGCTGCGAATTAATAATACAGAAAGCTGATGAATTAAACAAAAAATCATTAAAATGAAACAGTTTCGTCAAGATTTGTTTTGTAAATTTTCACAAGAATGCCCTTTTTAGTACCTACGTGAATTCTGCACTTATGTAATTAAAAATATGTCGGCATTATAAAATAAAACCTTGCTTGTTCGTAATCAAATTATCAGTTTGATTTGAAAAAGCTAATGTGCAAATAAGGCGAACGAATCAAAAAAATAGCTAGTGCCCATTCGGTACGCACATGTAGCAAGTCCTCAAAGAAGATTTTCACGTATTAGAAAATGCTATGTGGCGATACATCATTGTCCGGTGCATTTACTGTTGCAGGGCAACTCTAACGGTCCGAAATCACAAACGAATATTGTACAAATTTGTTGGTACGTCATAGATTTTTTTGAGTTTTATGAAAATCAGCCGGTAATCAAGGATGGATGAAAAATATTCGGTGAACGAACTTAAAAGGAAAAATAAATCACTCATCGTTTAGAGCAATCAATAATAAAAATATTCGATTTGCGTGGCAAATATATTTGCCAAATATTGAACATGTGGCAAATATTTGATATTTGGCAAGTATACGAATATATAGCCTCGGCTTTAGGTTATTCGAATATGTATAACCACAAGTTTCAATTGAAGGGTTTCATTAATACGACAACTGGTTAAATACTAGTAGTTGTGGTTACAACTTTTAAGGCTTTTCTCGTTTATTGGATACTAATTTAATTCTTTAACAATGATCATTTAATTTAACTGTGGTAATCTTTCCACTGTACATTTAATAAATTTAATAACCTTTTTTTAATAGTCGACGAACACAAAATTGTATTTGACTATAACATTATTTTTTTACTTGTATAGATGATATACATCCTAGCTATAGCCAAAGGAAGTATCCCCTAAGTTCCTTCTGGCAATTGTTAGGTAACCTCTAAAGTAAAAATATGAATTACCGTAAAAGTGGGGTGAGATTAATCATTTTAAAGTTAATATTTTGAATAACTCTTTTAATTTTAGAGTAAAATAAACCATATTTGGTAGGTCTTTGATACATATGTAGTTCTATCGGAATAGAAAATATTAGAACAAACAATTCAGAAACAACAACAAAAATAAATAAAAAGTGGGTGGTCAATCTCACCCCTGATTATGGGGTGTGATAGATCACCCCATTTTAACAATGGAGAATGGCTTTATATTGCTGTAGTAACAAGCAGTCTCAATTTCAACAAAATCGACCGAGCTAATTTGTTGGAATTGGTATAAATTAGTAGCAGGGTGATATTTGTCATGCGGGGTGAGATTGAAGACCCGTTATATTCACCAGTAAGATAACAAACTAAGAAGACGTTTATACAATAACAAGACTAAAAATAATGTTTTTGTAAAAATATTTATTTATTTAAAAACTACGGAAAATTCCAAATATTTTTACTGATTCATTTCCATTTTTTATGCATTGTTACCAGAAGTACGCGCACATACAAAATTTCAACTTGATGGGTCAAGTTTTAGAAATTTTAAAAATTTTTGTAAATGCTTGATTCATGTGTTATCATCGGAAATCTGTGCACATGCAAAATTTCAACTCGATTAGAGAAATTTTAAAAATTATGAAATTATTTCCAAATTTCGTTAAATTTTCCAATTCTTTATTGATTCTTGCACTGTCACCGGAAATCTGTGCACATGCAAAATTTCAAACTCTATTATACAAGTTTTAAAAATGTGGTGTTTTTTCTAAATTTTGTAAAGTTTTAAATTGTTTATTGATTCATGCATTGTCACCGGAAATCTGTCCACATGCAAAATTTCAACTCTGTTGGACAAATTTGAAAAATGTTGAAAGCTTTTCCAAATTTTGGAAAATTTTCCATTTTTTTATTGATTCATGCATTGCCACAGGAATGAATGTACAGTTTCGTGTTGTACATAGTTTTGAATATATCTCGTTAATTTTCCAGTAACTAAAAGTTTGAGACGTATAGAAATTGGCTCTTCTTCATGGTTTATTTTCAGTCGCAAAAAATGACACCTGCTATCTGTGTGCAAAATCAAATCACCTTTCATGTAAATCTTCCATTTCATTTACCAGTTGTTTATTTACGATACATAAACCATAAACCAAACAATTCATTTTTATTTTAAGGTTAAAGACTTGAAGAGTGTTTAGCAGCACGTCCCTCTCCCTATCGGTTGCTACGTAGTTCGTAGTCAGTCAGTTCGCCACTTTACTGGTGGCAAACTATGTAACCACTGGATATGTTACAAAATACCATTTTATATTTTAACAACGTAGCTAAGAAATTTAACCACTTGCTACGTAACCTCTGCGTTACAGAATTGCCCTGAGTATAATGTGTAATGTCTGACACTTTTTACCACTTAAGATGACGGCGTGCATTTTCACTTACACTTTGTCTTACATAACATTCACTGTATATACACCGCGGGTGCTCTGCTTTTGATCACTCCCGCACTAGTACGCACTGTTATCTAACAGCTGCATGGCTTCAAAGTTGTCGTGGTGGTCTTATTTTGTCGTATTGCAAAGTAAATTTCAAGTTTTTTTTTCAAAATGTTTCAAGGATGCATAACTTCGAATCAAAAGTTTTGCGTTTTTATGGTTTTACAAATAATAATACGTAAAAATTTCCAGGTTTACATCCACTATCAGTGATCTGGACATTAGTTTAGAAGTAAGTATGTACTACTCAAGGCCCCCAAACGTAATTGAAAAAATCTTCAATTGGACGTTATACATCCGGTATCCATTAATCATATTTTTACAACCACTCACGAAGATGGACATTTACACGCGAAGATAAGGTGACACTGTGTGGCAAGTTTATCTCTTAGGTCTGGTAAATTTCTAGTCCATCACTGTCACTGCGAAGGTATCTTCTTGATTGACGCATTTCCGAATTGATTTTGTGACGAGATCGATACAGATCTCCACGTGTTGTTAATACAAACGTCATCGTTCTATAGAACCCGGGTTTATTTTTAATAACTGCGAATCGTTCTAGAAATTCCAAACGAAAACTTATCTTTATTGTTGTATTTTATTAGCATAATTCGCTTCTTTTATAATGGAACTTTTTTGATACCCAAATTGAATTTTTATTGTAGGAATAAGAAAGACGCCAACATTATGATGTGAGCATTGTGATGAGACATTGCCTAACAAAACGTCTTTCAGAATAAAACTAAATGCCTCGTAAACGTTCATAACGTAATTGGTGATACACTTGTATCTGAATTAAATAATAGAAATGCAGTTATAATTCAGTTCGTGAGATACTTGTACCCTGAATTAAATAATAGGAGTGCAATTTACCATAAATAGTAAAATATTACCAGAAAGTATTACAAGGTTAAGGGGGCCACGAAGGTCCTCAAATTGCATTTGTTTTAGAAATAAGAAAAAAGCAAACATTACATTTTTGCCAGACGTCGCCTAACATACTATTTTTCAGAGTGAAACAAAATTTCATCATAAACGTACATAATGTAATTTGTGGCACATTTGTATCAAAATTAAACAATAGCAGCGCATTATACCACAAAGTTGCACAAGATTAAAGGAAGTGCGTTCCGATTGGTGGTAATGGTAAGCAATGGCGGTGGTAGCAGACGAAATTATAGTATTTCTTACATGTCGCGATAGTGACACATATTAGTTTGCATGTACATAAACATGAGTCACTTGCAAATTTGTAGTGAATATACTATAATGGCGTCTACTATTGCCATTAGCACTAATGAAAACGCACCTGAAGGCCCCTGCAATCGTGGGCTCCAAATTAAATATTGTTTTTTGGACTTTTGAACGCTTGAATGAGAGCAAGTTTGTTAATTGTCGAGATACCTAAATAGTATTGAAAAACAATAGAAATGCGACAATATTATGTAGTTTAGTTATTGCCTAAATAGTCCAGAGAGGATATTTATATCGACATGTCGAAAAGAAGCGACAGAATTGTAAAAATTGAAAATTCCACAATAACTTCATCGAGTCTGGTATAAACAATTATAATAACGACTTAATAAACAATAGAAAGGCGGCTATATTTGGTGGAATTCACTCTATTATCGTGAGAGAATGTTTACTCCTAAGAAGCTGCAAAAAAAATCATCACTGAAAATATGTATTATTAAAATTTACAATTTTTCCTTCAAGTTATAAATCACAATGTACCGATATCTTTTTACTTTATCATACGTAGTGTGACAAAGTATTGTAATCGTGGCAAAAAAAAATAATTTGAGTTTTTTCGGAAATATGTCCTTTTGGGAAAATAAAACCAGGATTTGACAGATGTTTTGATTCTATTGACATAAGGTATTGTCAAAAGATCAGCGTTTGACCAGTTTTATATTAATGCAGACACGACCGATCTCAATCAAATACAATTTGCTTATACAAAAATTTAATGATATTTAATGTCCTCTACTTTAAACTATTTTGACGAAATTGCAGAAATGGCGGCTGATTTGCAAAATCTTTGAAAAATGCTTAGAGGAAACATCCAGTCCCTTTGGACTCTTTTGAACATAAACCTTTTCAGCTCTAAGTTAGGTCATGAAACTTCTAAATATGAAGTTGCGTTCCGATACCTTTAGTAGTTTCTCCGGAATCGTCGCCACAAAAGCGGGTACACACACACACATACACACCAGGGTTGCCACCTTTTTGTAATTGTTCACGAGGACAGTAAGTGGGTGAAAATATTATGTTATATCCAATATGTCCACCATACTGCCACATAAAACACAATCAAATAATAAAAGAAAATATGCTTGAATTATAACAAGAAACAAATATTACATTACTGTATTAAATATGCGGAAATAATACCTTGCTGTGGTAATATCACATAAAATTTAGGTATATTCTCAAAAACTATCATGTAAACCGTAACTTCGCTTTAAACTCGTTTGGTGGTTAGCCAAGAATTGTTGAATTTTGTATATGCTAAGAAGAATCTTCTCAGCACTTGGTTTCATATTTAGGCCTGAAGATGCCTCTTGCAACAGAGTGCGAAACGTATTTTTACGACTACTTTTATGTCATCAACGCGGTTTCCACCCAGAAATCAATTTATCTTACCGAAATGTTCAAAACATTTGTAGGTTAGGTTATGTAGCACAACTTCATCCTACATAGATAGAAAACTTTGTTTAATTCAAATAAATATGCATTGAAATCTGCAATATGCATAAAAGAAATCTGAGTTTTCCAAAGAGGGCAAAGAAATATTTATTTGCGGATAAAAACGCATTTGTGTTAAATTTGTGCAATGTGCATGGTAGAAAAAGCGTTAGTTCGTGTCAAACAAATGATTCGTACGAGGACAATCCTCGTGAAACGAGGACAGCTGGCAACCTACACTCACACACATACACACACACACACACACACGTATTATGTATTTCTTTAAAATTTTTTTATTTA
The DNA here is from genome assembly GCA_963966075.1 of Aphodius sticticus. Taxonomy (NCBI): domain Eukaryota; kingdom Metazoa; phylum Arthropoda; class Insecta; order Coleoptera; family Scarabaeidae; genus Aphodius; species Aphodius sticticus. The sequence continues at coordinate 4,043,096 of OZ014507.1, forward strand.
TTTAAAAGTTTTTTATTTTAAATTACATTTTTACACAATCTTTCATAGATTTGCTTAAGTTTTGTTACAATTTTTTTTTATATCATAGTTTTTTAATTTTTGTTTTTGAATCGGTAAGGTGTACGGGCCCCCGAAGTCAAGTTGCGCCTAGGGCCCCCAATTTAGTTAATCCGCCACAGTTAACCATTCATTTGTTCATTAGTATTCATAGCAGATGAAATTACAAAATAAGTAGCTGGAATACACTTATTAATCGATACTAAAAATCTGCCTGATCAAAAACCCTTAATTTTAAGCTAATTGCATACACAAATGGTATAATCACGTACCCAAAACCAAGTATTTCTAATACTATAAAATCACATGAAGTTAATCCAAGCATTTTTCGTATATCTTACAACTAAACTTCTCCCTAATCTACATACATACCAGGTATTAGTAGATATAATAGAACGGAAGATGGGAAGTTTGATAATCCATAATGTCCTGTTACGTGAGCCAGATTTAGTATTATGGCATCGATAATAGTTTGTTTTCGATAGTTAAGTATGTAGCTAAGTAGTTAATCTGTACAGTACCGATAAACACTAGACTATCAGGATAAAATATGTTTAGACCGAAGGATGCGACCACAGAAAACTGTAGAGAGACCTACTTACGTTAAAATCAATCATATTTAAAGTATTATGAATACAAACACTGGCGTCTATCGTGCATTCTAGAATGTAACACCATTTAATACCTTCAGATTGATAACGCTAATTGATTCTCCTTCTAGACGCGTAAAATCAGTATTTTATTAATTCAGTTAAATCATTGAATAAAGCTACTACTGTACAAGTTATATAATCTCGATTGATATTGATGGAAAACAAAGTAATCTATTAAAATATAATGCGGTTAAAATTTTTATCACACTTACATTGAGGTCATATTTCTGCTAATACTATGGGCCTTGTGACCAGAAGGTCGATGTTGATATTTTGCAAAAAACAAATTGCGTAGATTCACCTCTAGTACCAAAGGAGGTATATCAAGATCAGTAATAAATAATTAATCACTGTGCAACAAATTTTAACTTTTTGTTTTTTCTTAGTTATGATGGTATACTTCTATTGGTCTGTGGCCACTAGTGCCCGACCGAACATTCGGTTTCGGCTTCGGCTTCGGCCACCTTCGGCCAAAAATTGAACCTACGGCAAAACATCGGCTTCGGCCAAAATTAGGCCGAAGGTTTAGCCGAAGCCGAAGGTTCTCGAATAACGCATACGTAGCAAGAATTGTAAAGAGAAGGTGATATATTTGATAGTTTGTTCACTTTGGTGCTTGGCGAAAATGTGGATGAACTTCTTGTGTCCTATAATGATAGATAAAGAACCGCTAAAACAACGGTTGAAACATTAGGAGGAATTAGTAGTAAATAAATTCAACAGGCCTGACGTTAACAAGAAAATACATGTAAGAAATTTTGTTGTGACCTGAATAAAGTTATAAAACCTTTGTAAATTTTTTTTTCTACGTACAATTAAATAATTTTTCAAGTTCGGCCTGATTCATAAAATTCGCAAAAGTTAGTAATAATTTTTTGTTTGGTGATATTTTACCTACGCATAATCATCAAGAACCAATAAAAATTAACACATTAATTAAATACAAATATAAAGAAAATCATCATTAGACTGAAAATTATACAGTTTTTATATTAAATTTAAAGTAATGTTTTAGATTTTGTTGCTATGGATCAATAGTAGAGAAAAAACTAAGTGTTTTGCGATGAGAAAGCAGATGGAAGGTCTGAAGCATTTTAATATTGATTTATTGATATCAGTTATTGTTTTTAAATTTAATATTCAAATTTTATATCTCAGCACCAGACTAAATTTAAAATAATTTTTCTTTATGACGTTACACATTTAATGGTGAAAAACTGATAGGTTACTCTTGAGCAAATTTAACAGTTTCTTGTTTATCGTTAAATCAATATTGTATATATTGTATATATTATCAATAATGGCGACGATTTTAGGGCATCCATTATAGACATAGTACGGTCGGATATAGTATGGCCGAAGGCCGAAGGAAAAGCCGAACATCGGCTTCGGCTTCGGCCAAAAAAATCGCCTTCGGTGGGAGACTAGTGGCCACTGATAACCCCAAATCACCCCGTTTGTTTCTATCACGTCAGGTTTGCCATCTCTCGTTTCGATAGTATTGACGCCTGTGTTTGAAGACCCATAACTCTAAAACAACTGAACAGAAAAAAATGAAGGAAAGTATGCCATACTCTTGAATCATTTCTACATAAGTTGTATGACCACTTGCCACAAAAAGATCAGATTTTGTTCAGGCTGCATGTAGAGGCTCTTTTGTAGATTCGCGGTTTTGTTTTCTTCAGTTTTTATGCAATAACGGTTGCAAACAAGATTTTGATGGAAGCCGATATCTCAGGAACGACTGTTAGCAGTTAGCATGCGAATAATCCTTATTTACTGCGATACATATCTCTTGAATTTAATAGTATTGCGACTATTTGTTAATTTTTAAGACCGAAATAAACATGAACAGTATTTTGCGCAGTTCGGCTTCCCTCGCTTGTGGGTTTTGGCAGTCGAACGAGATGCAAAGCTTTGACGCGATCAGTGAATCCGTTTGAATCCGTGTTTATAAAATATTATTGGGTGTAATTAATTGTACATCTAAATTCATTATTTATATTTAATTCGCACTATCATTAACAATTCCGAAATTAAATTGTTCTGATCGTATCGTACTAACAGTAAATAATCTTCCACTGTCCCAGCTACGTTTCCATTTACCGTTACGATTGATGTAGTGCGCGCTGGACGAAATTTATATCATTCATATTAAATCGCTTTAGAAATTACTTAAAAATTATTATGCAATTCTGTTTCTACAGTCGCATTAAATAAAATATGACGATTGATTACGTGCATACCCCGATATCGTCCTAATATTCGTTATTGACATATCCGCTTCCATGAAAATCTTGTTCTTAACCCTTATTACACAAAAACTGAAGAAAGCGAAAACGCCAATCTATAGAAGGGCAATCTAAACAAAAATTGAAATTTTTGTGCAAAAATCGGGGGTTTTTTCGGGGACCTTTACTCATTTCTCATTTCGGTGGTGCAAAAATCGGGGACCTTTTCTCATTTCTCTCGCGCTCATGTTTACACCGAGAGGCAAAAAATGTTGACAGTCATACAACTTATGTAGAAATGATTCAGGAGTATGATAGACTTTATTTCATTTTTTTCTGTTTGGTGGTTCTAGAGTTATGCGCCTTCAAGCACAGGAGTCAATATTGTCGAAACGAGAGATAAAATAAAATATATTTGGCATTAGAAAATTTTTGACATGTGAAAAGGTGCTTCTTGATACATTATTTTGTGCTACTCACGAATTCGAACTCAGAACATGGCCATCAAGGGTACCGAAAGAGTTGAAAGTCAAAATCAAAAAAAAGCCTTCTAATATCCACAAACCAACAATTTTGTTTCTCTTATGTCTCCTTCAGAATGAATAAACGCTTTTATCTAAGAAACACTAAATGGTTGAGTGCTGGCTCTGTGGCGATGTGTGGCATTTCCCTCCCCATGGCAAAAATATCTTCTCAGAGTTTGACAATTCTGCCACATCTTGATGGTAAATTTGAGTAACTAATTTGGTTTTAATTTTTGCATGAAACTCTACAGTTTTCCTGATGCGGAAGTAACTATCCGTTGAATGGTATGTTTGTTATTGCCAGATCATTGCAGTTACCAGTGGCATACCACTGTTATTTGTATACAGATAAACCCTCAATGTAACCGAACAAGCCGCATTAAACTCAAGCTGTTCCAAATTTCCCCGTGTTTTTTTTTTCATAAAGCGATGGCAGTTATAACTGAAAAGATTCAGATGGACTTTATTTTTCAAATTCCTTAAAAAGTTACAGCCATATGAAATGATGACAAAATCGTTTTTGAAACGACTATAATATCTTAAGGAATTGAAAAGAGCAATAAGACCACATGAAGCTTCTCACTCAGAATAATTTTGTGAATAAATTATCTCAGAAAAACTTTTGTAACTTACGTGGTTTGAGAGTGATGTGGTCCTGGCAATTTCTGACGTAGTTCCCTTGTAGGCTGAAGAATTTGATGACGTTGCTTTCCTTAAAGTGTAGGGCCGTTACATGTTCTTCTGGAATGTACTGGAAGTAAAAAAAAACTGTTTTCACTGATAAACCTAAGGAATTTAGTCATGCAAAAAATCAAAATAGATCTTATAAAATCATAAGGAAATAATTGTGTCATCCCTTATCTTACTGTCAATTAATAATTGATTAATTGTCCACATATTCACGACCTTGTCGAGAGGCAAGAATTTCAAGAAATACGGCAAAAAAATTTGCATTTTCCTTATCACATCCGCAGTAATCCGACGATTGATGCTTACCTGCCAGATAATGAAATCGTATAAAAGACGGCCGGACCAAACTGCTAAATCAGTTCACATCTTACAGTGCCTATTAATATTTATAAACTAAAAAATCTGTGTACATTCGCTACCAAAACATGCGGGGTAAGTTGATAGTTTATTTTTATTATTAACTTAGAAATAAAAGCTCTTTTGATGTCCAGCCAGCATGTACTGGGAAATAAACCAAATATCAACTTGGTACATTTCAACCAAGTATTATTATCCAACCATCTACATAAATACTAAAGTACCATTCTTTTTCCAGTTAGCTTTATATCCATCAGCATTGCTGCAATACTCCTGCAGCAACTTGTTCATCAAACAGGTAAATAATACATAAAACTAACTCACTTAACAAAACCAACATATATGACGTTATTTCTTTTTTAATTAACTCAGATGCCGAGCCAGTTGGAATCTGCCCATCTGAAAACGGAGAGTATGTAGACTTCTTAACTCACGCCACCAACTGCTCCAAATTCTACAAGTGCGATTGGGGAACACCAGTTGAATTCGACTGCCCCGATGGACTGCATTTCAATTCGAATTTAAATGTATGCGATTGGCCCGATGTTGCCGGCTGTGCAGGCTCATCCACCACAGCAGGACCACCTGGTCCAACCGATGGACCAGCGTCGGGTTCCTGCTCAAACGACCCATGCCCAGCCATCAACGGAGAATACCCAGTGTATTTCCCAAACGCCGATTGCAGCAAGTTCTGCCAATGTGACTGGGGAGTAGCATACGAGATGGAATGTCCAGCTGGTTTACATTTCAATCCAGAGAAGAATGTTTGCGATTGGCCGCGAGATGCGGGATGTGATGGATCAGGCACAGTAGAACCTACAACTCCAGGACCATCAACTAATGAAACCACCCCTCCACCAACAACTCCAGGACCTTCCGGCGGTTCCTGCTCAAACGATCCATGCCCAGCCGTCAACGGAGATTACCCAGTATATTTCCCACACGCCGATTGCGGCAAGTTCTGCCAATGTGACTGGGGAGTAGCATACGAGATGGATTGTCCAGATGGTTTGCATTTCAATCCAGAGAAGAATGTTTGCGATTGGCCGCGAGATGCGGGATGTGATGGATCGGAACCAGAAATAACTACAACTCCAGGACCCTCAACTAATGAACCCACCCCTACACCAACAACTCCAGGACCTTCCGGCGGTTCCTGCTCAAACGACCCATGCCCAGCCGTCAACGGAGATTATCCAGTATATTTCCCACACGCCGATTGCGGCAAGTTCTGCCAATGTGACTGGGGAGTAGCATACGAGATGGAATGCCCAGCTGGTTTGCATTTCAATCCAGAGAAGAATGTTTGCGATTGGCCGCGAGATGCGGGATGTGATGGATCGGAACCAGAAACAACTACAATTACAGGACCCTCAACTAATGAACCCACTCCTACACCAACAACTCCAGGACCTTCCGGCGGTTCCTGCTCAAACGACCCATGCCCAGCCGTCAACGGAGATTATCCAGTATATTTCCCACACGCCGATTGCGGCAAGTTCTGCCAATGTGACTGGGGAGTAGCATACGAGATGGAATGCCCAGCTGGTTTGCATTTCAATCCAGAGAAGAATGTTTGCGATTGGCCGCGAGATGCGGGATGTGATGGATCGGAACCAGAAACAACTACAATTACAGGACCCTCAACTAATGAACCCACTCCTACACCAACAACTCCAGGACCTTCCGGCGGTTCCTGCTCAAACGACCCATGCCCAGCCGTCAACGGAGATTATCCAGTATATTTCCCACACGCCGATTGCGGCAAGTTCTGCCAATGTGACTGGGGAGTAGCATACGAGATGGAATGCCCAGCTGGTTTGCATTTCAATCCAGAGAAGAATGTTTGCGATTGGCCGCGAGATGCGGGATGTGATGGATCGGAACCAGAAACAACTACAATTACAGGACCCTCAACTAATGAACCCACTCCTACACCAACAACTCCAGGACCTTCCGGCGGTTCCTGCTCAAACGACCCATGCCCAGCCGTCAACGGAGATTATCCAGTATATTTCCCACACGCCGATTGCGGCAAGTTCTGCCAATGTGACTGGGGAGTAGCATACGAGATGGAATGCCCAGCTGGTTTGCATTTCAATCCAGAGAAGAATGTTTGCGATTGGCCGCGAGATGCGGGATGTGATGGATCGGAACCAGAAACAACTACAATTACAGGACCCTCAACTAATGAACCCACTCCTACACCAACAACTCCAGGACCTTCCGGCGGTTCCTGCTCAAACGACCCATGCCCAGCCGTCAACGGAGATTATCCAGTATATTTCCCACACGCCGATTGCGGCAAGTTCTGCCAATGTGACTGGGGAGTAGCATACGAGATGGAATGCCCAGCTGGTTTGCATTTCAATCCAGAGAAGAATGTTTGCGATTGGCCGCGAGATGCGGGATGTGATGGATCGGAACCAGAAACAACTACAATTACAGGACCCTCAACTAATGAACCCACTCCTACACCAACAACTCCAGGACCTTCCGGCGGTTCCTGCTCAAACGACCCATGCCCAGCCGTCAACGGAGATTATCCAGTATATTTCCCACACGCCGATTGCGGCAAGTTCTGCCAATGTGACTGGGGAGTAGCATACGAGATGGAATGCCCAGCTGGTTTGCATTTCAATCCAGAAAAGAATGTTTGCGATTGGCCGCGAGATGCGGGATGTGATGGATCGGAACCAGAAACAACTACAATTACAGGACCCTCAACTAATGAACCCACTCCTACACCAACAACTCCAGGACCTTCCGGATCCTGCTCAAACGACAGATGTCCAGCGGTCAACGGAGATTACCCGGTATATTTCCCACACGCTGATTGCGGCAAGTTCTGCCAATGTGACTGGGGAGTAGCATACGAGATGGAGTGTCCAGCTGGTTTACATTTCAATCCAGAATTGAACGTTTGCGATTGGCCCCGTGATGCGGGATGTGATGGATCAACCACAGTAACACCACCAACCCCTACACCACCAACTCCAACACCACCAACCAATGGAACCACCCCTACACCACCAACTCCAGGACCTTCCGGATCCTGCTCAAACGACAGATGTCCAGCGGTCAACGGAGATTACCCGGTATATTTCCCACACGCTGATTGCGGCAAGTTCTGCCAATGTGACTGGGGAGTAGCATACGAGATGGAGTGTCCAGCTGGTTTACATTTCAATCCAGAATTGAACGTTTGCGATTGGCCCCGTGATGCGGGATGTGATGGATCAACCACAGTAACACCACCAACCCCTACACCACCAACTCCTACACCACCAACTAATGGAACCACCCCTACACCACCAACTCCAGGACCTTCCGGATCCTGTTCAAACGACAGATGTCCAGCGGTCAACGGGGATTACCCAGTATATTTCCCACACGCTGATTGCGGCAAGTTCTGCCAATGTGACTGGGGAGTAGCATACGAGATGGAGTGTCCAGATGGTTTACATTTCAATCCAGAATTGAACGTTTGCGATTGGCCTCGTGATGCGGGATGTGATGGATCAACCACAGTAACACCATCAACCCCTACACCACCAACTCCTACACCACCAACTAATGGAACCACCCCTACACCACCAACTCCAGGACCTTCCGGATCCTGTTCAAACGACAGATGTCCAGCGGTCAACGGAGATTACCCAGTATATTTTCCACACGCTGATTGCGGCAAGTTCTGCCAATGTGACTGGGGAGTAGCATACGAGATGGATTGTCCAGACGGTTTACATTTCAATCCAGAATTGAACGTTTGCGATTGGCCTCGTGATGCGGGATGTGATGGATCAACCACAGTAACACCACCAACCCCTACACCACCAACTCCTACACCACCAACTAATGGAACCACCCCTACACCACCAAATCCAGGACCTTCCGGATCCTGTTCAAACGACAGATGTCCAGCGGTCAACGGAGATTACCCAGTATATTTCCCAAACGCTGATTGCGGCAAGTTCTGCCAATGTGACTGGGGAGTAGCATACGAGATGGATTGTCCAGATGGTTTGCATTTCAATCCAGAGAAGAATGTTTGCGATTGGCCTCATGATGCGGGATGTGCTGGATCAACCACAACAGCGGGACCAACTGATCCAGAAGAACCTTCCACCGGTTCATGCCCAAACGACGGATGCCCAGCTGTCGACGGAGACTTCCCAGTACAATTCCCACACGCCGATTGCGGTAAGTTCTGCACATGTGACTCGGGAGTAGCAACGGAGAGGGAGTGTCCAGAAGGGTTGCATTTCAATCCAACTATACTTCTTTGCGATTATCCATCGAGTGCTGGTTGTGATCCAGGAACTGTAACCACGACAACTCAAAGACCTTCCACTGGTTCCTGTCCAAGCGATTCATGTCCAGCGATCAACGGAGTATACCCAGTATATTTCCCACAGGCCGATTGCGGCAAGTTCTGCCAATGTGACTGGGGAGTAGCTTATGAGATGATTTGTCCTGACGATTTGCACTTCAATCCTGAGAAGAATGTATGTGATTGGCCGCAAGATGCGGGCTGCACTGGCCTACTGGCCTAAGAAGCACAGTAACGGATGTTACTGAGCAACATGACATACCGGATGTACAACATGCATATGAGAAAATAAACGGAATTATAGCTTACCCATATTATTAGTCTGATTTCTGCTTTAGTATAATTACATAAAGCTTTATATTATAATGGTTTTTATTTATTTGGATAATATTCGTTAACGATGATTTTGTATATACGTCTTTACCATTTCTGATATTGTTTAAGTCTATATTTGTGGTTGTAAAAAGGATTGCTTTTTAGTATTTATTGAGTGTAGTTTTCAACATAAATATTTATGAATATATTTTTGAATGTTTGTCTTGCTTTTTAATTGATGATCCTGGGAATTTGTTGGATTGAGTGGGTTCTTATAAATGTTTGTGATCGAATTGAAGTGATAAAAATAAGGTAATAAATAAAAATGTGGCACCTGTCAGTGCGCTAAAATTACGTTCAACAGTACTTGATTTTGATTGATTGCTACTGTCTTCGTATATGTTCGAATAATCAAGCTATTAGCGATGACAGGAAGATTGCTGAAGTGCTCGAACATTCACATAAATCAACATAATGTCACTTTGATTATTATTATTATAGGTACTCTACATCAATAGTAAACAAGAGAATATAATTTTGATACAATACATGGGGCAAAAGTGAACAAGTTTATTTTTTATAGATTGCGTAAACACAGAAATAAGCATATATATGTGCTTAGGTGGCTACAGTTTCTACATGTGTTCTACATATGTACATGTGTTGGTCCATGTTCATTACCATAGCTAAAAATTCTATTTCTGTTGAACAATAAACAGTACCAATTAGTATTTTTAACATCACTGAAATTGTTGGGACTACAAGATATTATTTTTAAAGCAAATTGTATTTACCAATAAACACATTGGTTAAGGTTTCAACTATTCGGTAACAAATACCACATTTGTTCGGTCAGCAGTTGACAATTTCGGCAGGTTGGTGGTGAGTGGTGACGATACCACACCAAACAATTTGTGAAACGAAAAATCTATTCATGTAGGATGGTACCTACGTAGGTTGTGCAGACTTCTGCAGACGTGGGTATGGTTAAACGACATAACCTAACTTTTTTCTTCTGTAGCATAGTATTATAAGAGGGGCGTTTATGCTAGTGAGATCGACGTTGGCCTAGAGTCTGTAGTATGCCCAGGATGTGGTTCCATCTAACGGTGAACCGTTGTACTCAAGTCTTTGTGTATAAACAAACATACTTACTGAATTTGTTCAGCCGATTTCTGCCCTTTGCCAATAGGCACCTACTGTAGTTGTTGTCAACTGTTAGTTATTATTGATCTGAGCTGTTGGTACTCTTCTCCCTTGCCTCGGTCTGGGGACTTTATTACAGAAACCGTCTTTACAGAGCTCCGTGGTGACAGTTCGCAGTAATTCGACACAATTGCATAAAATGCAGATCAACTTGACAACGGCTGGGTCAATTTTAAAGAGCTATGCCTTAAAATGTCATCCATAAATTAGCTCCTGTTCCGGGGTTAATGCTATTGGCTTAATCACCAAGAAACCATGTTAAACCAACGAGTGTATTGTGTCAAAAATTAGCTTCTTTTCTCTAATTAAGTTCATGATTAAAGCAAGCGCGGTCGAATTTTATATTTATCCAGGAACAATGTCAACAGTACCTTTCATTTACACATTAGTGCAATAGTTTCGAGTTTGGTTAGTCGAGAACAGTGTAAAGTAGGGTTGTCAGGCGTCCCGATTTTGGCGGGATGTCCCGATTTTATATTCTTTTTCAAATGGAACACCCTGTATCTTTTAACATTTTATAATTTTAGGACTAATTCTGGACATTGTTTATTAAAATAATTTTTTTATAAAATGCATCATTTTTTAGTTTTAAGCAATTAATTAAAATTAGTCAAAATTACCGGAACACCCAAATAATTCTCCATCGGTAAAAAAAATTCAAAAAACATTCAAACAAAAGTTTTTGACATTAAACAAGCTATCATTAAAATATATTTTTAATATACAGGCTGTTCATTTTTTATGCAAATTTGGTTAACTTTTTTTTCAAATGGAATACCCTGTATATTTTTACATTTTCTAAGACTAATTCTAATAATTTTTTATTGGAATAATTTGTTTATAAATTTCATAATTTTTTAGTTATAAGCAATTAGATGAAGTAATACCTCATCTCCTAGTTATATTCAACGAAGATCTGAATAATATTTGGTTTCAACAAGATGGTGCACCGCCGCATTACGGTGTCCAAGTTCGGAATTATTTAAATTCAATTTTCCCGCAGAGGTGGATTGGAAGGAGAGGATCATTGAATGGCCACCTAGATCGCCGGATTTACAAATACTGGATTTTTCTATTTGGGGCCACCTAAAGTCCAAGGTTTAGACCAATAGGCCGCAAAATATTGATGCGTTGAAGCAGAGGATAGTGAACGAAGTTCAGAGTATTACTGTCGATCATTTAGACAACTGTTTACAGGAATTTGTTGATAGGTTGGCGCATTGTCAAGCCGCTCAGGGATGGCAGTTTGAAAATTTAATTTAATTGTTTTGTTATTTTTTCTTCACATTGTTATTATTTATCCGTTCGGCTAAAATAAATGTTTTGGAGTTTTGATTAATTGCTGATAATTAAAAAATGAATCAATTTATAAAAACCTACTTGAAAAAAATTCTTAGAATTAAAAAATAAAAATGTTCAGGACGTTTAATGAGAAAAAGGAAAAGTTTTCCATACTTCCATAATAAAATTAACACCCTGTATATTAAAAATATATTTGAACGATAGCTTGTTTAAAGCAAAAAACTTTTGTTTGAATGTTTTTTGAAATTTTTTTACCGATGAAGAATTATTTGGGTATTGCGGTAATTTTGACTAATTTTAATAAATTGCTTAAAACTCAAAATGATGCATTTTATAAAAAAATTATTTTAATAAACAATGTCCAGAATTAGTCCTAAAATTATAAAATGCAAAAAGATACAGGATGTCCCATTTGAAAAAAAAAAATTTACGCGATTTCTATAATAAAATGAATATATTCAAAATATATTTGAACGATGGATTGTTTAAAGTCTAAAAGCTTTTGTTTGAATTTTTTTTTGAAATTTTTTACCGTTGTAGAATTATTTGGGTGTTCCGGTAATTTTGGCTAACCCTGTATATATATATATATATATATATATATATATATATATATATATATATATATATATATATATATATATATATATATATAAATCTATATCTGCCACGCTTCCTTAAGGGTGTTACAAATGTTGAATCAAACTCAATATACCCTCACCACATTAAATGTGGGGGTATAAATATGCAAAATAAAATAATTTTAAGTTGTCTAGCTTTGATATGTATTTGCACACGGTACATACTAGGGATGAGTGGTTCGCGAACGAACCGTTCAAAATGAACGGGTCAAATGTCTGAACCGTTCGATCCGGTTCAACCCTGGCAAACTGACCCGTTCAGTATAGGTAAAACTACGAGAGCTGAAAGTGAGTCATCGCCAAAAAACGTAAGAACAAACGCATGAAAAAGCACTCTGTTCCGTTCTAACGCACGGGAATGGTCCGTAACGTATAAGCAAAATAACAGCTGGAATCGATGACTCACTCTCAGCTCTCGTGGTTTTACCTATAGTTCGTTCGCTTATGGCGTTTACGCTCTCGACTCATTTCTGCCCAAGGCATAGACGGCTCGAGGCAGACACAGTCCAGCTTTTGCGACGACCGGCGCGGCGCGGCGGCGTCTTTGATGCACGTGTTCATTTGTTTCCAGTGCCGCGTAAAGTACATATATAAAATATTTTCGTTCGTTTATTTCTGGTTTGATTGCATAAATTTCTGGTTTGATTGCATAAAGATTCGTCAACATATTATGAATCTGCCCGAACATTTTCTTTGCGTTTTAAAATTGCTGAGATCCGTATATCTGCATTGTATTTGTTTTAAATATTTTTGGGATATTATATTGAATCGGGAGTTGATAATGAAGACCGTTAATTTTAATAAATATAATTTATTAAACAAAATGAAAGTTTGAGAATATATAAGAAAACATATAAAAAGCATAGAAAGCAGACTGAAAGATATGAGATTTTTGCGGTAAAATTGAACGATTTGTTTAGTTAACCATGCAGAACTTATTGAAAAGTATTGTATAAATTCCGTAGAATCATCTTTTGAAAATCGCTAAAAGATCAAAATTAGATTTAATTAATTTAAATTATATATATGCAAATACCATTGACTTATTAGCCTTAGTAGCATTTTTATAGGATCTATTTTGTTTTTGTTAGTGAATAGAGGTAATTTCTATCGGCATAAATTACAAGAAAAACTAAGTTAAATCAGAAAATTCCAGTTCTGACAAAGACAAACAATATTCGCAGGAGTTAGGCCGTCGCGCGTCGGTATATTCGTAAAAATGACCCCCCTGCCACATAGGGCCGCTGCGATGGCTGATACCAGCAATGCGCGCGTTGTGTGTCTTCTTTTTTTGAAAGGTTCGTTCACTAGATCCGTCTTAACCTACATATATGAAATACGTTCATTTTGAACGGTTCGGTCGCTCGGTCGGTCCATATGAAAGTCGTTCATTTTGAACGGGTCCGTTTGAACGGGTTATTTTAGTGAGCCGGTTCGACTGAACCGGCTCACTGAAATGACCGAGAATGCCCATCCCTAGTACATACATAGTTGGAAATTTGGATAAACTGTTTGATTTCGTTGATATTGTACTTTGTAATAAACTGTTGTGCACGGTACCGATTTTTTTTTAATCGAATCCACACAAATATGTCCCGCTTTTTGTTTTCGAAAACCTGACAGCCCTAGTGTAAAGGATGCTTTAAGGGATGTAAATATCTGAAGAGGAAATTAAAGCAAATAAAAGAAAGAAAAAAAAAACTATTAATTCTTTCCATATAATTTACAAGTTATAGTGGTGTGACACAATCCAGATTCAGCTGTACTGAAAACAGGAAAACCAAGGGATGATACTATATTCATCGTAGGAGAAATTATGTAGCTTGCATGGAAAGATCTTACATATCACACATCCAGGGATAAACTAGAATAAATTACTTAATATTATGTAAATTACTTAATGAATTAATAAATAAATTAATAAAAAATAAAGCCTTCTTTGGTGCATTTATATTTGTTTTTTTTATTTGAATTATTTGATTACCAATGTCCACATTTGCTAATAGTTTATTTAATATAAGAAATTTTGTATAATTTTATATGACAGTTTTGTTTTGCTTTTAAGTTATTTATGAAAATGAAGTAGTACTTACCCAGTTTTACCAAGTTGTAGCTATATAAGATTCATAAACTGTCATAAACTGTCCCACTTAATTTTAGTTCGCACGGTATATAAATCATGCCTGAATAGCCAACTAACACATTTTAACAATAATAATTGATCCACCAAAGTAATGCACTTCGTTGTCAAATTTTCCACTAACGTTATTTGTTGGGATTACTCATATATGAGTGACGATAACTAAATCATTTTTTTAGTACATATTCAAATATAGAATGAGTCGACTATACATAAGAAAATATGCAGGAAAAAGGCTGTTAAAATAATACAGATAAAACAACTGTGTAAAATTATAAATTTTTATCAATTGTAAAATTGCGTTTTATCCCTGTTATCATGGATTTACTGCACCACCTAGCTATATAAGACATTTTTAGACGTATTTAAGTAATTTACATCGAAACGTCTTGTGGCAAAGTGATAAACAGTTTCTTGAGAGTGTTAAAAGTTTTTAAAAACTTGTGTCAAAAGTTTACAGATATCGTGTTGTATGAATAGTATTTAAGACTTTTGGTTAACATAAATTTAAACTAAAAGTTATAGAACAATGTCTCTCTTCACTCAAAAGCACATTCATCCGAAAGGTAGGTGTCTATTTGTTTATATATTTATATTTTATTTATTTACTTACAAGTAAAAGAAAAAGTGGCTACAACATATTTTGCTAAACTTTCATAATTATCAACTTTATTGTTGAAGTGAACTGAATTTGCACACAATTCTTTTCAATGTTAATAAACAACTCTAATCTTTTTTGTTAACCAAATTACTTTTGCACAATATTTATTATTATTGGATATGAATTTTTTCCTTCTAAATTTGTTGAAAGTTGAAAAACAAAATCTGCGTTCCAGCAAATCCTTAAAAAAACAATTTATGAATGAGATCTCATCTCAAATCCAGTCATCACTGATAAAGAGTTTATTGCAGAAGCAATCATACCCATGAGTCATAATTTAATTGCTTCCATATAAAAGAATAACAATCGCAATGATTTTACGATGTTTTTTTTTTCATAATCTATGGTCAAAATAAAACACCTGTTGACGTAGATACTATTAGTAGATAATTCTTCTACATCACTACTATTAGGGACGATAAAATGATCAAATTGTGTTTTCTGTATCGAGAAGTCTCTATATTGTATATATATATATATATATATATATATATATATATATATATATATATAGCATATGATTTTTATAATATAATCAGCACTTAACCTTATTCTATCAAATCAATTCAACTGTCTAAAAGCTCAGGTATTCTGTGTTGATTGTTTACTATATAGTATGGCGTGTTAATAGATTTCTTGCGTTGAATACGAATTCGATCTTCAAGGTTGTCTTTCACGTAAAGATTTTAAAAGAAAATCCCAGTGAATTTAGTCAAATATAGCTGTTCACACCGGATAAATTAAAATCCAGGGGTTCTTTTGTCCACACGGTTGGTTGGGCATTACAGAAAAATGTGCTAAGCTTAATTGGATTGTATGTATAAGATTACACGCCAGAACATGCCGTTACAGTACTTCAGCACTTTAAGGTCGTAAACTGTCCATAATCATACTTACTACAACCCAGTGGTGACAACAAGATGTTGACAATAAGATGTGGACAGGATTGGTCGGTATTACAGTGGACATCTTCCACTGTAATACCGACCAATCCTGGTAGAACGTAAAAGGTTCTCCTTGTATCATTTCTATCTTCGAATCGCTTGACAATGGCGCAATTATATTATATTATAATATATTATATTATATTATATTATATTATATTATATTATATTATATTATATTATATTATATTATATTATATTATATTATATTATATTATATTATATTATATTATATTATATTATATTATATTATATTATATTATATTATATTACATTATATTACATTACATTACATTACATTACATTACATTACATTACATTACATTACATTACATTACATTACATTACATTACATTACATTACATTACATTACATTACATTACATTACATTACATTACATTACATTACATTACATTACATTACATTACATTACATTACATTACATTACATTACATTACATTACATTACATTACATTACATTACATTATATTATATTATATTATATTATATTATATTATATTATATTACATTATATTATATTATATTATATTATATTATATTATATTATATTATATTATATTATATTATATTATATTATCTTATTGATTTTATTGTGATAACGCAAACGTTAAGTTTGTAATCGGCAATCCGGCAGGAACATTATCATACGTTTGAAGCAAATTGAATAATAAAAATCTTATTGGAATTGATTGATGAAAATTTTTATTCATTTTTCTGTATACACAAATACCACGTATACCTACTAGTGTTGGGCAAAATCGTATTATTTCAAGAATCGATTTTCAGTATTCGAGTGATTCGCATAATCGTATGATTTGGTTGTCGAATGGTTCTCCATTAATAATCGATTCTTAATAATCGATTCTTAATAATCTATGATTATTAATCGATTTTTAATTATAAATAATTTATGAATAAACGATTTTAAATAATCGATTATTGACGAACTTGGTGACGGGGGAGGCAAGGGGGTATAAAACTGATGTAAATGAATGTAAAACCGACTACTAAAAATCGATTATTAAACATCAATCGATAACATGATTATTAAAAATCGATTATTCAAAATAGATTATAAAAATCAATTATTAAAAATAATAATCGAGATATCTCGATTATTTCACGATTATAATCGATTATGTAATCCGAATGCGCCCATCACTAATACCTACATTTCGTATTGACGTTGACTTTTGAAAACGGTCATGTACATAATGGTATCAATACTGTTTTGATTAAGATCGATGATAGATTCTAGTTTTAGGTTTTGAAAACGCTCATGGACAGGCCCGGCGCGTGATAATTTTCTTATGTGTCCGAAAAAAATTCCAATCCACCAGTTTTGTGGCACGATTAAAATACTCATCTTGGTATCAACCAGCTCTAAAATATAATCTTAAATTTTATAATTTGCATGTAGAATTGAAATACTACAAGGCAATATCATAATAGCTTTTTTTTAAATCAACATGAGATGTGACAAAATAACGTAAAACTCCCTTAAAAAGTTCACTAAACTTGTATGAGTTTTTATTCTATGGCGTAGTTTTAACTTCGGAGTTTTGCTGTTTAAAAAAGCTAGAAAAATTACCATAAAAATTTTGGCAAACAGGTTATTTAGAACATCTTTTAGTTATTTAGAACAGATTTTGATATTTTTCTAAAATTTGAAATACCAGGTTGGCATCTTGTGATGTCACAATATCTACATATAATTTGGAAAATGTTTGTGTGATATTGTCAGGTAGTACTTTGATTTTATCTTGTCTTTGACTGGTTTATTTATATGCTTATTCTAGCTACTACACATGATGCAATCAATATAATAGTAGCTAGCCTAAATTTCAAATAAAAACTAGAATGAGTTATTAACTTTATTCGAATAGAAACTTTACACTAGGGTCATTCCGCGAATTTTTAATTTTAGGTTACCAAAACGAAGAGATCACTGTGCTGGTAACGACCGTCGCGTCTATTTAAAAAGGTTTTTTCATAAAACTTATCAGTTTGAACATCTATCTACAACAATTCTAAAAGATGAGTCGTCTTTTTGTTATAATGTTGCATCAAAATAATAACAAAAGCCCCCATTGCTTATGTATAGTCGTTAAACGGGCGTGACGGGTGTGACACGTTACTGCGGAATAACCTACAACTAGGAGTTTCGCATTTTAGAAAATTCACAATAAAAATTTGTTTCCTCTGTGTAAATCAGTCCGTGGAGATATACTGTATATTTGTATGAAAGGAACACATACAGCATTAATTTTTAAGATTTCTCTGGTAGTTTCTCATATTTATTTGACTGTGCAATCGCCTTTTCAACTGAAATAATTGCCCTAACTATTCTATTTTTCCTAGTCCATTTACGTCATTTTTAAATTTGGAAATATTTCTAATATATATATATATATATATATATTTGTATACAAGCGAGCGATTTATATTCGTTATGTGCGAGTCTGATACAACGTTTTAACGACTCGTAAATTCCATTTCATACAAAATATTATAATCGCTGTCAAATAACTGTCAACCACGCAGGTTTTGACAGACTTGACAGTACTTTCGTATAATGAACAAGAATGAAAACACAAATATTTTATTTGTATGTTTATTTAGATATATGTCATTTCTATACAATAAATTCCAGAATAGTTCCAACCAGCGTTATTGCTTTACTTATATGTTTTATAGAGAATAAAAAGTAAGGTAAATATAATAAAATATGCAATATTACAATTAATAAACATTATGTAAACAAGATTGCTTATGTTGCACCATATTATTTTCCTGCGGTACAACCAGCGCTCTGTGGCCAATCGCACACATGCAATTTAGAATTGAAATGAAGACCAGCTGGGCAGTTCATTTTGACTGCTTTGCCCCAGTCACACTCGTAGTACACTGAGCAGTCGGAAGCATCGGTCAGGAAATCGACTGAGAAACCATTGTTCGATGCTGGACAAGTTCCAACTGGTCCCTCTGACACAGCTAATCAATAGAAAACAACCATTACGATGCACGATTTACAAACTTTAAAAAATACTCACCAGGGGCATCTACACAGTTAACATTGCTTGGAAAGTCGCACATGGATCTGTCTGGATTGAAAACCAAGGTTCCAGTACATTCCTGTTCAACAATTTGACCATTGTTGCACATGTAGTACTTTGAGCAAATGGTTGGATTCGGTAAGATATGTTGGCCATCGTCTGGGCATGTTAGGGCTATAGGAGACGCGATTAGAATTTGTTTTTGATGTGGAAGATGTTGTTTTAACTTACCGGCGGCTGAAGCAATGGCAATGGAGGCAAGAAATAAGAAAGCGCGGGAGAGCATGTTGAGTTTTGGCACTTGTTTCACTGTATGAACTGATTTTTGGTATAAGCAATAGATGAGAGTTGACCAATATATATACTCGTAGAATATCTTGAGATCAATGAGATAAATCTGTCTTTTCCTTTTGATGAAGTGAATTAGCATTGATATGCCGTCGGAAGTTGTGAAGGTTTTTGATTAAAGCTTTGAGATTAATTTTTGAATAACAGTAGATGTACTAGGAATAGTTTGGCTGTTTGACCTTTGCTTGTATGGAAAATATTAGCCATAATGTCTTTTCCACGTAAGTAATACATTTTTTCAATGCACTGCTGTCAATTAATGCATACAGAACAAGAAATTTAATAAATTCGGAAACTACCAGAGAAATTTTAAAAATTAATGCTGGAGGTGTTCCTTGCATACAGTATATCTCCACTGATTGAGTTACACAGAGGAAACAAATTTTTATTGTGAATTTTCACAAATGCGAAACTCCTAGTTGTAAGTTATTCCGCAATAACGTGTCACACCCGTCACGCCCGTTTAACGACTATACATAAGCAATGGGGGCTTTTATTATTATTTTGATGCAACATTATATCAAAAATACGACTCATCTTTTAGAATTGTTGTAGATAGATGTTCAAACTGATAAGTTTTATGAAAAAACATTTTTAAATAGCCGTGACGGTCGTTACCAGCACAGCGATCTCTTGGTTTTGGTAAACTAAAATTAAAAATGCGCGGAATGACCCTAGTGTAAAGTTTCTATTCTAATAAAGTTTTTAAATTATTATTAAATTATTATTATTATTAAATTATTATTATTTTAAACAGGTAATAGTTGAGATAACTTGATAATCATGGTCATCATTCAGTTAGCTCTGAAGAAGCGAGCAACATGGTTCGCGAAACGTCAGCATTTACGAATCGTGACACACGGCATAACCCGAAAGTAATTTATTTTCTAAATGATTCTAGCTGTGAAAGCCTACGTACTTACTTAAAATGAAACATTCCTCACATTTTTATCGGTTTTTAATTTATTTACTTTTATGAGGTCTAAGGACTTGTCATATGGTTATCATCAGTTTAACGTTAATTAGACATCGGTCTGTTAAGATTTACATCTTGATGGATAGCTATTGAAGCAGAGATTTTTTTACGACTAACTGTCTATCAAATATACATAGTATAAAATTTTCGAACAATAATGGCATGAATCAGAAGTTTGGATTTGATTTTCTGAAATGAATAAAAGCATTTGGGGCAGTATTCATGTCTAGATGAGGTTTTTTTTAGGTAATTTTGATTCAGCAATGATTAGTACTTTTAAAAGACACGATTGACACAAAAAAACTGCACAATAATAGTAACTATTGCTTATTTTTTAGTCACTGTAGAGAATTAATAAAGGCTGTCTCAAAAAGATCGCAGGATTTGAATTAACCGCTATTTTAGCTGTTATGATTCGATAGATCAACGAGTAACACAAGTCTTATTTTTAAATAATACTATCAAAATGGTAAAACTTTGGTTGTTAGAATTCTTAAATTGTTGTAAAGTTCTACCCAACAGAGCAAAAGTGTGAGCAAAAGAAAATCCGATGCCTTTCGAAAAAAATTCAGTTGCCAATCCAACGGTTTTGAAGCACGATTAAAATACTCACCTTGGTATCAATCGGCTCTTATGTATAGTGGGAAATTTTATAATTTGTTTTTATTTCATGGCAGTTTTAACATCGGAGTTTTTGCTGTTTAAAAAGAAAGGCTGTGCCAGAAAAACTACTATAAAAATTTTGGCAAAAAATTGATTTAGAACTTCTTTTTAATAGATTTTCATATTTTTCTAAAATTAAACATATCAAGTTGGCATCTTGTGATGTTACAATATCCACATAAAATTAAGAAAATGTTTTTGTGACATTGTCAGGTAGTACTTTAATTTTAACTCCCATTATTGTTATTAATGTCCTTGACCAGATTAGTGGCTTATTTATATGCTTATTCTAGCTACTACACATTATACAGTCATGGGCGCCCGCAGAGACGGGCAAGGGGGTGCAGTTGCACCCCCCTAGCTTTTAATTGTTAGTGGGAAAATATCAACAAGAACAAGTTATGAAATACTTGCTGATTTACAACTAGTGTTAAAAATTAAAACCCCACCTGCCCACATACGGAATTTAATTATAAGCCAGTTAAAGATTAATGTTTGATAATTTTTTTCGTCGTTTTTGAGTTATTTGATCTAAATATATATTAAATAACCAGACAACTTATTTAATAACAAAATCTTTTTGCCCTCAGGGGTGCAAAAGGGTGCACCTATCACTTTTGCAATAAGTGCAGACAGATTAACGATAAAAATACGAAATATTTTTGATTTATAACTAGTGTTACAAACTAATACTTAAATAGGAGTAACAATCTGATTCAGTTTTTAGTTATTTTTTTTTCATAAATTTTGTTACTATGTTTAATAATAAAATGTTTAATAATTAAAACTAAACCTTCTGTCAACATGTTTGATATTTAACACAGATCATCCAACAAATAGGGTTGCCAAACATAATATTTTTAGTAAAAATGAGAGAATTTTTTTTCATTGATTTCCGATTTATCTAACGTTTTGACAGCAGATTTTGTGCCGCGATAATTGGTAGTAGTGTTGCCAGATCAGCTGTTTTAATAGCACATCAACTATCTACTATTAATTTGATGTCATCTAGGTACTAGTTTACTGTTTTAGTAGGTACAAATATCGACCAATCTATGTAGTCAAATGACTAAAATTGAAAAATATAAATATAAAGTATATAAATATCAGAACATACTTTTTTAACATCCTAAATTAGGACGCTTCATAATTAATTAACATTTTCAAAATATCACTGCTCAAAATATAATGTTTTTAAGTAAAATAAATTTACAGTCCACAATTTTATTAACTTAATAATAAAATAATTAAGAAAATTTTGACTTTACAATTTTGATTTTTATTAGGTAGGTACTTCATTCGCCAAAAATACAATAATCGAAAATAAATTAATCCTGGCCAACAAAAAAAAGAAGACTAACAAGTGACAACTGATTATGGCATCTTTGCTTTCGTAGAATCGGAAAATATTTTTGTCACAGTTTTTTACGCAGAAATTGTAAATTAAATCGGATTTTGAGACAGCTAATACGTATTCTTTTTTGTACTTTCACGTTTTTTACACTGTTTTTCTCAAAAACAATTTACAATTTTTGCCACAGATTTAGATTGGATATTATCTATTTTTGACCAATTAAGTAACTGGAAATATGTGAAAATAGATCGTGTGGTATCTACATCTAAAAGAGTTTTTTAAATGTTTTTCATTAACTTAAAAATTGTTGTAGAGTGCAAATTTATATTAGCTTGGAAAATGAATACTAAATTAATATTTTCAAAAGGAGACGCTTCAAAACAAGCTATTAAAAATTTAATTTTTCTCCTATTTGTCCTCCGCGATTTTTCTTTGCCAAGATGTTTTTGTCCGGTTGGTTCTTTCCAAAAAGCAAAACGGTTACTCTACTTTTTGATGTTGGTAATTCTAAACCCAACCCAATGGTTGGTAAGTTTTGCACCCCCCTGAAAATATTTCTGCGGGCGCCCATGGATGCGCAGTCAATATAATAGTAGCCAGCCTAAATTTCACATAAAAACTAGAATTATTTAGAAAATAAACAGCTTCCGGGTTATGCCGTGTGTCAAGATTTGTTAATGCTGACGTTTCGCGAACCATGTTGCTCGCTTCTTCAAAGCTAATTGAATACTGTAGAATTATTTATTAACTTTATTAGAGTAGAAACTTTACACTAGGGTCATACCGCGAATTTTTAATTTTAGGTTACCAAAACCAAGAGATCGCTGTGCTGGTAAACAACCGTCACGACTATTTAAAAAGGTTTTTCATAAAACTTATCAGTTTGAACTTCTATCTACAACAATTCTAAAAGATAAGTCGTCTTTTTGTTATAATGTTGCATCAAAATAATAATAAAAGCCCCCATTGCTTATGTATAATCGTTAAACGGGCGTGACGGGTGTGACACGTTACTGCGGAATAACCCACTACTGGGAGTTTGGCATTTTTGAAAAACCACAATAAAAATTTGTTTCCTATGTGTACCTCAATCCGTGGAGATATACTGTATATTTATTTGAAAGGAATTTAACTGTACAATGGTCTTTGTAACTGAAGTAATTGCCCTAACTATTGTTTAATCATCATCATTGATTTTCAATATAAATACATTTCTCACTTATTTTAAAGATCTCTTGGACTGGGGTTTTTAAAGCCAATTTTGTATATTTGAACTCAGTTAATGGTTTAAACTGGCATTGAGAAATCTGGCCTTTAGCGCCATTTTATTACGGCGCCTGTGTGGCGCCTAGTTGTCGGCTCATCAATAGAAATCAAGATTAGGTTAAAAATTCGGCCATCTAATCCGATTTGGGATATTTTAAAATTAAAACTCTAGCAAATCTACATACATCCAAGTATTAGCAATAATAAGTAAACGGTCGATAGTTGCTAATCCATAACATCCTGTCGCATAAGCTAGATTAATTTTATGGCATCGATAATAGTTTTTCTTCGATTGTTACGATCTGTACAGTACCGATAAACACTTGAATATCGGGGTAAAAATGTGTAGAGCGAAGGTTAAACAACAAAAGACTGTACAAATATCTACTTACGTTCAAATGAATTATATTTAAAGTTTTATTCAATAAAATAACACGTCTCTCGGTCATTTTAAACTGTAACTGCCAGTGGCGGCTCGTAGCTAATATTAGTGGGGATGCTGTTCCAGAATTTCTTTGTCATTGTTTTAAAAAATATTGTGCAAAAGGAAAAAAACGTATAAAAAGAAAATTTATTCAGAAACATGATGAAATCGTAAAAGAATTTAGGGAATAAAAAAGGATTTCTTATTTACTTTAACCTAAATTGTTACAGTTACATCCATTAATAAATTTATGAAAAAATACATTTTCTAAAAACTACGCTTTAACAAAATGCACTAAAAATTAAAAAAATTTCCATATTTTTTTATTGTTTCATGCATTGTTACCAGAAATCGTCTACATGCAAAAATTGAACTCGATTGGACAATGAGAAGTAGGTAAAATACCGACTACAATATTTGAACATAACAAACAAACAAGTGATGTTAATATAAGCGAAGCAATAAATTTATGAGAAAATAAATTTTTAAAAAAACTAAGCATTATAAAAAAAAACGCGTTACCAGTTAAATTTTGAAAATTGTGGCAAAATTTCCAAAAATTCTTCAATTTTTTTTATTGCTTTATGCATTGTCACCGGCAATCAGTCCACGTGCAAAATTTCAACTCGATTGGATATTGGTAAGTAGTAGGGATGGGCATTCTCGGTCATTTCAGTGAGCCGGTTCAGTCGAACCGGCTCACTAAAATGACCCGTTCAAAATGAACGACTTTCATATGAACCGACCGAGCGACCGAACCGTTCAAAATGAACGTATTTCATATAGGTTATAGACGGATCTAGTGAACGAACCGTTCAAAAAGAACGAGACACACGACGCGCCTATTGCTGGTATCTTCGTTCAGCCATCGCAGCGGTCCTATGTGGCAGGGGGGGTCATTTTTACGAATACACCCAGGCGCGACGGCCTAACTCCTGCGAATATTGTTTTTCTTTGTCAGAACTGGAATTTTCTGATTTAACTTAGTTTTTCTTGTAATTTTTGCTGATAGAAATTACCTCCATTCAGTAACAAAAACAAAATAGATCCTATAAAAATGATACTAAGGCTAGTAAGTCACTGGTATTTGCATATATATAATTTAAATTAATTAAATCTAATTTTGATCTTTTAGCGATTTTCGATAGCTGATTTTACGGAATTTATACAATACTTTTCAATAAGTTCTGTATGGTTAACTAAACAAATCGTTTAATTTTACCGCAAAAATCTCATGTCCTTCATTCTGCTTTCTAAGCATTTTATATTTTTCCTTATATATTCTCAAACCTTCATTTTGTTTAATAAATTATATTTATTAACATTAACGGTCTTCATTATCAACTCCCGATTCAATATAATATCCCAAAAATATTTAAAACAAATACAGTGCAGATATACGGATCTCAACAATTTTAAAACGCAAAGAAAATGTTCGGGCAGATTCATAATATGTTGACGAATCTTTATGCAACAATCAAACCAGAAATAAACGAACGAAAATATTTTATGTGTATAATGTATATACATATGTACTTTACGCGGCACTGGAAACAAATGAACACGTGCATCAAAGACGCCGCCGCGCCGCGCCGGTCGTCCCAAAAAGCTGGACTGTGACTGCCTTGAGCCGTCTATGCCTTGAGCAGAAATGAGCCAAGAGCGTAAACGCCGTAAGCGAACGAACTACTGAACAGGTCAGTTTGCCAGGGATGAACCGGATCGAACAGTTCAGACATTTGAGCCGTTCATTTTGAACGGTTCGTTCGCGAACGACTCATCCCTAGTAAGTAGGTAAAATATCGACAAGATTTAAATGTAGCAAACAAACAAGTGAAGTTAAGATAAGCGAAGTAAAAATTAAATCCATTCTTCTTGTTTTAATTTGCGCGAATATATCAATAATTTTATCCTTGGTCTCTGGATAAAAACTGAGGAATTTTTTCTCCATTGAAAGCACTGCAATTGTTGTAAAATACGTATTGACTTATGATATGCCATCTGCAGTTTGGAAAACTACCGTCCCCCAGTACGACAGGGTCGGCACGGTCGGCACTGCGGGAACAACAGTGACATAACAGGCCGCTGCCTAACGTGCAGCTTCCTATGTACGCATGCGCAGAACAGCCAATCACCTCGCCTACTGGAACTGTGAAGATTACAGTTCCATACAACGATTTTTGAATATTTTTCTTAAACAGGGAGATGGCTACTGACATTAAGGATTAAGGATTTATACTTTGTACAAGTATAACGAAAAAATTAAAGGAAAAAGGACTCATTATATTAAATGTTATCCACAATATTAAGTGGAAATAATAGGGGGTGCTGCAGTTCCACAGTGCCTATACGCGAGCCGCCACTGGTAACTCCACTTAATACATTCAGATTAATAAGGTTAAAAGATTATCCTTTAGGCGCCTACAATGGGCATTTTCTTAATACAGTTGAATCATAGAATAAAGCTAGTACTGCCTGTTATTTCATATCGATTCGTATTGACGAAAACAAAATATAATCTATAGCAATATAGTGCAAAGTCACAATATTTATCCCACTTAAATCGTTGTCGTATTTATATTGATTTTCGGCATAAACAGAATTCCGTAGATATTACATTTAGGATTTTGTGAATGAATTATTTAATAAAACCCCTTGAAACTTTTACATGTTCTGAGAAGTAAATGTGTTGATTTTGTGCAGTAATAAGTACTGTTCATGCAAGATATTTTAAGAAAATAAGGTGTCTGTTTAATTATTAATTGATTTAACATTTCTATTGTCCCAAAATAATTTTACAGTCTCTATTGTTGAGATTATTTAAGTAAACTTTTTAAAGTTACAAGGGAGAAACTTATGGTGTGATTCTAGTTGTTGGTGTAAATATCATTATCTGTTGATCCTTTTATGAATTCTGTCAAAATCGTCAAAAGAAAATAGTTTTCTCCAATCCAAGATTATTTTTTTCTTTTTAGCCGATTTTAACCTAACTTTTAGCTAATTTCTAAATGAAAACTACCTGTATAGCCTGGTAAATTATTTTAAAAGATTGTTTATTGTGTAGTTTGTAAAATGCTATAAGACTTGCTATGTTCTAATATAGAAAAAATCTGATGTTTTCAGGCACATGACTTTATCATACTATATATCAAATTAATAGTTTAGCTGCCTGAGATGCTATTTGATCGAGATCGATCGTATCTGCATTAAAATGAAACTAGTTAGCCAGGACTTGACAGATATATCGATTCTATTGCGAGTAGGTATTGTCAAAACATCAGAGTTTGACACTACCTACTGTCATTGGAATGAAGATATCTGTCAAATCCTGGTTAACTAGTTTTATAATCGTGTGCATTAGTGTACGACCGATCTTGATCAAATAGAATCTCATTTAAAACATAACAAGTGTTATACCATTTTAAAAACTACACTAAATCGGTAATATTTTACAATAACTTGCGGGGTTTAGCTGGGGTTTAGCTAAAAAGACAAAAATAAATCATGGAGAGAATATATTCTTTTTCGAAAAAAGTATAGCAGTATTAGATTAGTTTTGAAGGAAGGTCGATAGCAGTGCTGTTTAGGGTTGTTAATTTTGTGGCTGTGGCGTCAATATCTTGAAAAATTGACGACCTTTCACAAAGGTCATATTTTGGTATGACTTTGAGTTCTGGGATATATATTGCTCAGCTCCAAACCTATTTTTAAATATAAATTGAATGGGTTTGAATGAAACAATAGTGCTATAATTCTAATCCAGAACTAGCAAAACATTTTTAGTTTGCAGTTTTATCAGTTTGATAAGTATTATTTCAGTTGTTAAACAAAGAGTTTGACGCTAACAATTGATTTTTTTGGAAGGACAATAATGAATAATTGTAAAAAACAGTTTCTTTTCGTAAGAATCTAATGAAAGTAAATATATCCTGTCTTCTCCGACGTGATAAACTATGACATTTATGTCTGCAAAAAAAATTAAAGTAGATTATATTAAGCAATAAGGAAATAATTAAGGTATCAGTAAATCATTTCACATAGACAAAGAGAGTAATCCTTGCTATTTTATTATACCGCGGCATTATCTTACTATCAATTAGCAACCACATTTTAACGCCATACATTGTTGTCAGGCAATAATTTTCAAAAATGAGGAAAAAAGCACACTCCTTATCATACCCGCAGTAATCCGACGATTGTTAAGACTTACTTGCCAGATAATCAAATCCTATAAAAGACAACCATCCAAACTGCAAAGTCAGTTCACAACTTGCCGTGTGTAGTGAACATTTTGTGTGCACTGCCAAAACATGCGGGGTAAGCTGATAGTCCATTTTTACTACAACATAGAAATAAGAGTTCCACAGTTACCAGAAATATCAACTTGATCTTTTTTCAATCATTTATTATCCAATTATCTACAGAAATACTAAAATACCTTTCTCTTTCCAGCTAGCTTTCTATGCATCAGTATTGTTGCCATACTCCTGCAACAACTTGTTCAGCGAACAGGTAAATATTAAATTATACTTACACACTTAACAAAAACAACATATATGACGCCATTTATTTTTTGATTAACCCAGATGCTGAACCTGTTGGAATCTGCCCTCCTGAAAACGGAGATTTTGTGGACTTCTTAATTCACGCTACCAACTGCTCCAAATTCTACAAGTGCGATTGGGGATCACCAGTTGAATTCGACTGCCCCGATGGATTGCATTTCAATTCGGATTTAAATGTATGCGATTGGCCAGAAGTCGCGGGCTGTGAAAGCTCATCAAACACAGCAGCTCCACCAAATCCAACCAATGGACCAGAGGTCACTACTGACGGAACTACTAGTGGTACCAATGGCTGCCCAAACGACCCATGCCCAGCGATCAACGGGGAATACCCAGTATATTTCCCACACGCCGATTGCGGCAAGTTCTGCCAATGTGACTGGGGAGTAGCATACGAGATGGATTGTCCAGCGGGTTTGCATTTTAATCCGGAATTGAACGTTTGCGATTGGCCTAATGCTGTGGGATGTGATGGATCAGCCACAGTAGCACCACCAACTGACCCAGAAACCACAACTGCTGGAGGCAACGGATCAACTCAAGAAACCACCACTCCAGAGGAAACCACCACTCCAAAAGCAACCACGACACCTCAGGGACCTTCAACCGGTTCCTGCTCAAACGACAAGTGCCCAGCCATCAACGGAGAATTTCCAGTATATTTCCCACACGCCGATTGCGGCAAGTTCTGCCAATGTGACTGGGGAGTAGCACATGAGATGGTTTGTCCAGACGGTTTGCATTTCAATCCAGTACTGAACGTTTGCGATTGGCCATGGGCTGCAGGTTGTGACGGATCCACCACAGTAGCACCACCAACTGACCCAGAAACCACAACTGCTGGAGACAACGGATCAACTCAAGAAACCACCAGTTCAGAGGAAACCACCACTCCAAAAGCAACCACGACACCTCAGGGACCTTCAACCGGTTCCTGCTCAAACGACAAATGCCCAGCCATCAACGGAGAATTTCCAGTATATTTCCCACACGCCGATTGCGGCAAGTTCTGCCAATGTGACTGGGGAGTAGCACATGAGATGGTCTGTCCAGACGGTTTGCATTTCAATCCAGAATTAAATGTTTGCGATTGGCCATGGGCTGCAGGTTGTGATGGATCAGCCACAGTAGCACCACCAACTGACCCAGAAACTACAACTGCTGGAGACAACGGATCAACTGATGAGACCACCACTTCAGAAGCAACCACGACACCTCAGGGACCTTCAACCGGTTCCTGCTCAAACGACAAATGCCCAGCCATCAACGGAGAATTTCCAGTATATTTCCCACACGCCGACTGCGGAAAGTTCTGCCAATGCGACTGGGGAGTAGCACACGAGATGGTCTGTCCAGAAGGCTTGCATTTCAATCCACAATTGAATGTTTGCGATTGGCCTCATGATGCAGGTTGCAATGGATCAATCACTATTGCACCACCAACTGACCCAGAAACCACAACTGAACACAACGGACCAACTGATGAAAACACCACTCCAGAGGCAACCACCACTCCAGAGGCATCCACCACTCCAGAGGAAACCACCACTCCAGAAGTAACTACCACTCCAGTGGCAGCTACCACTCCAGAGGCAACCACTACCCCAGAGGCAATCACCACCCCAGAGGCAACAACTACTCCAGAGGCTACCACCACTCCAGAAGCGACCACCACTCCGGAGGCAATCACCACTCCAGAAGTAACCACCACTTCAGAGGCAACCACGACACCTCAAGGACCTTCCACCGGTTCCTGCTCAAACGACAAATGCCCAGCCATCAACGGAGAGTACCCAGTGTATTTCCCACACGCCGATTGCGGAAAGTTCTGCCAATGTGACTGGGGAGTAGCACACGAGATGGTTTGTCCAGACGGTTTGCATTTCAACCAAGTGTTGAACGTTTGCGATTGGCCATGGGCTGCAGGTTGTGATGGATCAGCCACAGTAGCACCACCAACTGACCCAGAAACCACAACTGCTGGAGAAAGCGGATCTACTGATGAAACTACCACTCCAGAGGCAACCACGACACCTCAAGGACCTTCCACCGGTTCCTGCTCAAACGACAAATGCCCAGCCATCAACGGAGAATACCCAGTGTATTTCCCACACGCCGATTGCGGAAAGTTCTGCCAATGTGACTGGGGAGTAGCACACGAGATGGTTTGTCCAGACGGTTTGCATTTCAACCAACTGTTGAACGTTTGCGATTGGCCATGGGCTGCGGGTTGTGATGGATCAGCCACAGTAGCACCACCAACTGACCCAGAAACCACAACTGCTGGAGAAAGCGGATCTACTGATGAAACTACCACTCCAGAGGCAACCACGACACCTCAAGGACCTTCCACCGGTTCCTGCTCAAACGACAAATGCCCAGCCATCAACGGAGAATACCCAGTGTATTTCCCACACGCCGATTGCGGAAAGTTCTGCCAATGTGACTGGGGAGTAGCACACGAGATGGTTTGTCCAGACGGTTTGCATTTCAACCAAGTGTTGAACGTTTGCGATTGGCCATGGGCTGCAGGTTGTGATGGATCAGCCACAGTAGCACCACCAACTGACCCAGAAACCACAACTGCTGGAGAAAGCGGATCTACTGATGAAACTACCACTCCAGAGGCAACCACGACACCTCAAGGACCTTCCACCGGTTCCTGCTCAAACGACAAATGCCCAGCCATCAACGGAGAATACCCAGTGTATTTCCCACACGCCGATTGCGGAAAGTTCTGCCAATGTGACTGGGGAGTAGCACACGAGATGGCTTGTCCAGACGGTTTGCATTTCAACCAAGTGTTGAACGTTTGCGATTGGCCATGGGCTGCAGGTTGTGATGGATCAGCCACAGTAGCACCACCAACTGACCCAGAAACCACAACTGCTGGAGAAAACGGATCTACTGATGAAACTACCATTCCAGAGGCAACCACAACACCTCAAGGACCTTCCACCGGTTCCTGCTCAAACGACAAATGCCCAGCCATCAACGGAGAATACCCAGTGTATTTCCCACACGCCGATTGCGGAAAGTTCTGCCAATGTGACTGGGGAGTAGCACACGAGATGTTTTGTCCAGACGGTTTGCATTTCAACCAAGTGTTGAACGTTTGCGATTGGCCATGGGCTGCAGGTTGTGATGGATCAGCCACAGTAGCACCACCAACTGACCCAGAAACCACAACTGCTGGAGAAAGCGGATCTACTGATGAAACTACCACTCCAGAGGCAACCACGACACCGCAAGGACCTTCCACCGGTTCCTGCTCAAACGACAAATGCCCAGCCATCAACGGAGAATACCCAGTGTATTTCCCACACGCCGATTGCGGAAAGTTCTGCCAATGTGACTGGGGAGTAGCACACGAGATGGTTTGTCCAGACGGTTTGCATTTCAACCAAGTGTTGAACGTTTGCGATTGGCCATGGGCTGCAGGTTGTGATGGATCAGCCACAGTAGCACCACCAACTGACCCAGAAACCACAACTGCTGGAGAAAACGGATCTACTGATGAAACTACCATTCCAGAGGCAACCACGACACCTCAAGGACCTTCCACCGGTTCCTGCTCAAACGACAAATGCCCAGCCATCAACGGAGAATACCCAGTGTATTTCCCACACGCCGATTGCGGAAAGTTCTGCCAATGTGACTGGGGAGTAGCACACGAGATGGTTTGTCCAGACGGTTTGCATTTCAACCAAGTGTTGAACGTTTGCGATTGGCCATGGGCTGCAGGTTGTGATGGATCAGCCACAGTAGCACCACCAACTGACCCAGAAACCACAACTGCTGGAGAAAGCGGATCTACTGATGAAACTACCACTCCAGAGGCAACCACGACACCTCAAGGACCTTCCACCGGTTCCTGCTCAAACGACAAATGCCCAACCATCAACGGAGAATACCCAGTGTATTTCCCACACGCCGATTGCGGAAAGTTCTGCCAATGTGACTGGGGAGTAGCACACGAGATGGTTTGTCCTGACGGTTTGCATTTCAATCCAGTACTGAACGTTTGCGATTGGCCATGGGCTGCAGGTTGTGATGGATCAGCCACAGTAGCACCACCAACTGACCCAGAAACCACAACTGCTGGAGAAAACGGATCTACTGATGAAACTACCACTCCAGAGGCAACCACGACACCTCAAGGACCTTCCACCGGTTCCTGCTCAAACGACAAATGCCCAGCCATCAACGGAGAATACCCAGTGTATTTCCCACACGCCGATTGCGGCAAGTTCTGCCAATGTGACTGGGGAGTAGCACACGAGATGGTTTGTCCAGACGGTTTGCATTTCAATCCAGTACTGAACGTTTGCGATTGGCCATGGGCTGCAGGTTGTGATGGATCAGCCACAGTAGCACCACCAACTGACCCAGAAACCACAACTGCTGGAGACAACGGATCAACTGATGCAACTACCACTCCAGAGGCAACCACGACACCTCAAGGACCATCCACCGGTTCCTGCTCAAACGACAAATGCCCAGCCATCAACGGAGATTACCCAGTGTATTTCCCACACGCCGATTGCGGCAAGTTCTGCCAATGTGACTGGGGCGTAGCATACGAGATGGATTGTCCAGATGGTTTGCATTTCAATCCAGAATTGAATGTTTGCGATTGGCCTCATGATGCTGGTTGCGATGGATCAATCACTGTTGCACCACCAACCGAGCCAGAAACCACAACTGCAGAAGACAACGGACCAACTGATGAAACCACTACTCCAGAGGCAACCACCACTCCAGCGGCAACCACCACTCCAGAAGCAACCACTACACCTCAGGGACCGTCAACCGGTTCCTGCTCAAACGACAAATGCCCAGCCATCAACGGAGAATTTCCTGTATATTTCCCACACGCCGATTGCGGCAAATTCTGCCAATGTGACTGGGGCGTAGCATACGAGATGGACTGTCCAGACGGTTTGCATTTCAATCCAGAATTGAATGTTTGCGATTGGCCTCAGGATGCTGGTTGCGATGGATCAATCACTGTTGCACCACCAACTGAGCCAGAAAGCACAACTGCTGGAGACAACGAATCAACAGAAGAAACTGAAGCAACCACCACTCCAGAAGCAACCACTACACCTCAGGGACCTTCAACCGGTTCCTGCTCAAACGACAAATGCCCAGCCATCAACGGAGAATACCCAGTATATTTCCCACACGCCGATTGCGGCAAGTTCTGCCAGTGTGACTGGGGAGTAGCATACGAGATGGTTTGTCCAGATGGTTTGCATTTTAATCCAGAATTGAATGTTTGTGATTGGCCTCATGATGCTGGTTGCGATGTATCAATCACTGTTGCACCACCAACTGATCCAGAAACCACAACTGCAGAAGACAACGGACCAACTGATGAAACCACCACCCCAGAGGCAACCACCACTCCAGAAGCAACCACTACACCTCAGGGACCTTCAACCGGTTCCTGCTCAAACGACAAATGCCCAGCCATCAACGGAGAATACCCAGTGTATTTCCCACACGCCGATTGCGGCAAGTTCTGCCAGTGTGACTGGGGCGTAGCATACGAGATGGATTGTCCAGATGGTTTGCATTTTAATCCAGAATTGAATGTTTGCGATTGGCCTCATGATGCTGGTTGCGATGGATCAATCACTGTTGCACCACCAACCGAGCCAGAAACCACAACTGCAGAAGACAACGGACCAACTGATGAAACCACCACTCCAGAGGCAACCACCACTCCAGCGGCAACCACCATTCCAGAAGCAACCACTACACCTCAAGCACCTTCAACCGGTTCCTGCTCAAACGACAAATGCCCAGCCATCAACGGAGAATACCCAGTATATTTCCCACATGCCGATTGCGGCAAGTTCTGCCAATGTGACTGGGGCGTAGCATACGAGATGAATTGTCCAGATGGTTTGCATTTCAATCCAGAATTGAATGTTTGTGATTGGCCTCATGATGCTGGTTGCGATGTATCAATCACTGTTGCACCACCAACTGAGCCAGAAACCACAACTGCAGAAGACAACGGACCAACTGATGAAACCACCACCCCAGAGGCAACCACCACTCCAGCGGCAACCACCACTCCAGAAGCAACCACTACACCTCAGGGACCTTCAACCGGTTCCTGCTCAAACGACAAATGCCCAGCCATCAACGGAGAATACCCAGTGTATTTCCCACACGCCGATTGCGGCAAGTTCTGCCAGTGTGACTGGGGAGTAGCATACGAGATGGTTTGTCCAGATGGTTTGCATTTTAATCCAGAATTGAATGTTTGTGATTGGCCTCATGATGCTGGTTGCGATGTATCAATCACTGTTGCACCACCAACCGAGCCAGAAACCACAACTGCAGAAGACAACGGACCAACTGATGAAACCACCACTCCAGAGGCAACCACCACTCCAGCGGGAACCACCACTACAGAAGCAACCACTACACCTCAGGGACCTTCAACCGGTTCCTGCTCAAACGACAAATGCCCAGCCATCAACGGAGAATACCCAGTATATTTCCCACATGCCGATTGCGGCAAGTTCTGCCAATGTGACTGGGGCGTAGCATACGAGATGAATTGTCCAGATGGTTTGCATTTCAATCCAGAATTGAATGTTTGTGATTGGCCTCATGATGCTGGTTGCGATGTATCAATCACTGTTGCACCACCAACTGAGCCAGAAACCACAACTGCAGAAGACAACGGACCAACTAATGAAACCACCACCCCAGAGGCAACCACCACTCCAGCGGCAACCACCACTCCAGAAGCAACCACTACACCTCAGGGACCTTCAATCGGTTCCTGCTCAAACGACAAATGCCCAGCCATCAACGGAGAATACCCAGTGTATTTCCCACACGCCGATTGCGGCAAGTTCTGCCAGTGTGACTGGGGAGTAGCATACGAGATGGTTTGTCCAGATGGTTTGCATTTTAATCCAGAATTGAATGTTTGTGATTGGCCTCATGATGCTGGTTGCGATGTATCAATCACTGTTGCACCACCAACCGAGCCAGAAACCACAACTGCAGAAGACAACGGACCAACTGATGAAACCACCACTCCAGAGGCAACCACCACTCCAGCGGCAACCACCACTCCAGAAGCAACCACTACACCTCAGGGACCTTCAACCGGTTCCTGCTCAAACGACAAATGCCCAGCCATCAACGGAGAATACCCAGTGTATTTCCCACACGCCGATTGCGGCAAGTTCTGCCAGTGTGACTGGGGAGTAGCATACGAGATGGTTTGTCCAGATGGTTTGCATTTTAATCCAGAATTGAATGTTTGTGATTGGCCTCATAATGCTGGTTGCGATGTATCAATCACTGTTGCACCACCAACCGAGCTAGAAACCACAACTGCAGAAGACAACGGACCAACTGATGAAACCACCACTCCAGAGGCAACCACCACTCCAGCGGCAATCACCACCCCAGAAGCAACCACTACACCTCAGGGACCTTCAACCGGTTCCTGCTCAAACGACAAATGCCCAGCCATCAACGGAGAATACCCAGTGTATTTCCCACACGCCGATTGCGGCAAGTTCTGCCAGTGTGACTGGGGAGTAGCATACGAGATGGTTTGTCCAGATGGTTTGCATTTCAATCCAGAATTGAATGTTTGCGATTGGCCTCATGATGCTGGTTGCGATGTATCAATCACTGTTGCACCACCAACCGAGCCAGAAACCACAACTGCAGAAGACAACGGACCAACTGATGAAACCACCACTCCAGAGGCAACCACCACTCCAGCGGCAACCACCATTCCAGAAGCAACCACTACACCTCAAGCTCCTTCCACCGGTTCCTGTTCAAGTGACAAATGCCCAGCGATAAACGGAGAATTCCCAGTATATTTCCCACTAGCCGATTGCGGCAAGTTCTGCAAATGTGACTGGGGAGTAGCATACGAGATGATTTGTCCGGACGACTTGCACTTCAATCCAGAATTGAATGTTTGTGATTGGCCGCAAGATGCGGGCTGTACTGGCCAGGTCCAGGAAGCACAGTAACGGATGTTGCTGAGCAACATGCCCTAGCAAATGTGAATTATGTATATAAAAAAATAAACAGAATTATACCCATATTGTTGGTTTTTGTGTGGCATCGGCTGTACTATATTGATTTATTCGGAATGTGCAAATTAATACTTTGCAGTGAATACCACGGTTATATAGGTTATAAATCTGTGGATTATTTTTATCAGTTAGTACTTCTAGAACGTTTATAGTGTATCTTGTTGTCCGTTTGTAAAAACGTTTCATTCTTTGTTTTGCATATAGGTGTTTACCGATTCTGATCTTGTTTATGTCCAAATTTGTGAATGTAAAAAACAATTGTTAGTTTAATATATTTATGAAATGTAGGTTCTAATATAAATTATTATGAATATATTTTTTGATAAAGATTGGCGTGCTTTTTAATTACAGATCCCTGGTATTTGTTTGATTGAGTTGTTTCTTATTAATCTTTGCGATCGAATTGAAATGATAAAAAATACTATCAAAATGGTGAAAGTTTGTTTGCTACAATTCGTAAATTGCGTTTAATTTTCGGTAGGAATAATGTTCCAAATTCATACACACAAACCATTAAAATCCATCGTATGTGACTATGCTTGTGCACGAAGTACCAATGTTTGCAGACATATGGGAGCGCACAGGGGTCGTTACGAAACAATTGACTCAATAACTTTTCCCACAAGAGCATGCAGAGCGAAGAGAGTTCACTAATTGGACCATTGAACAACAAAGTGTGAATGCCGATTTTGTGGACAAAATCATCTTCAGCGACGTGACTCCTTTTCACCAACGCCGGGGCGGTCATTTAATCGATGTGTTGTTCCATACATAATTTCCGGCTATCTAGATTATAAATCAAGAAATATATGTTTGATTATCCATACTGTGTACGTTTTTCTTTAGAAATAATTACGATATTTGTTTCTCGTACACTTTTTATTTTTATTTTTTACTCTATTGTTGAGTATTGTGTTAAGTGAGAGTCCCGTATACAGTTTTTAATTAATTTATTTATATTTATTATTTCATATCTACAGTTTAATGTCATATTTTAAAATGTTTGTGAGTGTGTTTAATTGTATATTTTATATCATTGACACGAGGGTCTGATGATGCTATTAGCGAAACCGGTCACCCTCTAGTAGGCTAATCAATAGAAAGCTAGAAAGTGTTAAAAAAATTCGGACATCTAATCCCTTTTCGGATATCTTGAAATTAAAACTGTTGCAAATCTATATACATCCTGGTATTAGCAAATATAAGTAATCGGTCAAGAGTTGCAAATCCATAACGTCCTGTGACGTAAGCCAGATTAGTTTGATTGCAACGATAACAGTTTTTCTTCGATTGTTACGATTTGAACAGTGCCGATAAACACTTGAATATCGGCGTAAAAATGTGTAGAGAGAAAATTGAACAATAAAAAACTGTACAAATATCTACTTACGTTCAAATAAATTATATTTGAAGTTTTATTCAATAAAATAACACGTGTCTCGGTCATTCTAAAGTATAATTCCACTTAATACCTTCAGATTAATAACGCTAACGGATTATCCTTCATACGCCTAACATGAGTATTTTCTTAATACAGTTCAATCATAGAATAAAGCCATTACTACCGGTCATTTCATCTCGATTGGTATTAGCAAAATATAATCTATTGAAATATGTATAGTGCATGAATTATCTAAGAAGAACCCTTGGAACATTTACATGTTCTGTGAACTAAATGTGTTGGTTTTGTGCAATAATAAGTACTTTTCATGCAAGATAATTTTAGAAAATAAGTCGACGTTTCGAACTCTGTTGCAAGAGGCATCTTCAGGACTAAGTATGAAACCAAGTGCTAAGATGATACTGTCGTCTGTTGCCTCTAACTTGATGACTTGCGAAATTAGAGGCAAGGGTTATACCCTTTTTGCCTCGACTTGATGCGTAGAATGCGCTATACTGGCCGCGCAATTGGATTGTGTTTGATCGAAATACGTAGCTAGTGTCGATATGCTGCTCTGGATGTCTTGGACGAATTGTTGGAGGCATTTATGTAGGAATGGAATACTTGTGGGAGGAGCTAACGTGGTTGGTGGACTGGGTCGTTCAGCGACTGTTGCAAAAGAGCGAGCAGGAAAGACTTTGTGGGCGGGGCTTGTAGGCATGGAGTTTGGGAAAGGTGCAGTGGGCGTGGCTTGTTGTTTCTGGGTGGTGGACTGGTTTGTTTGGATAGTGCTGGGTTGGCGGCGCTTAGGGACGTTGGAGCATCCACGATAAGACGCTCGATGTGCTCCGCCGCAGTCCGCACACTCGGGAGGCTCGTCCAGGGTGGGACACTGGTCAACAAGGTGTTTTTTTTTCCACAGTGTAGGCATCTCTGGGTGGCACTGCAGTTCATGGAAGAATGGCCGTAGATTAGGCAACGGCGGCATTGTCCAGACAGTGGTGGGCGTTTTAACTCTTCCGTGGTGACTTGGACGCCACACAGGTGGGAGATGTTGTAAATGTGTTGTTGATTCCTGGATATTGATATTAGGACGAGGGGCATTTCTGCTCTTGTCTTCGGGTGCTTCATGCGTATGACTCTGCTGGGCTGGAAGCCCCGGGATTTGAGGTCGTCTTCCACTTCCTGCAGCGGGAGGTCCAGGTAGATGCCGCGAACGACAACCTGGAGTTGTTGTCTGTTGCCCTGTTGGGAAGGGTCTCTATATATGAGTGGAGTGATGGCACCAGATGGTGTTTGGAGGGGGGGTCGAAGTGGTAGGGGCAGGTTTAGCAGGCGGTAGGGGTAGGGTTAGCAGGTAGTAGCAGTTGGTTAGCAGGTAGTGGTTGGGTCAAGTCCGATTTCCAGACATGATGCAACTGAAAACTATCGTCTCTATTGATATTGGAGGGGTGCTTCAGGACTTCTATTGACTCACGAATTCGTCTCGAGTAGTAATGTGATTCACGGGAGAGGATTGTGGTTTGTGTAAATAGGATTTCATGTCCCGTGTTCCACCCGTGTTCAGCGAGAGCCGAACCAGCGATTCGTTGCAATCTAGTGCAGCGCTCGTGCTCTGATACTCGGACGCTAACTGATCGCTTCCTCTCGCCAATATACACTCCCACACGCACATGGAATCACAAATACATCGACAAATAACAGTTTTTTTTTGGCACGAATCTAATGGGAGTAATTAAATGCTGTCTTCTCTGATCAGAAACCCTAACTAACTTAAGTGTGCAAAAATGAAAATAGATCGTATTAACCAATAAGAAAATAAGTAAGGTATCTCTATATTATTTTACATATGCAAAGAGTGTCATCTTTGCTATTTTATTATACAGTGGCATTATCTTACTATCAATTGGGGGTCAAATTAACTAGATACCACGTATTTAGGCCATACTATTGTTGTCAGGAAATAACTTGTCAGAAATGAGGAAAAGAGCACTCACCTTATCACATCTGCAGTAATCCGAAGATTGATGCTTAGCAGTAATCCGAAGATTGATGCTTACCTGCCAGATAATGAAATCATATAAAAGACAACCAGACAGACTGCAAAGTCAGTTCACGTCTTTCCGTGTATAGTGATCATTTTGTGCAGTGCCAAAACATGAGGGGTAAGTGGATAGTCCATTTTTATTTCTAACTTAAAAACAAGTTACCAGAGTTACCAGAAGTTTTATTGCTCTTGTATCAGTATCATCCTCTTGTATCACACACAGCGAGGTATATTCTCAAAACGTGAGAAAACTACATGCTTGCTGCTATTGCTTTAGATGAAAGTTAATATATTCTCGGCTTGAAACATTTTCTTCCATTTAATAATTTTTATACTTCAATCAAGTAGATATATTCTCAATTTGAGAAAATATCTACTTGCGGTATAGCAAACTAATCATTTACTTGCATCGAAGCACATTGCTTTGAGTGAAGTATTTATTTTTCTGTGTGCAAGTATCATGTAACTATCTACATAAATACTAAAATACTATTCTCTTTCCAGTTAACTCTCTATGCATCAGTATTGTTGCAATACTCCTGCAACAACTTGTTCAGCAAACAGGTAAATAATAAATAAAAGTTACGCACCTGGAAAAACAACATATGTGACACCATTTCTTTCTTAATTAACTCAGATGCTG
This sequence comes from Aphodius sticticus, assembly GCA_963966075.1. Lineage (NCBI taxonomy): Eukaryota > Metazoa > Arthropoda > Insecta > Coleoptera > Scarabaeidae > Aphodius > Aphodius sticticus. The sequence continues at coordinate 4,083,990 of OZ014507.1, forward strand.
AACCAGTTGGAATCTGCCCACCTGAAAATGGAGATTTTGTGGACTTCTTAACTCACGCCACCGACTGCTCCAAATTCTACAAGTGCGATTGGGGATCACCAGTTGAATTCGACTGCCCCGATGGATTGTATTTCAATTCGGATTTAAGTGTATGCGATTGGCCAAAAGCGGCAGGCTGTGAAAGCTCATCAAGCACAGCAGCTACACCAACTGAGAAGCCAACTGAAGCTCCAAGTCAACCACCAACCCAACCACCAACTGGAGCTACGATCCAATCACAACGCGACGTTAACTTCCAATGTGTCGCCAATAGTTGGAAACGCAACGATACGTACAAAGAGCACCCAACAGATTGCACAAAGTACTACAGGTGTAAAGATGGCAAAGTAGAAATCTATACCTGCCCCAAAGACCTATGGTGGACTAACAACCGACAAGATTGCGTCGATCCCAAGGATTCAATTTGTAAAAACAACGGTGGAGGCCAAGATAGAAATGGTTCTGAAGAGAGCTCTGAAGAGAGCTCTGAAGAGAGCGCTGAAGAAAGCTCTGAAGAGAGCGCTGAAGAAAGCTCTGAAGAAAGCGAAGAAGTGATTACTGAATTACCGATTGTGAAACCAACCGAGGAGCCAACTCAAGCACCAACTGAACCACCAACTGATGCACCAACACAAGCACCAACTGATGCAGTAACTGAACCTCCAACTCAAGCACCAACTGATGCACCAACTGCAACTCCAACTCAAGGACCAACTGAAGAAAGCTCTGAAGAAAACTTTGAAAAAAGCTCTGAAGAAAGCTCTGAAGAAGGCTCTGAAGAAAGCTCTGAAGAAAGCTCTGAAGAAAGCTCCAAAGAAAGCTTTGAAGAAACTGATGCACCAACCCAAGCACCAACTGATGCACCAACTGAAGAAAGCTCTGAAGAAACTGATGCACCAACTGATGCACCAACTGAAGTACCGACTGAAGCAACAACTGAAGCACCAACTGAAGAAACTCCTGAAGAAACTGATGCACCAACCCAAGCACCAACTGATGCACCAACTGAAGCACCGACTGAAGAAAGCTCCGAAGAAACTGATGCGCCAACTGATGCTCCAACCCAAGCACCAACTGATGCACCAACTGAAGCGCCAACTGAAGAAAGCTCTGAAGAAACTGATGCATCAACCCAAGCACCAACTGATGCACCAACTGATGCACCAACTGATGCACCAACTGAAACACCGACTGAAGCACCAACTGAAGAACCAACTGAAGAAAGCTCTGAAGAAACTGATGCACCAACCCAAGCACCAACTGATGCAACAACTGAAGCACCGGCTGAAGAAAGCTCTGAAGAAACTGATGCACCAACCCAAGCACCAACTGATGCACCAACTGAAGAAAGCTCTGAAGAAACTGATGCACCAACTGATGCACCAACTGATGCACCAACTGAAGTACCGACTGAAGCAACAACTGAAGCACCAACTGAAGAAAGTCCTGAAGAAACTGATGCACCAACCCAAGCACCAACTGATGCACCAACTGAAGCACCGACTGAAGAAAGCTCTGATGAAACTGATGCGCCAACTGATGCTCCAACCCAAGCACCAACTGATGCACCAACTGAAGCGCCAACTGAAGAAAGCTCTGAAGAAACTGATGCATCAACCCAAGCACCAACTGATGCACCAACTGATGCACCAACTGAAACACCGACTGAAGCACCAACTGAAGAACCAACTGAAGAAAGCTCTGAAGAAACTGATGCACCAACCCAAGCACCAACTGATGCAACAACTGAAGCACCGGCTGAAGAAAGCTCTGAAGAAACTGATGCACCAACTGAAGAAAGCTCTGAAGAAACTGATGCACCAACCCAAGCACCAACTGAAGCACCGGCTGAAGAAAGCTCTGAAGAAACTGATGCACCAACTGATACACCAACTGATGCACCAACTGAAACACCGACTGAAGAAAGCTTTGAAGAAACTGATACACCAACCCAAGCACCAACTGATGCACCAACTGAAGAAAGCTCTGAAGAAAGCTTTGAAGAAAGCTGTGAGGAAAACTCTGAAGAAAGCTCTGAAGAAAGCTCTGAAGAAGACTCTGAAGAAATCTCTGAAGAAACTGATGCACCTACTGATGCACCAACTGAAGCACCGACTGAAGCACCAACTGATGCACCAACTGAAACTCCAACTGAAACATCAACTGAAGAAAGCTCTGAAGAAAGGTCTGAAGAAAGCTCTGAAGAAAGCTCTGACGGAAGCTCTGAAGAGAGCTCTAAAGAAAGCGCCGAAGAAACTGATGCACCAACCCAAGCACCAACTGAAGCTCCAACTCAAGCACCAACTGAAGAAAGCTCTGAAGAACGCTCTGAAGAAAGCTTTGTAGAAAGCTCTGAAGAAAGTTCTGGAGAAAGCTCTGAAGAAAGCTCTGAAGAAAGCTCTGAAGAAAGCTCTGAAGAAAGCTCTAAAGAAAGCTCTGAAGAAAGCTCTGATGAAATCTCTGAAGAAACTGATGCATCAACTGATGCACCAACCCAAGCACCAACTGAAGCACCAACTGAAGCACCAACTGAAGGTCCAAGTCAAGCACCAACTGAAGCACCAACTGATGCACCAACTGAAGCATCAACTGAAGCAACAACTGATACACCAACTGAAGTACCAACTGAAGCAACAACTGAAGCACCAACTGATGGACCAACTGAAGTACCAACTGATGCACCAACTGAAGCACCAACTGAAGCTCCAACTGAAGCAACCACCACAACTCAGGGACCTTCAACCGATTCCTGCCCAAAGGACAAATGCACACCCAAAAACGGAGAATTACGAGTATATTACTCACACGCCGATTGCGCCAAGTACTGCCAATGTGACTGGGGAGTAGCATACGAGATGGATTGTCCAGATGGTTTGCATTTCAATCCACAATTGAATGTTTGCGATTGGCCTAATGCTGCAGGATGTGATGGATCAGCCACAGTAGCACCACCAACTGACCCAGAAACCACAACTGATGGAGGCAACGGACCAACAGAAGAAACTGAAGAAACCACCACATCAGAGGTAACCACGACACCTCAAGGACCTTCCAACGGTTCCTGTTCAAACGACAAATGTCCAGCCATCAACGGATATTATCCTGTATATTTCCCACACGCCAATTGCGGCAAATTCTGCCAATGCGACTGGGGAGTAGCATACGAGATGGATTGCCCAGCGGGTTTGCATTTCAATCCACAACTGAATGTTTGCGATTGGCCTAATGCTGCAGGATGTGATGGGTCAGCCACAGTAGCACCACCAACTGACCCAGAAACCACAACTGCAGGAGGCAACGGACCAACAGAAGAAACTGAAGAAACCACCACATCAGAGGCAACCACGACACCTCAAGGACCTTCCACAGGTTCCTGTTCAAACGACAAATGTCCAGCCCTCAACGGAGATTACCCTGTATATTTCCCACACGCCGATTGCGGCAAATTCTGCCAATGTGACTGGGGAATAGCATACGAGATGGATTGTCCAGCGGGTTTGCATTTCAATCCAGAATTGAATGTTTGCGATTGGCCTAATGCTGCAGGATGTGATGGATCAGCCACAGTAGCACCACCAACTGACCCAGAAACCACAACTGCTGAAGATAACGGACCAACAGAAGAAACTGAAGAAACCACCACATCAGAGGCAACCACGACACCTCAAGGACCTTCCACCGGTTCCTGTTCAAACGACAAATGTCCAGCCCTCAACGGAGATTATCCTGTATATTTCCCACACGCCAATTGCAGCAAATTCTGCCAATGTGACTGGGGAGTAGCATACGAGATGGATTGTCCAGCGGGTTTGCATTTCAATCCAGAATTGAATGTTTGCGATTGGCCTAATGCTGCAGGATGTGATGGATCAGCCACAGTAGCACCACCAACTGACCCAGAAACCACAACTGCTGAAGACAACGGACCAACAGAAGAAACTGAAGAAACCACCACATCAGAGGCAACCACGACACCTCAAGGACCTTCCGCCGGTTCCTGTTCAAACGACAAATGTCCAGCCCTCAACGGAGATTATCCTGTATATTTCCCACACGCCAATTGCGGCAAATTCTGCCAATGTGACTGGGGAGTAGCATACGAGATGGATTGCCCAGCGGGTTTGCATTTCAATCCACAACTGAATGTTTGCGATTGGCCTAATGCTGCAGGATGTGATGGATCAGCCACAGTAGCACCACCAACTGACCCAGAAACCACAACTGCTGAAGACAACGGACCAACAGAAGAAACTGAAGAAACCACCACATCAGAGGCAACCACGACACCTCAAGGACCTTCCGCCGGTTCCTGTTCAAACGACAAATGTCCAGCCCTCAACGGAGATTATCCTGTATATTTCCCACACGCCAATTGCGGCAAATTCTGCCAATGTGACTGGGGAGTAGCATACGAGATGGATTGCCCAGCGGGTTTGCATTTCAATCCACAACTGAATGTTTGCGATTGGCCTAATGCTGCAGGATGTGATGGATCAGCCACAGTAGCACCACCAACTGACCCAGAAACCACAACTGCTGAAGACAACGGACCAACAGAAGAAACTGAAGAAACCACCACATCAGAGGCAGCCACGACACCTCAAGGACCTTCCGCCGGTTCCTGTTCAAACGACGAATGTCCAGCCCTCAACGGAGATTATCCTGTATATTTCCCACACGCCAATTGCGGCAAATTCTGCCAATGTGACTGGGGAGTAGCATACGAGATGGATTGCCCAGCGGGTTTGCATTTCAATCCACAACTGAATGTTTGCGATTGGCCTAATGCTGCAGGATGTGATGGATCAGCCACAGTAGTACCACCAACTGACCCAGAAACCACAACTGCTGAAGACAACGGACCAACAGAAGAAACTGAAGAAACCACCACAACAGAGGCAACCACGACACCTCAAGGACCTTCCGCCGGTTCCTGTTCAAACGACAAATGTCCAGCCCTCAACGGAGATTATCCTGTATATTTCCCACACGCCAATTGCGGCAAATTCTGCCAATGTGACTGGGGAGTAGCATACGAGATGGATTGCCCAGCGGGTTTGCATTTCAATCCACAACTGAATGTTTGCGATTGGCCTAATGCTGCAGGATGTGATGGATCAGCCACAGTAGCACCACCAACTGACCCAGAAACCACAACTGCTGAAGACAACGGACCAACAGAAGAAACTGAAGAAACCACCACATCCGAGGCAACCACGACACCTCAAGGACCTTCCGCCGGTTCCTGTTCAAACGACAAATGTCCAGCCCTCAACGGAGATTATCCTGTATATTTCCCACACGCCAATTGCGGCAAATTCTGCCAATGTGACTGGGGAGTAGCATACGAGATGGATTGCCCAGCGGGTTTGCATTTCAATCCACAACTGAATGTTTGCGATTGGCCTAATGCTGCAGGATGTGATGGATCAGCCACAGTAGCACCACCAACTGACCCAGAAACCACAACTGCTGAAGACAACGGACCAACAGAAGAAACAGAAGAAACCACCACATCAGAGGCAGCCACGACACCTCAAGGACCTTCCACCGGTTCCTGTTCAAACGACAAATGTCCAGCCCTCAACGGAGATTATCCTGTATATTTCCCACACGCCAATTGCGGCAAATTCTGCCAATGTGACTGGGGAGTAGCATACGAGATGGATTGCCCAGCGGGTTTGCATTTCAATCCACAACTGAATGTTTGCGATTGGCCTAATGCTGCAGGATGTGATGGATCAGCCACAGTAGCACCACCAACTGACCCAGAAACCACAACTGCCGGAGGCAACGGACCAACAGAAGAAACTGAAGAAACCACCACATCAGAGGCAACCACGACACCTCAAGGACCTTCCACAGGTTCCTGTTCAAACGACAAATGTCCAGCCCTCAACGGAGATTACCCTGTATATTTCCCACACGCCGATTGCGGCAAATTCTGCCAATGTGACTGGGGAGTAGCATACGAGATGGATTGTCCAGCGGGTTTGCATTTCAATCCAGAATTGAATGTTTGCGATTGGCCTAATGCTGCAGGATGTGATGGATCAGCCACAGTAGCACCACCAACTGACCCAGAAACCACAACTGCTGGAGACAACGGACCAACAGAAGAAACCGAAGAAACCACCACATCAGAGGCAACCACCACACCTCAAGGACCTTCCACCGGTTCCTGTTCAAACGACAAATGTCCAGCCCTCAACGGAGATTACCCTGTATATTTCCCACTAGCCGATTGCGGCAAGTTCTGCAAGTGTGACTGGGGAGTCGCATTCGAGATGATTTGTCCTGTCGGTTTGCATTTCAATCCGGAAAAGAATGTTTGTGATTGTCCGCAAGATGCGGGCTGTACTGGCCAGGTCCAAGAAGCACGGTAACGGTTGTTACTGAGCGACATGCGCTGGCGGATCTAAAATATGTATATGAAAAAATGAGCTGAATTATACCCATATTGTAAATATTATAAATATGTGGATTATATTTATCAGTTAGTACTTCTAGAACGTTTATTGTGTATCTTGTTGTCCCTTTGTGAAAACGTTGCGTTCTTTGTCTTGTATATAGGTGTTCACCGTTTCTGATATTGTTTATGTACAAAGTTGTGGATGATAAAAACAATTATTTTTAATCTATTTATGAAGTGTAGTTTCTAACAAATTTTTATGAATATATTTTTGATAAAGTTAGCCGTGCTTTTGAATTACAATATTCCCTCTGATATTAAAAATAAATTTAATATATTCGAATTAATAATTAATTATCTATCATTATATTGTGCAGTTTGAGAAAAACCAGTGCTGATTACATCTTTGATAGTTCCTATACACTGAATGTATGTATGTAGGGTGTTGGGGGTCAAGGATAAATCCTCGTGGCACCCAGGCCCCATTGGGCCCCTTGTGCCTCCCCCTGCGCTCTCTCCAGCTATGTCAACCAGCCTAGGTTGTTAACGAAGGCTAGGACGCAGCTCAGAGGTGCGTTCCTGATTCCGTCCATGGTCGGCCATGGATCCCCCAGCAAGCGTTCCCTGTATTCGACCAGGTCTGGGCATTCACATAAAATGTGTTTTACCGTCTCATCCTCTAGCTCACAAGCTCGGCATATAGACGTTTCAGCGAGATGCATCACGTGAAGATGCTTCCGTAAACCGCTATACACTGAAGTACTTGTCATTTATAAGTGCCATTTGAGGTATTGGACATCTGAATTCTATGCTTATGAAAAATTAACAGTATTTTGTTTGGATGTGTATTTTCCGCCTAATAAAGTTAATTAACTAATAACTGATAAAGGCTAATTTATCGCCTTCGATCATACTGGAATTGCTGTATAAATATGCGGTGCGAAATTATTGAGGTTCATTTTTTTCAGTAAGGCCACAGAAACTACAAGACAGCAATCATGACAGGTAAGCATTAGTTTTCAAATTGTAGTAATCTGTTAGTGTGTTATTAGACTAACAATTAAGATAATAAAGGATGCATTGCCTACTATAGGACAATTTATAACAGATTTAATTAATGAGTCACTAAATACAGGAATAGTACTTGACTCTTGGAAAGTAATCACCATTATACCAATACAAAACATTGTGAAAATGCGAAGAGTTTCGACCTATTAACATGTTACCAAAACTAGAACAAATACAGGAAATTATTGTTAAACAACAGCGAGTACTTGGATGAAAATGAATTTATTACTGACCATAGTCAGGTTTTCGTGCTCAGCATTCATGTGAGAGAGCCCGAAGTTTGGTATTGGCAAATTGGAAAGGAGAATTAGAAGACGGTAAAACGATAGTTGCAGTTTCTGTAGACTTAAAAAGAGCCTTCGAGACTATTTGTCGTCAAAAGTTATTACAAAAATTGGAAACTTACGGAATCAGAGCAAAAGAATGGAAATGGTTTGAAAATTATTTAACAAACAGGAGACAGAAGGTTAGGATTGGAGAAAGTGAGTCAAGTGAATTAATAAATAGCTTAGGGGTACCACAAGGTTCTGTTCTGGGACCAGTTTTATTTAATTTGTACAAAAACGATGTAGCTTCACTTGTTAAATCTTGATATGCACCTATTTGCAGACGATACACTAACATCAATTGCAGGAGATAACTTACCTGATGTAATCGCGACATTGAACTCTGAACTGGTTTGAATATCAAATTGGAATAAAGAAAATAAGTTATGTTTGAATGTACTGAAAACAAAAGCTATGATATTGATAACACAGTTGTTGGATAGCGGACAAATTTAAACATCTAGGTGTCATTTTAGACAATACTTTGAAAGTAATATGTATATAAGTAATATGGAGTATATATCGTTAAAAGGTGAGCCGAAAGATTAGCTACTTAGGAAGAATATTAAATAAAATATATTAATTAAATCTAGAATATCTTTGTAGGTACCATACGGTTATAGAGCCATATTTGAACTATTGCAGCAGTATATTATTTTTGTGTACAGACAAAGACATTAAAAAGAATCAAGTACAACAAAATCGAGCACTCAGAATTTTATTACAAAGCTCCAGGTTAACCAGTATCGAGTCAATGTTGAGTAAATTAAATTTCTTGAATGTTAAACAAGGAACGGTATATCAAGGCACTTACCTTGGTATACAGTGTGCGCGAAAAAGTTGGAACCATATGGGAAACTTTTTTATTATTTGATATTTGATATTTTTATTATTTATTTCTCAGAAAATTTTATTCTTCATAAAAGTTTCTGCTTGGCCTAAAACCAAAAGTGCAGTTATCAAACTTTAAGTTTTATTAGCCATATACAGGCTGGTTCAGAAAATATGAATTAATGATAACAGTAAAGTGCCTTTATTTTCATTATTACCGTCAAATGTTATTTGGAAAAGTTGGTTAGAAGTAAAAATTATACTCAAATTTAAAATCATAGCCACCTTTTTTTATTTAATTTTTACTTCTGTAATAAAATGTATTATGGCTGATATTGATTCTATTGAACTCTTCTTGATGTATTTTTTGGGAGTAGTTATTTTTTTAACTGGCGATTTTGATACGATTCCTAACAAGTTTTGAGAATTATTGTCGGACGTTACGGATTTTACCCTAACATTGTGATTTCGGTAAAATCCATAATCTACCTTATGTACATAATATGTAAGCCACAACTGATTAGTTATTAAAAGTTATTAATAATTATCTGCAATGTGCTACTAAAATAACTGACGACAAATTAGACTGTAACAATATCCTTTATTCTAAAACAAATATATTTTTTCATAATTTAAGGAATAATATCAACATAACAATAACAGTATAAAAAATGACAATAATAACATCAAATAATAATATCAAAATAAAAATTAAATTTGCACCTGCGTCTATTTTCTCCTCTTTGGTTAAATAATTCATTTTGATTAATAATTAAAGAAAAGCTGAGTATAACAAATCAAAACAAACTGTCAAAATAATGCGGTTAGATTACACAGTAAAACAATCCATAGCCACCTCACATGCTGCCTACGTGATTCTATTGAACATGTGAACTGTTCATAAATTAATTATAAGAGTCTAATTTGCTGTCAGTTGTTTTCGAAGCAGATAATTGTTTATAACTTTAAATAACTAATCAGTTGTGATTTACATATTATCTAGGTACATAACGGAAATTATGGATCATATCTTAATCACAATGTTAAGTTAAGATCAAAACATTTCATCAAGAAAGTAATAATTTTGTAGAAATCGTACTAAAACACCAAAAGAAAAAAATAGCTTTATTCTCAAAAAATACATTAATAAGCCATAATAAATTTTATTACAGGAGTGTAAATTAAAAAAAAAAGACATACTCTTTTTTTTTGTGACATGTGGCTGTGATTTCAAATTTGAATATAATTTTTACTCCTAACTAACTTTTCCAAATAACATTTGTCGGTAATAATGAAAATAAAGGCACTTTAATTAATTAATAATTCAAATTTTCTGAACCAGCGTATATGGAGAGTATATGGCTAATCAAACTTAAAGTTTGATAACTGCATTTTTGGTTTTAGGGCAAGCAGAAACTTTTATGAAGAATAAAATTTTCTGAGAAATGAATAATAAAAAAGTTTCCCATATGGTTCCAACTTTTTGGCGCACACTGTATAAATGCATAAATAATACACTCCCAAATTATATGAGTAATTATTTAACATACAATAGTCAGCAGCATGAATACAATACTCGGGGAAAGGATCACTTCAGATTACCAAAATATACAAAAAGCAGTACGCAAAATTCATTTTATTATAAAGCACTGAAAATGTTTAACAGCCTACCAAGTGTTATAAAAAACAGTAGTTCGCTAAGTCTTTTTCAAACATCATGTCGGGTTTATGTATTGGCTAATTTTAAGTAGTTGATAAGTTTAGTACTAAGGAAACCAAATTTATTGTGATTATTAGTTTCTTTTAACTAAATAAACATCATTATTATTAAATGTGTTAGTGTATCTATTCTTTATAAATACATGTTCTCTTTGTGTTTCAGGAAAACTAGCGTTGACACTTGCTATGGTAGCTATATCTATCACCATTGGTAAGTTACACTCTAAACTCTTAAACCCTACAACCTACAACAAAAATTAACAAAACTCACTTTTCAGCTGACGCAGGACAATGCGACGATACCATCAAATGTGTTGGCAATGGTTGGAACGAGAACGATAGGTACAAAGACCACCCAACTGATTGCACAAAGTACTACAGGTGTGAAGATGGTGAACCAGAAATCCACACATGCCCCGATGGCCTATGGTGGACTAACAACCGACAGGACTGCGTCGATCCCAAGGATTCCATTTGTAAAAACAACTGCGGCGGAGAAGGTGGCGATAGTTCTGAAGACATCACTGAAGAAAGCTCCGAAGAAGAGACTGAATCACCGGTTGTGGAACCAACCGAGGAACCAACTGAGAAACCAACTGATGCACCAACTGAAGCACCAACTGATGCACCAACTGAAGCACCAACTGATGCACCAACTGAAACCCCAACAGTGAAGCCTGAAGGCCCACCGACCGATGGTTGTGACTCCAGCAAGTGTCCAGGAAACAATACAGCTTTTTTGCCTAATGAGGATTGCGGTAAATTCTGCGTTTGCGACTGGGGTGTTGCTTATCGGTTCAATTGTGACGGAAATTTGCATTTCAATCGAATGACGAATGTTTGCGACTGGCGATGGGAAGCTGGCTGTGATGCTGGTACGAAGAGCAGAATGTAGAAGAAGAATGTAATATGAATGCTGGTAGAATGTTAGTTTGTTGATTCGATTATTGTGTGGTATTTATTTGATTAAATTTGTCAGTACATAATGCGTTAGTATCTGTGCAGTTATTTTATTATTTATTTCAAACCACCATTTGATTGTAACAATAGTTCTATATTTTATATTTTTGTACTGAATTGTGCCTTTGTAAGTAAAGTATACTGTTGACACTGAGGAAAAACTATGACACACAGTTGTCGCATTGTTTTTGCCCAAAAAATATGATAACAGGTGACATAACTTCTCTTTCATACTGAGAGTTTTTTCCTGACAATAAGTTTAGTTTTGATTTGAATGAAGAAGAATTATATAATCAATATCATGATAATTTATTTAGTAGTGCTTGGAAAACAATTTCAGGAATATCTTCCACTTAATTACTGTCGGTAGTAACCCTGATAGTGCAGGCAAATTAACTGATTAGAAGCGAAAACTGGTATTAATTGTAGACAGGGCCGTTATCATAAGGAAATGGTAAAGGGGCTCATAGTTAACGTAAAAAAAATAAATGCAGGTCATGGGGTCGTATAGTGTTTATTTAGTGGAGGGGGGGGGGGGGGGTTGAAAGCAGGTGCACGGTTTTTCTGCTTTTTTTTTCATTATCGCAACAATAATTCAATTTTGCTTGTCTAAATAAGCACACAGTTTTTACCTGCAAAAAAACAAGAAGTTTTAAAGAAATTTAGTTTTTCCAATCAAATTTTTATTTCAAAAATAAATTCTGTGGTAAAAAGTAATCGTACTGAGTTCTTCTGGTGCTCATTTTTGTTGTTTTTACATACCTATACTTATTGATATAATAATAAAAATTCAACAACTTTTCAACAACAAATTTTAAAAACTCAAAAATGACTTTTACAACAATGGATTTTTCAGTAATTGTTCGTAATTTGTTTAATTTTTTAAGAAAATTGCAATTGGATTTTTCAGTAATTGTTCGTAATTTGTTTAATTTTTTAAGAAAATTGCAAAACTGGTTACACATTCAATTGTACGGAAAATATTAGAAAATAAACTGTCTCTCATATCTACACTACTGGTAGAACCATTAAATTAGAATAATAAAGCTTCAGATACGTAAACAAAATAATCAGTTTTTGTCTTAGAAGCAAAAAGTATCCAATACAAAATTTGTTGATCATGAAACAGTTTACAATTTTTTAACACATAACATAACCTCGTAAACTTCCGAGGAACATGCGAAAACTCAATTTTATTAGTATTGTTAATTTTTATTATCGCATAAATAATTTAGTTTTGACGAGAAAAGTATATTTCATTTGAATATTGAAAAATAATTTATTTTGTTTTAGGCAAAAACGTCTTGTTTTTTTGCAGATAAAGAAACATTATGCTTATTTAAGACATAAAAAGGCACGATTTCACAAAATTTTATCAAAATTGAATTATTGTTGTGACAATGAAAAACAGAAAAATCTGATGTGGCCAGGCACATGACTTTATCATACTATATATAAAATTAATAGTTTAGCTGCATGAGATTCTATTTGATGGAGATCGGCTATGTCTGCATTAAAATAAAACAATACAGATATGTCGATTAAAGCTGCGTTCGGATATTGTACTCCGTTAACACCGGGTACACCGTCCAAATGACACTTACGTGTTATTGGGTGTAAAAAGTGTCATACAATATCCGAACGCAGCTTATATTGACAGAAGTTATTGTCAAAACATTAGCGTTTGACACAACTTACTGTCATTAGAATCAAAAAATCTGACAAATCCTGGCTACTAGTTTAATGCAGTAAATAAATAAATAAATAAATGTTTATATTTTGTTTCATAGCAATGAAACAAAACAGTAATAACAAAAGTAAGTTAATAGGGGCCAAGTCAATGTGCCCAAATAGGGCACTATTGTTTTTCATTGGTCCCCTTCTTGAGAAAAGTAACAAAACAAAACAAAATTAATGAGAATACAAAAGAGAAAAAAAAAATTACATTATATACCTCATAGAGGAATATTTACATACCCTGCGTGACACTCAAATAAATTAAATATAATAATTATTTATTTATCGACCACCCGCCTCAATCTGCCCAGCAAACAACTGACTCTTTAATCTACACCTGAATCCACGCTCACTCTGCTGTCTCAAAGGTTCCGAAAACTGATTATAAACGTTAGGCACACAGTAAGTAAACGATCTTTTGAAGGTTTCTAAACGATGGCGCGGTATTGTCACTGTATGTCTGTGCCTAACATTAATGTTATGAACATCAGTTCGGAATCTGATCTTATTATATAAATAAGGTGGACATTTGTGTACTATAACCCCGCGATACAAGCACGCAGCATGATAGACGACCGATCTCGATGAATTAGAATTTGCTCATGCAGCTAAACTATTGATTGTACCAAAAAATGTCATAGTCATAAATTATTCAGAATTTCCTCTTCCTTAATTTATTATTTAACTATTTCGACGAACATCCAGAAATGGCGGCTAATTTGCAAAATCTTTCAAAAATGCTAAGACTAAACCTCCAGTTGCTTTGGACCCTTTTCAACAGAAAGCTTTTCAGCTCTGTTTGGTTATGAAACTTCTAAATATGAAGTTTCGTCCCGATACCTTTAGTAGTTTCTCCGGAATCGTCGCCACAAAAACGGGTACACACACATCCACACACACACACATACACACACACACACACACACACACACAGACATTTTCTTATACCTTGGTCAAAAATGTTCAGGGGACCCAAAAAGATATATTTCCGCTAAAATCTCAAAATTTTTTTTTTGGCACTATTACAATACTTTACATACGGCGTATGATGAAGTAAAACAGAATAATCGTGTTTGCATTGGAATTCGCATGTTTCTCGGAAATTTTGAGGTCAAAGTAAAAAGTGACCCTTATGAATGTTGTAGATTTTTTTATGATCTACAACTTACTATAGAACATTTTTGGATAAAATGTTAAGTTTCGCCGAAAAACGCAAAAATATATTTTGCACCCGCTTTCAACATGCCCTATTGGTTGTAAAATATTTATATGAAAACGAAACAGAATTATAGCTTACCCATATTGTTTTTTTTGTGGCTATATTGGTTTTTTTTGGAATGTGCAAATTAATACGTGGGAGTGTAGATTATGGTTATATTGGTTATAAATCTTTGGATTATTTTTATCAGTTAGTACTTCTAGAACGTTTATTGTGTATCTTGTTGATTGACCCTGTAAAAACGTTGCATACTTTGTTTTGGGTACAGGTGTTTACAGTTTCTGATAGTATTTATGTCCAAATTGGTATAGCTGTAAAAACAATTGTTTTTAATGTATCTATGAAATGTAGTTTCTAACATAAGTTTTCATAAATATATTTCAGTTTGCATGGTTTTTAATTACAGATCCTTGGTGGTGGTTGGATTGAGTTGTTTCTTATGAATCTTTGCGATCGAATTGTAATGATAAAAATAACGTAATACATGTAGCACCACAGTCGTAATATTATATTTTTGAGATTTTCCCAAAATTCGATTTTTCATACGTAAATATTCTACAGAAAAAGGTTATTGTATTATCTCAACACAATCGGTGTTTGAAAATTGGGGGAGTGCAAATAGTATTGAATCTTCATTTTGAAATATATTTTTGATTTCTTATCAAAATAACCACCTCAAATATGTCCCCATAGTAACCAAGAAGAAAGTTTGATCTTTTTCTTTAAAATTATCTTTGTTCGAATCAGTGAACCATATGAGGTGTCAAAATATGTGTATTGGAATCAATAAGAAATAATTGTTAAACATGAATTCGATTATAGGCTAGCTTATCCTCAAGTATTGCATATTTTCTTAAAATCTTTAAACAAATGAAGTGTCGTTGCTGGGGAAGGCCGCCAGGCTAATACTTGGAAGATCAAAAATAACCAAATGACTTCAATACGAACATGCACTTGCGTCAAATCAGATAATATTCCCTCTGATATTAAAAATGCATATAATATATTCCAATTAATAATTAATTATCTATCATATATTGTGCAGTTTTAGAAAAATCAGTGCTGATTACATCTTTGATAGTTCCTATACAATGAACTACCTGTCATCTATAAGTGCCACTTGTGGTATTGCACATCTGAATTCGATGTTATGAAAAATTAACAGTAATTTTTTTTGGTCGTGTATTTTCCGCCTAATAAAGTAATTAACTAATAACTGATAAAGGCTAATTTATCGCCTTCTATCATACTGGAATTGCGGTATAAATATGCCGTGCGAAATTATTAAGGAACAGTTTTTCGGGCCAGAGAAACGACAAGACAGCAATCATGTCAGGTAAGCATTAGTTTTCAAATTGTAGTAATCTTATGTGTTAGTGTATCTATTCATAATATAAATACATGTTCTCTTTGTATTTCAGGAAAACTAGTGTTGACACTTGCTGTGGTAGCTATATCTACCTCTATTGGTAAGTTAAACTCTACAATATACAATGGAAATTCAATAACAAATCTCCCTTTTTAGCTTACGCAAAACAATGCGACGATACCATCAAATGTGTCGGCAATAGTTGGAATGTCAACGATAGGTTCAAAGAGCACCCAACGGATTGTACCAAGTACTACAGGTGTGAAGATGGCAAAGTGCAAATCTACACGTGCCCCAAAGGCCTATGGTGGACTAACAACCGACAAGATTGCGTGGATCCCAAGAATTCCATCTGTAAGAACAACTGCGGAGGAGAAGGTGGCGATGGTTCTGAAGAAGTGATCACTGATGTTCCGACTGTGAAACCAACCGAGGAGCCAACTGAGAAGCCAACTGAAGCTCCAACTCAAGCACCAACCCAAGCACCAACTGAAGCTCCGACCCAAGGACAATGCGACGATACCATCAAATGTGTCGGCAATAGTTGGAATGTCAACGATAGGTTCAAAGAGCACCCAACGGATTGTACCAAGTACTACAGGTGTGAAGATGGCAAAGTGCAAATCTACACGTGCCCCAAAGGCCTATGGTGGACTAACAACCGACAAGATTGCGTGGATCCCAAGAATTCCATCTGTAAGAACAACTGCGGCGGAGAAGGTGGCGATGGTTCTGAAGAAGTGATCACTGATGTTCCGACTGTGAAACCAACCGAGGCGCCAACTGAGAAGCCAACTGAAGCTCCAACTCAAGCACCAACCCAAGCACCAACTGAAGCTCCGACCCAAGGACAATGCGACGATACCATCAAATGTGTCGGCAATAGTTGGAATGTCAACGATAGGTTCAAAGAGCACCCAACGGATTGTACCAAGTACTACAGGTGTGAAGACGGCAAAGTGCAAATCTACACGTGCCCCAAAGGCCTATGGTGGACTAACAACCGACAAGATTGCGTGGATCCCAAGAATTCCATTTGTAAGAACAACTGCGGCGGAGAAGGTGGAAATAGTTCTGAAGAGAGCTCTGAAGGGAGCTCTGAAGGAAGCTCTGAAGGAAGCTCTGATGGAAGTTCTGAAGAAAGCTCTGAAGGAAGCTCTGAAGAAAGTTCTGAAGAAAGCTCTGAAGAGAGCTCTGAAGAAGTGATCACTGACGTACCGATTGTGAAACCAACCGAGGAGCCAACTGAGAAGCCAACTGAAGCTCCAACTCAAGCACCAACCCAAGCACCAACTGAAGCTCCAACCCAAGGACAATGCGACGATACCATCAAATGTGTCGGCAATAGTTGGAACGTGAACGATAGGTACAAAGAGCACCCAACGGATTGTACCAAGTACTACAGGTGTGAAGATGGCAAAGTGCAAATCTACACGTGCCCCAAAGGCCTATGGTGGACTAACAACAGACAAGATTGCGTGGATCCCAAGAATTCCATTTGTAAGAACAACTGCGGCGGAGAAGGTGGAAATAGTTCTGAAGAGAGTTCTGAAGAGAGCTCTGAAGAAAGCTCTGAAGAAAGCTCTGAAGGAAGCTCTGAAGAGAGCTCTGAAGAAAGCTCTGAAGAAAGCTCTGAAGAAGTGATAACTGAAGTACCGATTGTGAAACCAACTGAGGAGCCAACTGAGAAGCCAACTGAGAAGCCAACTGAAGCACCAACTGAAAAACCAACTCAAGCACCAACTGATGCACCAACGGAAGCTCCAACCCAAGCTCCAACTGAAGCTCCAACCCAAGCACCAACTGAAGCTCCAACCCAAGAACCAACTGAAGCTGAAAGTGACGCTCCAACCCAAGCACCAACTGAAGTTCCAACCCAAGCGCCAACTGATGCTCCAACCCAAGCACCAACTGAAGCTTCAACCCAAGCACCAACTGATGCCCCAACTGAAGCTCCAACCCAAGCACCAACTGATGCTCCAACCCAAGCACCAACTGATGCCCCAACTGAAGCTCCAACCCAAGCACCAACTGATGCCCCAACTGAAGCTCCAACTGAAGCACCAACTGATGCTCCAACTGAAGCTCCAACCCAAGCATCAACTGAAGCTCCAACTGATGCTCCAACCCAAGCACCAACTGAAGCTCCAACCCAAGCACCAACCCAAGCACCAACTCAAGCATCAACTGATGCACCAACTGAAGCTCCAACAGTGAAGCCTGAAGGTCCACAGACCAATGGTTGTGACTCTAGCAAGTGTCCAGCAATTAATGGAGAGTATCCAGTATATTTGCCTCATGAG
The DNA here is from genome assembly GCA_963966075.1 of Aphodius sticticus. Lineage (NCBI taxonomy): Eukaryota > Metazoa > Arthropoda > Insecta > Coleoptera > Scarabaeidae > Aphodius > Aphodius sticticus. The sequence goes on from OZ014507.1 coordinate 4,101,973, forward strand.
GATTGCAGCAAATTCTGCGTTTGTGACTGGGGTGTAGCTTATCTGTTCGAGTGTGACGGAAACTTGCATTTCAATCCAACGTTGAATGTTTGCGATTGGCCATGGGACGCTGGTTGTGATGCTAGTACGAGGAGCAGAATGTAGAAGAAGAATGGAATATGGATGCTGGTAGATTTTTTGTTTATTCATTCGATTAATGTGTGGTACTTATTTGATTAAATTTTTAGGTAATGCATTAGTATATGTGTATTTATTTTTTATTTATTTGTAACTGTTCCTGCACCAATAAATACATTTTTATTAATTTTTGTACTGAAATTATGACTCGTATCCTCCTGTAAATGGTGTTAAGTGTAATCAAAAGACCTGGCAGAATTTACTAAGTAGACTAAAATGAAATCTTGAAGCTTGAACTTCAATGGTATGAAGCTGTGACGTCTTATAAAATTAGCAACCAGTGTTATATAATATCTGTGGGCAAAAACAACGGTACCAATTTTCAATCACTCATATTTTCAAAGATATTGAGTAAATTCAAGCATTTCTTTGAAAAACTAATTTCTTATATTGTAAAGATTAAAAACATACCATATTTACGATAAATAATTGTTTCAATCCAATGTAATGTTGCTATGTATGACTATGCAACATTTCTGATAATATCGGGTCAATTTAATGTGAAATGAAAGGTAAAATAAAATTAGTAGGTAATAACATTTGTTTTCTTTTGGTCACACGAAACAGTAGAGATTTTATAGCATCGTATACAGGTTGATCTTTTTTAAGTATACAGGGTGAAATTTTGAAACATCGGTTCAGGCTGATGTTGGAAGTGCTCTTCATTTAAACATGCCATAAAAAAGAAGACATGGTTTGAAGTGATGTGGCATACTCAAAAAACGTTGATTCCAGCTCGGATTCAATCTTTGCAAAAACAAACAAAAGAACAAGAACTGAGGAACTGAAGAAGTAACATAGGTCTAAACTTTACTGCTAAACAACAAGTGTGACACATCAAAATTGAAACTTACAAGAGACCACCTAGAATAATAAAATCAAACATGCCGCCAATAACAATGGTTTCTCCACGATCTTTAAAGATAACTGAAGTACACAGTTAGATTTCTCGTGCCCTTGCAATGTTTTTGTTACAAACGTCCAATTCCACTGGTTTAAAAAAACATTGTTTAAAAATTTCACCGTGTATAAGAAAAATCACCCAGTATACGATGCTATAAAATCTCTACTGTCCTTTATGACCAAAACAAGACAAATGTCATTACCCATTGATTTTAATAGACCTTTCATTTCACATTAAATTGACCCGAAATTATTAGAAATATTGCGTAGCCCAAGATAAACCAACATAACTTTGGATTGAAACGTTCTATTATTGCGAATGTGGTATGGTTTCAATCTTCACACTACAAGAAATTCGTTTTTAAAGAATTATTCGAATTAACTAAATATTATTGGAAATACGAGTTATTAAAAATGTGTTCCATTTTTTTTTGGACCACAGAATATATTATACTCCATATTACTAGTATTGTCTAATATGATACCTAGATATTTAAAGTTTTCCATATATATACAGTGCTTCCCAAAGGTAACGGATAAATTCTATAAAATCTTAAATAAAAATATTTGAGAAAAATGCTCCGACACGTCGATTTTTACTTTTAACTTACTATCCTAATATACACTTTTCAGCCCCCCACCCCTTCACCCCTAAGGGGTGGTAACCACAACTTTAAAAATTCAAATAGCAAAGTACCCCTTGCGATACCTCAATTGATAGACTTTTTTAATCTGAATACAACGAAAAAAAAAGATTATTAAAATCAGTTGATAAATAACCGCGATATTTACCAAAATGTATTCAAAGAAGAACGTCAATATTCGAGTAAGCGCTGTTGAAGCGGGCATAGCAATATCGTTCAAACAATTGCAACTTGTTTTTACTTATGTCAAACACAATTCAGATTTTTCGTCATTGAAGAAATAGTAGCAAAATGAGATTTACAGAAACCGAAAGAATCGAAGTTTTAATGATTGGGTTTGGAGATGGAAGCCGGACGCATGCCGAAGTTCGTGTTTTGTTCAATGAAACGCACCCGGACCGTCCGCCAATATCGGAATCTACAGTAAGTCGAATCGAAAACAAATTTCGCGATCTCGGTCATGTACGGGATAAGCCTAAGGCAGGACGTCCATTGGCCTTAATTGAAAACCGACAATTGGATGCTATTTTAATGGTGCAAGAAAATCATTCAACCCTTGCGGAGGTCGCTTCAAGTTAGTGCGTCAAAAAGCACAGTGTCCAGATTATTTCGAAAACACAAACATCACCCGTCTGAAGTGCACTTGGTACAAAAATTGTCCGATGATGACTTTGATCGGCGAGTGCAGTTTTGTGAGACAATGATGGAACTCTCTAATGAAAATCCTTGCTTAATTAGAAACATCGTTTTTTTCTGTTGAGGCAACATTTTGTCTGAATGGCACCGCCAATAAACAAAATTGCCGTTACTGGGCTCGTCAAAATCCGCATTGGATGGTGGAAGCGAACACACAATATCCTCAAAACCTTAATGTGTGGGCTGGTGTGGTGGGTTCTAGAATTATTGGACCAAATTTTTCGACGGAACACTGAATGGTGAACGTTATCTGAACTTTCTACGAAATGAACTACTACCTACTTTAGCGGTGTTGTTTCCCAACGCAGAAGATCCTGATAGACACAAGGACAGAATTTGGTTACAGCAAGACGGTGCGCCTCCACATTATGCGCGACAAGTTCGAGAATACCTCGATCAAGTATTTCCTAATCCAAATATTTTCAAATTTCCTAATGGATTGGTAGATGAAGGCTTATTGAATGGCCAGCAAGATCGCCAGATTTAACCCCACTAGATTATTTTCTTTGCGGCTATTTAAAAAGTAAAGTTTATTTTAATAGACCTGTAAATATTGAGGCGTTAAAGGAAAGAATTCCTGCAGTAATTCACTTAATGACTCCAGGAATGTTCGAAAACTCGAAATAAAATGTTAGAAAATGTTCAACAAGCGTTTGGGGATAGATTAGGGCATTGTCTCGTCGTTAACGCGCACCACTATGACAATTAATTAAGGATTAGTTAATTAAATTTCGTTATTCCTCAATTTCGTGTATAAATAAATTTTGATAAATATCGCCGTTATTTATCAACCGATTTCGATAATTTTTTTCTCTTTGTATTTAGATTAAAAAAGTCTATCAATTGAGGTATCGCAAGGGGTACTTTGCTATTTGAATTTTTAAAGTTGTGGTTACCACCCCTTAGGGGTGAAGGGGTGGGGGCTGAAAAGTGTATATTAGGATAGTAAGTTAAAAGTAAAAATCGACGTGTCTGAGTATTTTTCTCAAATATTTTTATTTAAGATTTTATAGAATTTATCCGTTACCTTTGGGAAGCACTGTATATATATATATATATATATATATATATATATATATATATATATATATATATATATATATATATATATATATATATATATATAACACTGGAATTGAATTCTAGTAAATGTTTGCGGATCTCCAACCTCTACTTATAGCGTAAACAAAACAAGCACCGACTAATAAATGTCAATACAAAACCGAACAATGAAACCGTGCGTAATCTTATGATATTAAAGTAACACTTTATTATACCCACAACGCATATAAAACTGGCACATTTTTAGCGACCAGATGCACTGCTTAACTTCACTCAGTTCAGTAATTTTAAGCAATCGCTGCAAATGGATAATATATATTCTATGGGCTTTAAATCCCTCATTACGTAAGTCATATAAAACTCAATTCAGGAACGTTTCAGCATTGTTTGTATTTTCTTTTTAGTTTCTGGTACATCTTGTGACATTGTCTGTAAATCAGATGCTGCCAACGAGACCTACTTTACACAACACCCTACCGACTGCAGAAAGTACTACAAATGTCTCCACGGCGAACCAGTTCTATACACTTGCAAAGCCACAAAATACTACTCCCAAACAAAACAAAAATGCGTATCACTTAAAGCAGCAAAGTGTAATACAAGTTGTATTACTAACACGCCCGGAAATACAACATCAGAAAGATCGGAAAATGCAGCGGAGAAGTCGAAAGACGCTTACAAACTCAAACATTTCATGAACTACATCATGGGGAAAAACAAGAAAAACCAATCATCAAGAGGAGAGGACACTAAACTACTACCTAAAGGAGCACCTAACCTAGGAGTAACTACAGAACAACCAAGTGACCCAAAACTACCAACTAAAGACTATACCCAACCAGATAACTTCACATATTGTGGAACCAATAAATGCAACTACCACAACGATTACAAGATTGATTACTATCCAACCAATGATTGCACGAAATATTGCTACTGCGACTGGGGATTGGCATATGAGATGCAATGTCCAGATAACATGCATTTTAATCAGAAATTGGGGGAATGTGATGACCCGGCTTATGCTGGATGCGTCAAGGATAATCTTCGAGAAAAGGATGCTAAAAGGCAGCCACAACCTGAGCCAATATCTGACGGGTGTGACAATAACAAATGCCCACTCAAAGATGGACTTTTGACCACGTATTTTCCGCATAACGACTGCGAATCTTTCTGCATCTGTAGGGAGGGGATTGCTTATAAGATGGTTTGTCCTGGAGGATTGAGCTATAATAGTCAGACGCGCGCGTGCGATTGGCCGGAGAAGATCAAGTGTTCAATTGTTTAATTTTTAAGATTTGATTTTGAGTTTGTAGATCGGGAAATTCGTATGATATTAAACGATTGCTATAATAGTATAATAGTAAATGTTGTTGATGTTACTCAATACGATTGTACATGTTTTCAAATCACTTGGAACAATTGCAGGGGGACCTACAGTTTACCATGGACTATAAAACCATGGGAGTAATTAATATTATTCAACTACAAGACCACCTTATTACGGCAGGTTATAGTTAGGCTTACCATAATTATGAAATTCCAAACCGGGACAGGAATGACGTTCGAAAAGACAAAAAATAATTATGTAAGTATTCAATTAAACGAATACTTACACACCGAAAAGCGATCTCTCGAACGAAGAGAGAATTACTTGGCTGAAGTAGTTGGTAGGTTCGTATATACGCGAGAGATTATTGACATCAACCAAGGAATTTTATTTCTTGAAATAATTACTAGATTTAAGAAAGTGGTTACTCTGGTGAAGTAAGTAAACAGTATTCAATGAAGTGTATATTTTTATTCCCGGTAAATATTTTTAGATACTTAATGTAAGAATTTTAAAGATTTGGCACAAATACGTTTTCTATTGCTAATTAACAAGATAGGTATGTTATATTTACTTGCTCGTTCTAAACTGTTGCGTGCGTTACATCAAACTATTCCGTGTTGAAACGTTTATTGTACACTAATCACAAGGCACATCCCCTACGGGTACTTCGTTGTTGTTTTCGTACTAGGTTAGGCTCCTTTACGGCGCCAGCACGACGCGCGGGCGCGCGAGCCTTGACAAAATCACGGTGCGCATATTTATTCCAGAGAAAGGGATTACTTGAAAGAAGTGAGAATCACTTCAGTTAAATAATTGGTGGGTTTTTATTCAGTAAACATTACTTACTTATATTAAATGTCTTATATTTTCTTGGATCAAGTAACTACGCACTTGGATGGATTTACTATTACTTCGTTCGAGAAATTAACATATTTGGGACGAAATGTTCAATTACTTCTTTCAATACAATATTGGTTCTTGTAATGAAAGAATTTATTTGTTGACAGCATTTATCTGAGAAATTATATTACTTATATTAAGTACGTGGCATTTCTTGTATATACCTAACTTTGTACATCCACGTAAATATGCATTTGAATCTAGTAAATAAATTCAAGAAATTATGTTTTCTCGTTCCAAATAATCACTTTTCTGGGTGTACCAAATAAAACGTAGAATAAATCAAAATGATCGGTACTTTTGTGACAAAAAAAACAGAAAGAGGTATGTATAATTACTTATTGAACCACTTCTATTTTTGGCTAGTGTACTTTTCTAAATATAAGGATTATTATTTCATAAAAATTAAAAAAACATATCTGTTTTAACCATTGCATAAAATTTGAGATGCCAACATTTATTTTGTAGAACAATAAATGAAGTCAAATTAGACTAGCGTTGGAAATACTCGGACTCTAACGCGGAGGAAGAAATTTATGGGGATATTAACTACGATGGCGGACATGAAAAATAAAATAAGATGGCCTTTCGAAAATATTTTTGTGGAAACAATGGAAAATGTAATATTTCCACCGAGAATTTGAAGTTCGAGACTTATACGCATAGACCTGAGAGGGCTGACATGTGCACTCTTGACAATCGTACTGAAATAATTATTATTTATTCAGTTTACAATTATCCATTTATTTAATTATTTATTCTTATGAAAGTATTACTGACACTGTGACATAAATTCATAGTAGCAGTTTACAATGGCTGTTGTTGCAAGAACTACATTGCTACATTTGTGAGATTGTTGAATTTCGACCAACAAGATTGTCGACCAATCTGGATATTTAATATTAATTTATGAATTATTATGTATTATTATTGTTAAGTCACAAATGACAAATTACATGCTTAATAACTTTTTAGCTGTTGTCGATCTTTAGAAGTAAGTCAAGGTATATATAGGGTGTTCCAATTAAAATTCTTAAACTATTTGACATTATTTAGCAAATGTCAACTTGTTCGGGATAAGTCATATTAGAATCGCAAATCGATAATAACTGTCAAAAAGTGCGATACTTTTACTATCCAAAATTAGTTCCTTATCCTTGTTAGTTACCCCGGAAAGATTTTTTGAAGAATGTTTGTTTTTGATTTTAATTTCACAATATCTCAGAAACAGTTGACAAAAGCCTAATATAAGTTGATGTCAAAACAATTTGAATAAAAATGTTACTGAAAATTGCAATAATATACCTAGTGCTCAATTTAAGCAAACATAAGTTTGTGTTGGTATGTTGTTGTGGGATATTGTGTAAGCATCAACATATTTTCTTGCTGTAGAGCGTATGAGTGTCTGCAACTTGTATGTATGGAAAAAACTTAAATTTGATTTCTTAAGCCCATTAATATACTTTGTTTATAGCGTGGGACACCCTGTACATAATATTCTAAAATCAATACCAAAGGACTATACAACCTCAATTATACAACTTTAATTCGAATAATAGTAGAAAATTATGCAGTCATTTCTGGAAAAGTTATAAATATTTTGCTAAACCAGAACACCGAAATGTATATTCCATGTTCAAATGAAGACACCTCAGTAGTTCGCCTCGGAGCATTCATGTATGAGTAACCGAACTAATAACCTACAATTTTGTGTATGATGGAAAGCTATTCAAATTTTTTTTTTTAAATATAAGCATTTTATTTACTTAGCCAACTAAAATATAAATTTCCTCCAGTCGGCGCTCTACATAATAATGTAATATAGATGCTTTTCATCTACAATTTCGTTTAGCAGAGAAATGATAAACAATTTTTGTAAAAGTTATAAACATTTTTCTGTAACAGAGATACATTCGTTCTATAAATTCGAAATTGTGGAATTGCGTTGAAATATTGTTACAATCATTAATCGATTAGTCACTATGTAACACTTTGTTGCTGATAACCTTCAAATCATGATAATGTGTATCTTTCTCATAAAAGGCAGCATCAAAAGCATGAGGGCAGTTTTCTTGACAGGAAAAATTTGATTTGCGCTCTTTGTACATTTCTAAAATATTTCAACTTGCTGACAACTAAGATTGAAATCTGTGATAGTATGTTAAGAATTTTAACCGGGACATATTACCAAACCCCCCGGGACCCGGGACTAATGTCTCAAACCGGGACTGTCCCGGTCAAACCGGGACGTATGGTAAGCCTACTTATGACCTTTTTAAGTCGCCCGAGGGTATAAACATCAAGTAATACAAAATTGTATGTCCTACAATGGTTTTGTTCCTTCGTTTAGATGATATTAATAAATATTTTGACGTAATCAAGTGACATGCGTATGTACGGAGTTGCATTACAATACCAACAATTCGGAGTTGAGTGACAATGCAGACAATTAATTGTCAAACAGAATAACCTTAATCGTTAATAATTGACAATTTGAATGTCAAATATTTGATGCATCTGACATATAAACCATGGCAATGCACAATGCTCGCGCGGGCGTTAAGAATCCTTAATGCCCTCGCGGGCATAAAGTAGCTGTTTTTGCCCCGGTATCTAAGATGATAAATGTCGCTTTATGATCATGTAGGACATAAAAAAATGAATCGAGATCATTGATAAATTTACTACGGGAACTGTAAGCTATCGATTGATAACAGTTTCATTGACAGCATTTTATCTTAATACGCACAATCTAGAATGACTGTACCAACAACAATGACTCAAAAGAAAACAAATAATCAATACCATTTTAGGTACATGTCAAAACAACGGTTGATTTCTAATTTCTACTTAATAATTTGAAAACAGACAAGAATCAGAGGGATAGGACACTGGCCAATAACAAAAATATCGAACAAATAACAACTAAATATAGAAGGTAGGTATGCCTTTGTTCGGTGGAATCTGTATTTATGAAATTATGAATTGTCTCTAAGTTTTCAGCAAATCCGAGCTAACAAAGTGCAGAATGTTTTTTTTTAAATTTGATTTTCTCAAAAACTTGGGTCAATTCATAATTCCTGTCTTCAAACGCAGATTGTACAGAAAAGCCATATCAGATGTTCTTATTGAAATGAATAACAACAAACGTTTTACAGCTGTTAAGCTTCCTGTAAATATAATACGCACATAATAATGATATTTGTTTCTGTATTATTGAAGAAACGCAAATGCATATCAATAAATTAATCATCCGTATTATAAAATTACTAATAAAAATTAAAATTAATAGCAATATTAAATCAATAATTAATTAAAACTAAAGAGTATATTATTTAACTCTTTCAAAAAAATCTTATCAGTTCCAAGTTATTCCAGTCTTATTTTTCTATGATGTCTGAATCTATTGTATCGTTTTGGTACAGTTCTTTGATTACTTGGGCCGGTTGAGAACTACCTGGTAAGTAGGTCTTATTTTACCCTCATTAATAGGGAATGTCGCACAGGTGGTTCTCGTACATTGGCGAAAAGAAATATGTATTCACTGTCGACAGACATTCAACAGTCATTCTTGTTTTATCTTTCTCGATAATCGCAAATTATGACTGCGATCTACATAGGCCAATTACTAAGTTATTGATTGATAATATCGTTGTTACATACCAGTATACAGGGTAGGTGAACATAACCGGAGCACCTAAATAATTGTCCTACCGTAAACATTTTCAAAAAAAAATCAAACAAAAGTTGTTTGGTTTTAAACAAGCGTTCGTCTATATATATTTTCAATATACAGAGTGCTTATTTTATTATGAAAACTGGCAACCTTTCCTTTTTCTAATTGGACATATATTTTTACATTTTTTAATTCTAAGATAAATTCCAAGAATATTATGTAGGAAGAATTTTTTATACAATGCCTCATTTTTGAGTTATAAGCAATTAATCAAAACTCATAAACTTTTATTTTAACTAAACGGATAAAAAATAACACAACAATTAAATAGAATTAAATTAAATATTCAGTTTCAAAGTTCAGGAGTTTTAATTAATTTCTGATGACTAAAAATGATGCATTTAATAAAAAATGGTTCCTACAAAAAATTCTTAGAAATAATCTTAGAATTAAAAAATGTAAAAATATACAGTATTGTTCTATTTGAAAAAGACCATGTTACGATAGATTGTTTAAAACAAAAAAAAATGCTTTTTTTTATTTGTTTACAGTTGCAGAATTATTTAGCTGTAATTTTGACTAACTCTGTATGGATATGCACTATAATATTTTATTTATACCGCAATACATTATACAAAATAATAATTATGCAAATATTAAATTTTTGTGTATGGAAAATCGTATTACCTACTATGTCATATATTAGTATATAGTATCTAATATAAATGATTAGAATAATAAATCAATAGAAATTAAATAAATAGCAGCGGCTACTACAGCGACGTCCATTCTCACTCACCCGCAGATGAACACTGAATGCACGAGCCGAACCCCGAGAATGTGGAGGGCCGAAGAATATAGATAAAAATTCTATGGATAATTGTATTGGGATTTGTCTTGTTTTGTTCCACTTTACATTTATTTCAGACATGACATGTTATTTTGTTTGAGTTTTAAATTTTTGAATTAATTCCCGTCGGATAAAACAAAGCGACTTAACGCAGCAACTGCGCGCCGCGGTCGATCAAAGTTATTTCGCATCCGAGCCATCCGTCGCATACAATTGCCATCCGTTCGTCTTTGGTACTAAACAAACTCACCCACATTAAAATTCCACAATCTAAAAGATACGTATCGTAGATAAACCAATAAACAGCTGACTTCTGATATGAACACTAATAAAACACTAAAAACAAAAATAAACACTAAACACAAACACTAATAAATTTTGAAGAGAATCTCATTTGAAAAAAGGAGGATGACATACTTTTGTCAACAAATATTGTTGCTATGGGGATTCTATTTCCGTCTTTCTTTGGATACAAGCTGTATAACAATAGATGAGTCATAAGTAGATTAACACTATTAGTATACCTTTTTATGATAAGTTTCAAAAAAGTTGCATCTGTTACTGTGGATATCAAAATTTTTATGTTTTTGTTTGGTTGCTCTCGACAAGATTGTATGGGGCATCACCTTGGGTGTTAAGCAATTTTTGGCGATGATCTTATATATTATTTAACATTCTGCAACTGATGTTTGCGGATTATGTCTTAAAACAAATACAAGGAGATAAGCTATCATACAAATAATATGAATGTAATTATTGTTTTTCGGCAATGCAACTGTTATATGCAACGTCACACCTCACTATCTACCACAATCAAGTGCATAACAGCTTAATAGTGAATATACTTTCTTCTGATACACACAAAACATGTACAACATCATGACTAATCTAAATTTGATGTTACTTTTTATATCGGCATCAATTGCTACAGGTAGGTACCGATTTATATTAATATTTTCAAATGTCGGATTTCTTGATGTTACGAAATTATAATTTGCAGATGATGTCTCGATAATTTGTGCAAATAAGAGAAAATATCCAACCCAAAACTTAGGAGAGATATCATATTTACCACACCCAGAAAATAGCACAATTTACTTCATTTGTACTAATGGCGTCCCATTGCTATTTAATTGTGAAGATGGTAAAGTATTCAGTCAAAAGAAATTTAGGTGCAAAATCAAGTCAATTGTGACACATTTGGATGATGTAAAATCTGATGAATGCAATGAAAGAATTGAATGTTCCAAAAGAAGTAATAAGAAATACACAACACATCCAAGCGATTGCGAAAAATATTTCAAATGCAAGAAAGGAAAACCAGTAATGAACAACTGTCGTAAAAACTTACAATTCAACGAGGAAATACAAAAGTGCGTTCATCCCAAAAATGCTTTTTGCAACACCAAATGTCTTAATAACACCAAATCAGAACTTGATGGTGAAAAATGTGACCCAGATATTATATGTTCACGTTCTTATCATTATCAATCGCATCCCACAGATTGTACCAAATATTACAAGTGTAAAAAGAATAAACCGAAGATATACGATTGTTCTAATGATTTATACTTCAGTTATCAAGAACAGAGATGCGTCCGTCGGCCGTTGTCACAATGCAAAGATAGGTGTAAAAAACAATTGGATATCGTGGAAAGTCCCATACCTAACAATGATGAGAGTGAAGAAGAAATTGACGATAGCCATGTTAAAGAAATTAATGACTCAATCGAAATAGCTTCTGAAGAGATAATAGAAGTAATGCTTAATGGTAATGGTCATGTTACTGTAGCTAAAGAACCCAATGGTATGGTAAGTACAAATGACATACCACATTCTTCCAGCGTCACTCAGAAGATTACGAACAAGCCAAATGAGTATTTAATAGAACACACGACGGAAGAAACTGGTAATAACCTTTCAATCAACAAAGGTTCTACGTCACCAATACTTACAGATATTTCCAGCACTTCAACAATGAAGATTGACGAAACAATCTCTTCTGGCATCACTCTAAACATTACAAACAAACCATCTTGGAATTTAACAGAACACAATATAGCAGAAACTGCTTATAGCGTTCCACTAAACCAAAGTTTTGTATCACCAATACTTAATGATGTTTCCAACACTTCAGCAGTGAAGATTGACGATACAAACTCTTTTGCCGACACTCAAGATTATACAAATAAACAGTCTGATAATGTATTAGAACACAACATTTCAGTAACTGGTAATAACGTTCCATTGAACCAAAGTTTTGTGTCACCAATACTTAATGATGTTTCCAACACTTCAGCAATGAAGATTGCCGAAACAAACTCTTCTGCCGACATTCAAGATTATACAAATAAACCGTTTGATAATGTAATAGAACACAACACTTCAGAAACTGGTAATAACTTTCCATTGAACCAAAGTTTTGTGTCACCAATACTCAATGATGTTTCCAACACTTCAGCAGTGAAGATTGACGATACAAACTCTTCTACCGACACTCAAGATTATACAAATAAACCGTCTGATAATGTAATAGAACACAACATTTCAGAAACTGGTAATAACGTTCCATTGAACCAAAGTTTTGTGTCACCAATACTTAATGATGTTTCCAACACTTCAGCAATGAAGATTGACGATACAAACTCTTCTGCCGACACTCAAGATTATACAAATAAACCATCTGATAATGTAATAGAACACAACATTTCAGAAACTGGTAATAACGTTCCATTGAACCAAGGTTTTGTGTCACCAATACTTAATGATGTTTCCAACACTTCAGCAATGAAGATTGACGAAACAAACTCTTCTACCGACAATCAAGATTATACAAGTAAACCGTCTGATAATGTAATAGAACACAACATTTTAGAAACTGGTAATAGCATTCCACTGAACCAAAGTTTTATGTCACCAATACTTAATGATGTTTCCAACACTTCAGCAATAAAGATTGACGAAACAAACTTTTCTGCCGACACTCAAGATTATACAAATAAACCGTCTAATAATGTAATAGAACACAACATTTCAGAAACTGGTAATAACGTTTCATTGAACCAAAGTTTTGGGTCACCAATACTTAATGATGTTTCCAATACTTCAGCAATGACGATTGACGAAACAAACTCTTCTGCCGACTTTCAAGATTATACAAATAACCCGTCTGCTAATGTAATAGAACACAACATTTCAGAAACTGGTAATAACGTTCCATTGAACCAAGGTTTTGTGTTACCAATACTTAATGATGTTTCCAACACTTCAGCAGTGAAGATTGACGAAACATACTCTTCTGCCGACACTCAAGATTATACAAATAAACCGTCTGCTAATGTAATAGAACACAACATTTCAGAAACTGGTAATAACGTTCCATTGAACCAAAGTTTTGTGTCACCAATACTTAATGATGTTTCCAACACTTCAGCAATGAAGATTGACGAAACAAACTCTTCTACCGACACTCAAGATTATACAAGTAAACCGTCTGATAATGTAATAGAACACAACATTTTAGAAACTGGTAATAGCATTCCACTGAACCAAAGTTTTATGTCACCAATACTTAATGATGTTTCCAACACTTCAGCAATAAAGATTGACGAAACAAACTTTTCTGCCGACACTCAAGATTATACAAATAAACCGTCTAATAATGTAATAGAACACAACATTTCAGAAACTGGTAATAACGTTTCATTGAACCAAAGTTTTGGGTCACCAATACTTAATGATGTTTCCAATACTTCAGCAATGACGATTGACGAAACAAACTCTTCTGCCGACTTTCAAGATTATACAAATAACCCGTCTGATAATGTAATAGAACACAACATTTCAGAAACGGATAATAACGTTCCATTGAACCAAGGTTTTGTGTTACCAATACTTAATGATGTTTCCAACACTTCAGCAGTGAAGATTGACGAAACATACTCTTCTGCCGACACTCAAGATTATACAAATAAACCGTCTGCTAATGTAATAGAACACAACATTTCAGAAACTGGTAATAACGTTCCATTGAACCAAAGTTTTGTGTCACCAATACTTAATGATGTTTCCAACACTTCAGCAATGAATATTGACGAAACAAACTCTTCTGCCGACACTCAAGATTATACAAATAAACCGTCTGCTAATGTAATAGAACACTACACTTCAGAAACTGGTAATAACGTTCCATTGAACCAAAGTTTTGTATCACCAATACTTAATGATGTTTCCAACACTTCAGCAATGAAGATTGCCGAAACAAACTCTTCTGCCGACACTCAAGATTATACAAATAAACCGTCTGATAATGTAATAGAACACAACATTTCAGAAACTGGTAATAACGTTCCATTGAACCAAAGTTTTGTGTCACCAATACTTAATGATGTTTCCAACACTTCAGCAATGAAGATTGCCGAAACAAACTCTTCTGCCGACACTCAAGATTATACAAATAAACCGTCTGATAATGTAATAGAACACAACATTTCAGAAACTGGTAATAACGTTCCATTGAACCAAAGTTTTGTGTCACCAATACTTAATGATGTTTCCAACACTTCAGCAATGAAGATTGCCGAAACAAACTCTTCTGCCGACACTCAAGATTATACAAATAAACCGTCTGATAATGTAATAGAACACAACATTGCAGAAACTGGTAATAACGTTCCATTGAACCAAAGTTTTGTGTCACCAATACTTAATGATGTTTCCAACACTTCAGCAATGAAGATTGCCGAAACAAACTCTTCTGCCGACACTCAAGATTATACAAATAAACCGTTTGATAATGTAATAGAACACAATACTTCAGAAACTGGTAATAACGTTCCATTGAACCATAGTTTTGTGTCACCAATACTTAATGATGTTTCCAACACTTCAGCAATGAATATTGCCGAAACAAACTCTTCTGCCAACACTCAAGATTATACAAATAAACCGTTTGATAATGTAATAGAACACAACACTTCAGAAACTGGTAATAACGTTCCATTGAACCATAGTTTTGTGTCACCAGTACTTAATGATGTTTCCAACACTTCAGCAATGAAGATTGACGAAAGAAACTCTTCTGCCGACACTCAAGATTATACAAATAAACCGTCTGATAAGGTAATAGAACACAACATTACAGAAACTGGTAATAACGTTCCATTGAACCAAAGTTTTGTGTCACCAATACTTAATGATGTTTCCAACACTTCAGCAATGAAGATTGATAAAACAAACTCTTCTGGCGATACTAAAGATAACACAAATAAACCATCTGATAATATAATAGAGCACAACATAGCAGACACTGGTAATAACGTTCCATTGAACCAAAGTTTTATAACACCAATACTTAACGATATTCCCAGCACTTCAACAATAAAGATTGACGAAACAAACTCTTCAGGCGACACTCAAAAGATTCTAAACAATCCACCTGGGAATATAATAGAACACCATATAGCAGAAACTGGTAATAACGTTGCATTGACCCAGAGTTTTATATCACCAATACTTATCGATATTCCCAGGACTTCAACAATGAGGAGTGACAAAACAAATTCTCCTGGCAACAGTCAAAATATTACAAACAAGCCATTTGGGAACTTAATTAAAGAACACAACATAGCAGAAACTGATAATAACGTGTCATTGAACCATAGTTTTGTGTCACCAATATTTAACGATATTCCCAGAACTCCAACAATGAAGACTGAAGACACAAATTCTTCTGGCGACAGTCAAAATATTACAAACAAGTCATCTGGGAATCTAATAGAACACAACATAGCGGAAGCTAGCTATAACGTTCCATTGAACCAAAGTTCTGTGTCACCAGTACTTAATGATGTTCCCAGCACTTCAACAATGAAGATTGCCGAAACAAATTCTCCTGGCGACACTCAAAAGATTACAAACAAGCTAGGGAATTTAGTAGAGTACAACATAACAGAAATTGATAATAACGTGTCATTGAACCATAGCTTTGTGTCACCAATACTTGATGATATTCCCAGCACTTCAACAATGATGAATGACAAAACAAATTCTTCTGGCGACACTAAAAATATTACAAACAAGCCAATTGGGAATTTAGTAGAACACAAGATAGGGGAAACTGGTAATAACCTGTCATTGAACCAAGGTTTTGTGTCACCAATACTTAATGATATTCCCAGCACTTCAACAGTGAAGATTGACGAAACAAACTCTTCTGGCGATATTCAAAATATTACAAACAAGCCATCTGGGAACTTAATAGAACACAACATAGCAGAAACTGCTAATAACGTGTCATTGAACCAAAGTTTTGTGTCACCAATACTTAACGAAATTCCCAGCACATCAACAATGGGGAGTGGCAAAACAAATTCTCCTGGCATCACTCAAAATATGACAAACACGCCATCTGGGAATTTAGTCGAACACAACATACTAGAAACTGGTAACGTGTCATTGAGCCAAAGTTTTGTGTCACCAATACTTAATGATATTCCCAGCACTTCAACTATGAAGACTGATGAAACAAACTCTTCTGGCGACACTCAAAATATTACAAACAAGCCATTTGGGAACTTAATAGGACACAACCTAGCAGAAACTGCTAATAACGTGTCATTGAACCAAAGTTTTGTGTCATCAATACTTAACGATGTTTCCAGCACATCACCAATGAAGGTTGACAAAACATACTCTGGCGTCACCCAAAATATTACAAATAAGTCATCTGGAAATTTAGTCGAACAGAACATAGCGGAAACTGCTAATAACGTGTCACTGAACCATAGTTTTGTGTCATCAATACTTGACGATATTCCCAGCACTTCAACAATGAAGATTGAAGACACAAATTCATCTGGCGACACTCAAAATATTACAAACAAGCCATCTGGGAATTTAGTAGAACACAACATAGCCGAAGCTACCAATAACGTTCCATTGAACCAAAGTTTTGTATCACCAATACTTAACGATATTCCCAGCACTTCAACAATGAAGATTGAAGACATAAATTCTTCTGGCCGCACTGAAAATATTACAAACAAGCCATTTGGGAATTTAGTAGAACACAACATAGCGGAAGCTAGCAATAACGTTCCATTGAACCAAAGTTCTGCGTCACCAATACTTAACGATATTCCCAGCACTTCAACAATGAATATTGAAGACACAAATTCTTCTGGCGACACTCAAAATATTACAAACCAGCCGTTTGGGAATTTAGTAGAACACAACATGGCGGAAGCTAGCAATAATGTTCCATTGAACCAAAGTTCTGCGTCACCAATACTTAACGATATTCCCAGCACATCAACAATGAAGATTGAAGACACAAATTCTTCTGGCGACACTCAAAATATTACAAACAAGCCATCTGGGAATTTAGTAGAACACAACATAGCGGAAGCTAGCAATAACGTTCCATTGAACCAAAGTTCTGCGTCACCAATACTTACCGATATTCCCAGCATTTCAACAATGAAGATTGAAGACACAAATTCTTCTGGCGACACTCAAAGTAATATAAGCAAGCCGTTTGGGAATTTAGTAGAACACAACATAGCGGAAGCTAGCAATAACGTTCCATTGAACCAAAGTTCTGCGTCACCAATACTTAACGATATTCCCAGCACTTCAACAATGAATATTGAAGACACAAATTCTTCTGGCGACACTCAAAATATTACAAACCAGCCGTTTGGGAATTTAGTAGAACACAACATGGCGGAAGCTAGCAATAATGTTCCATTGAACCAAAGTTCTGCGTCACCAATACTTAACGATATTCCCAGCACATCAACAATGAAGATTGAAGACACAAATTCTTCTGGCGACACTCAAAATATTACAAACAAGCCATCTGGGAATTTAGTAGAACACAACATAGCGGAAGCTAGCAATAACGTTCCATTGAACCAAAGTTCTGCGTCACCAATACTTACCGATATTCCCAGCATTTCAACAATGAAGATTGAAGACACAAATTCTTCTGGCGACACTCAAAGTAATATAAGCAAGCCGTTTGGGAATTTAGTAGAACACAACATAGCGGAAGCTAGCAATAACGTTCCATTGAACCAAAGTTCTGTATCACCAATACTTAACGATATTCCCAGCACTTCAACAATGACGATTGAAGACACAAATTCTTCTGGCAACACTCAAAATATTACAAACAAGCCATCTGGGAATTTAGTAGAACACAACATAGCGGAGGCTACCAATAACGTTCCATTGAACCAAAGTTCTGTATCACCAATACTTAACGATATTCCCAGCACTTCAACAATAAAGATTGAAGACACAAATTCTTTTGGCGAAACTCAAAATATTACAAATAAGCCATCTGGGAATTTAGTAGAACACAACATAGCGGAGGCTACCAATAACGTTCCATTGAACCAAAGTTCTGTATCACCAATACTTAACGATATTCCCAGCACTTCAACAATAAAGATTGAAGACACAAATTCTTCTGGCAACACTCAAAATATTACAAACAAGCCATCTGGGAATTTAGTAGAACACAACATAGCGGAGGCTACCAATAACGTTCCATTGAACCAAAGTTCTGTATCACCAATACTTAACGATATTCCCAGCACTTCAACAATAAAGATTGAAGACACAAATTCTTCTGGCAACACTCAAAATATTACAAACAAGCCATCTGGGAATTTAGTAGAACACAACATAGCGGAGGCTACCAATAACGTTCCATTGAACCAAAGTTCTGTATCACCAATACTTAACGATATTCCCAGCACTTCAACAATGAAGATTGCCAAAACAAATTCATCTGGCGACACACAAAAGATTACAATTGTGCCATCTGTGAATTTTATAGAATACAAGATGGAAGTAACTGATGAAAAAGTTCCATTGGACACAAGTTCAGCGTCACCATTAGTTTATGATATTCCTAATATATCAAGAACGATCCATCAACAACTGAGTCGTCCCATGTTTTACCTAATTTTAATCTATAGTCTGCTACGAATCTAATGTAAACAATGTCAATAAAATCGAATATATGTTTCGAAAATATAATGAATTGTCATTTTTATTGAAAGGAAAGCCATGTAGCGCCATCTTTCCATCAAAACATTAGGTATACGACGAAGCCGATAAATAATCAAGAAAAGATGGCTCATATTGAAAGTTAATTACAGATTACTGTGTTATCGTATCTATTTAAGGAAGCTCAACTCAACAAAATCAGATAAAATGAAACAGCGTATTCAAAAGATAAAACGAGATGTCACCACCATGCATATTCACAGGTTGTTGTCGAGCTGCAAGAAAAATGGAAAATAATAGATACAAAAAAAAACGTTAATAGATTGGTTTATAAAATTTGAAACTTTCCTCTATCCAATGACGTAGGCCTTAATTGTATTTTTTTTTGTGCTCTTTGATAGCAATAATAATTTAAAATCTGCTGTTTCTTTTTGATTAATGTACTATTATGGAGTATTTAGACAGATGGAGTTTATAAATTTTTTAAGTAAAAAAGACAGGCAAAGAAATCTCTTAAGCTTCGTTGTTGTATCACGTGTGTTATTTTTGTAACTGGTGATCATATGATTAATCATTATTGTCATATAATCATGATAATTCTGTCTCACACAAGCTGATATAGATTATTGTACTGGCATATGTCTCGCATGCAGAGTTCATTTTGAAATGGTATGAATAAAAATGAGTATTTACACTGCTCAAAAAATTGGGGAACATTTTTTTCGATACCTGTAACTTTTTAAATATTAGTTCTAGGCAAATCAAATTTGCTTAACAACGCAAAACAAAATGGAAATGACTGTCATAGTATCGATGACAGTCGGGTTTTCTGTGGATGGTGAGGTTTAATACAGTGTATGCCCTCCACGAGCACGAATCACTTCCTCACACCTGCGTGGTATGCTTCGCACTAGTCTGCGAAGGTATTCTTGGGGTATGTTTTCCCATTCCTCAATCAGGGCTTGTGTCAGTTCCTGTATGGTTAGTGCTGGATTAGGGCGCTTGCGAGCACGTCGGTCAAGCTGATCCCACACGTGTTTAATAGGATTCAGGTCCGGACAAAACGCCGGCCATTCCATGACCTGAATTCCACGTTCTTGTAAAAAGTTACTGGTGATGCCGGCGGTATGTGGCTTTGATTTGTCCTGCATTAGGATGAAATTTTGACCGACGCCATATGCAGCAGGCACCACATGGTCCTCCAAGATGTTTTCGATGTAATTCATGGCATTTAGTCTACCAGGAACCACAATAAGATCAGTTCTGTTGTCTATTGTGGTTCCAACCCAACCCATCACAGACCCACGACCAAATCTATCCGCTTCCTGTATAGTAGCGGCTGCGTAGCGTTCACCAGGACGTCTATATACACGTACTCGACCGTCGCAACGAGTTAAACGAAATCTGGACTCGTCTGTAAACAGTACAGGCGTCCTGTGACGAAGTTGCCAATCTCTGTGATCCAGAGCAAACCTCATTCGCGCTGCTTTGTGATGCTGCGTAAGGCGTGGTGCGCGGACAGGTCTTCTTGGTTTCAAATTCGCTTCTTTTAATCTGTTTCTAACAGTTTGATCAGAAATGTCTGTTCCATGTGCTTGTGCTGTGAGACTTTTTCAATAAATAAATAAATAAATAAGAACTTGTGACGTATAATAGAAGCATTTGCTCTGTGTTAGGAGCATGTACTTATCTAAGCTAATCGGCTTTTATTCAAACACAGTGGAGCATAAACTCATCTTAAACAACCTTCAGCGATCATATCAAACAAGATTGTTGTGTCATAACAATTGTAACACTTGTTATTGCATGTCGTTTGTTATCAATTTCACAATCGTTGCGACTGACGTAGTATTCCGAAGTTTTATGTATACGTAAATAAATATTATGTTGAATTGGTCACTTCTAACATATTTTATGAATGAACCAGATAAGCACTTCCAGGTAATGCGATCAACATTTACTTAAAAATGATTTATTACAGTAGAAGTGCTATTGGGCGCTATTTGATATTTAATAATAATCTTCTCCGAACTACTCTCACTGTATAGATTAGATAAGATTAATTCGCAGGTATTTTCTAGACCTCTTAAAGGTGATTATCTGTCACTTTGCATAGATTTCCGACAGTCAAAATTCTAATTACGCGTAATTCTAATATAATGTGATAAGAAATATAATTGAATATAGTCCAGAAAGAATTATTGAGTCAGCGAATCCATCATTTTTGACATTGATGTTTGCGATAAATTAAGTAACTTTGTTTTGGTTTGTCATAGAGAGTTGAAATAAAAACCATTCCATTTATAAAGTTTATAAAGATTTCTCTAATTTTCTAATATGACATACAGGGTGAGTTATTAGTATCCCGGCGGTCGATGCTTAATAAATCGTTTGAGAAAGAAAAAAATATTTTATACCAAAGTTGTTTGACTCGCCATTTTCTATAACGTAAAATTATTTTCATTTATACAGGGTGTTGCATTTAGGTGCGACGGAAAGTATGTAATTTTTTCTAAATGGAACCTTCTGTATTTTTTTTTATATTAAAACTACTAAATTTGTTTATCCAACCGTGTATGTTGCTAAGTCACAGCGTTAATAGTTCGACAGATATTCAATTGTTTTTCCAAAATATGCCCGTTGCAGGATATTTTTAAAAACTATGTAAAAACTATGTAAAACTATGATATTTGCAATTTAACGAAAATGTAATGCAATTGTAAATTTTAATATTGCAGTGAATAAGGTATTTGGTAGTTTGATGTAAAGTCTTCAAGTGGCGATAGAAGAGATAATTTCGAAACGATTTAACCAGCTTGATCCTTATACAAAGTATTACCGTTATCAACATATTAACAATTTTATATGAAATTTTGTAAGTATATTTTGCCGTCTATCGTATGGTAACCGAACAAGCGATTTCAAATTTTCAAACTACTGCTAAAGTAAACCCTAAACCCTGTACCTTTAGGTTAACTATCGTGAAAATTTGTTGACTTCTGAGTGTTGAAAATCAGATTTTCTTTGATGTAATTTATGTGCTCACACACAAAAACCAAACATGCAATCAAAACAAACTGATAGGCATCTTTAGATTTAGATTTTCATTCATAGCAAAAAGTTCTATTAAAAACTTCCAAATAACCCACTTTCCGTTCTCGTTATCAATATTACTCATATTATCATTCATATTATCCCAATTTTGAATTGTCTCTCCAGAAAAATAACCTATTTTAAACCAATTAACAATAGTAAGTAGATAAGGTTGG
Organism: Aphodius sticticus; assembly: GCA_963966075.1. NCBI lineage: Eukaryota > Metazoa > Arthropoda > Insecta > Coleoptera > Scarabaeidae > Aphodius > Aphodius sticticus. The sequence continues at coordinate 4,124,504 of OZ014507.1, forward strand.
TTGTTTTTTGTACTGAATACAAATCCGTTCTCAAACGTAGCTCATCAAGACAGGTTTTAGCGTTTCTGTTTGTTTTTATGTATGAGCGCACATACTATCACAATGAAACGTCTCCGCACAATTTTCACACAAGTGAACAATTTTTCACGATAGTCCCTTTAAAATTATACTGTTTCTGGTTTACTTTGGAGCCCAACTGAAGTTAATAGGTATTCCGGTTCGCTCGCTGTACGTTTGTAAAAATTTCAAAACATACTTATAAAATTGTGTAATACCTTGATAACCGTAATACTTTTTATATGAATAAATGTACATCTAGCTATGGGTTTAGTTATTATGTGACAAAATTTTACAATATCAACAATATATTATATTTGATAATATCTGCTATATTTAAAAAAGGAACATTCACATTTATTATATGTCCCAAATTTTTTCCCGCATAAATTATTTTTAGAAACTAAAAGTCATTCAGAGTAAAACTTTTCATATGGACCCAATTGTTTTTCCAAATCATTAAAAAGTTACAGCAAACTTGAAATATTAGCAAAATAAATTTTTATATAAAATATAATTCCGGGCCTTTAACTTTGAAATTTAACTTTGAAGTTTGTATTACCAATTGTTATGCCGTTTTCTTATGTCAATTTTCTGATGTTCAGATAAAAGGTGCAATGTGTCAAGGTTTCTAAGGGACCCCTTTGAGGTTTCTAGAATATTGGAGTCAGCCAGTATACATTTTGTTATCATTACAAAAATCAAATTAGCGATGAATTGACTGCTCGTCTTTTCCACAAAAATCAAAATTGAATACTTGGAAAATCAAATATAAAACATACAAATAATCCTTACCATATTCACAATCCACTCACAAAATATGTTATCAATTTCTTATAATTTTGAGTTATCGTTTTCTCGTAAATTTTATTACACAAGATTATAAATGTATTATATCGAGACAATTAAGCGATATTATCAAAATCAGTAAGAAAACAGGGAATGGCTATTAAAAACTATCGCTGACGTCACAAGTAAAAACAATTGAAGGTTGGACATTGAATTTAGTATAGCTAAATGTATATTTTGATAATTACAAATTGACAAGTTGGAGGATTTTTAAAATAGCAATCCGTTCCAGAGATTTTGTCGTTTCCATACCTTACATAATAAATAATAAAATTGAATTTATTAATTAATATTAAGATAAATAACAATTGAAGTTAAAATAAATTTTAATTTTACAATTTTTTGACAGTTATCGACTTATTATTCTGATGTGATATCATTCATATTGGATTGTAAATCCTCCCCTTACATATAGCACATAAAAAAATGCGTATGGATGCTATTATAGAACGTCAAAATATAATTTTAATAAACAAAAAATAACAACATTTTTATAATTATACTAAAATGCTCAACAACAGTTCTAAAGGTCATATCTGCAGCAAAGTGGAAACCGGGACAAATAAGATTTTCAGTTACATGCAAAATTGAAGAAATCTTTTAAAAATTATTTACGCCGAATATAATGATCGGTTTTATGTTTCAGACATACGCCGGCCGGCGGCGCCCTGATGATCAAGGACTTAAAAATGTGCTTAACACAATATTCAACAAATTTGCAGATACGACCTTTAGAACTATAACGGCAGTATACCGACTCAAGCTGTATACCTACTTACAATAAGAATTAATTTACTGTGTATTTTAAAATACATTAAATATTACAATGCACTATTGTCAGTTTCGGATATCGGAAACATATATAAATAGACGAAATTTGATTTCATTCCATTCATACAGAAAACTAAAACGAAATGAGACAAAAGTGACCCTTTGGTTTTATGACTTTAGCAGGTAGGTATCCGACGACCGACGACCGACAATCCCCGACCTACATTTGGTGCACGCTAGCTGCGTTCATGTAAAGATCTTATTTTCCTCGGCTGTACATTCTATGACGGACGCCGAAACTATGAACGAAATTTGTAAACTGAGAAATAAATCATTTACAAGCTACTACATATCATCATGAAAGTATAAGTTCACTAGAAAATTCACATAAAGTATTAGGAAGTTATTTAAGAACACAAACAAACAAACAATCTTCAGTTAAATGTTGAAAAAACAAAAATTATAAAGATTTTTCTAAAATATGAAGATATTATACATAATAATAATGAATACTGAAGTATTGCTCTAGTATGCTCTACGACGGACGCCGAGCAGAACTCGATGGAATACAGGTGTCGTTTGATAGCTGGACATTGATTTGATATCCATTTGTCAATGTCAGAACCAGTACCGATATCCACTTCAGATTATGAAATACATCTCGCATTCTGTTTCCAAGAATCTACGGTTGCAACAACAAGCTTTGACGCGTTTGTGTCCCACAAATCGTACCTAACCTTTGTGAATTTACTAACAAACGGCGACAATGCATTTTGAAAACCAGAAACAAAGAAAAACAATTTACAGGTTGCCTTGGAATCCTGTTGTTGAGGAACAAATATACACCTACATCATATTCTGCCTCATATTCTGCCAATATTCTGCCTCTTCTCCGTAAAAGTAGCCTCTTCCAAAAGTCTGCGTTGTTTGTAAAAGGAATGAAATAAGGAAGCTGATGTAAACGTCAGCTTTCGGTGTGATGAAAAACTCCCATTATGTTCAGCGGAAGATTTATAGAACTTTGAAACTCAAATTAGTAAAATTTACTAAAGTTACGAATTATTTTCATCAAGAATATTATATTATGCTAACGTAATAGAGATTATTTTTGTTATTAGTATTGTTTGTTTTACATTGAATATAGGATTCAGTTTGTCATTGGTCTATATGGTCCTTTTCCCACCATGTTCTGCTCATCCTTTCATGGATTTTCTTGTAATCATATAGATGGCTCCGATCAAAGTAATGTATTTAACGTCATGTGGTTTGTCTGTCATTATTAAAACGCAGTGCAGGAATTTTGTTGAAATGACCCCGTGTCTTTTGTATAAGTTGCTGATAATTAATTCCATAATTAAAACAATATGACACGACAAAAAGTCACCTTTACAACAAAGGAGTATTACCTGAATTGATCACAGAAATTCGGTTATATTTTATAATTAATAAATACATCTCTATCGTGCTGTTTCGAGAAATTGTTTTGTTTATTATCATCACTATTGAATTATTATATGTATGTCTACCTTTGACCGAAAAAATGTTCGTCTAATCCATCGCACGATATATCTAACAAATAAAATTTACAAAAAAATTATTTTTACCAAAAATGCGTATTTTTTAAGACGACGGTATTAGAAAAGTATCGACATTAATCCCAGAGTATGTAGCCTTAAATCTCATAATCTGCAAAAAAACTATAAAACAGATTTCTTTCATAGAAATCGTGATATTGTTTCTTAGATTTGTAAGTGCAAAGAACTACTGCAAAGTGAAGTTGAAACAGATATTATGAAATATAGCGTTTTTATCTTATCTGTAATTCTATTGCAGTTATCATCGGGTAAGTTCTTTTGTTTGTTGCATAATTATCAAAACTTTAAAAATTAAATATTGTTTTAGCTTTGCCTATCAATGTTTGCCCGGAAACTGGCCGTCATAGTATCGCACATCCAGATATATGCAGAAGGTTTCTACTATGTATCGATGGAAAACTGTTTATAGAAATATGTAGACCAGGCTTTCTGTTCAATCCGACCATCGGATATTGCGATAGTCCAGATAATGTGAGGTGCGTAGACGGTCGACCAGAACCAATACCATCCCCAGAACCAGAACCAACAACAGAACCAGCAACTTGGGGACCAGGACCAGAAGCAACAACTGAGGTACCAGAAACCGAAGCAACAACTGATGTTCCGACCTCAGCACCAACTGATGCTCCAACTTTAGCACCAACTGATGCGCCAACTGATGCACCAACTGAAGTACCGACTGAAGCAACAACTGAAGCACCGACTGGAGAAAGCTCTGAAGAAGAAACTGATGCACCAACCCAAGCACCAACTGAAGCTCCAACTGATGCTCCAACCGAACCACCAACTGAAGCTCCAGAGTTAGAGGAACCAGAATATGAAGAACCAGAAGTGGAGGAACTACCAGAAATTGAAAAACCACAAGTAGAGTGTTTCAAGCTCAGTTAAAACTTTTCTGTGAGACTTTTTCAAAGATTGTATGGAATCCAGTTCATCCGTTATACGTATTATACCCTATATTAGGCTTATTAGATTGTAAACCTGAAAAAAATAAAGTAAATCAGCAAATTGGTAAATATCTAATAATTTCCTGCCATGAACAACATACTAAAATCAAAATGGAAGTTCCAAACTGGCTGACCAGTAAATTAGAATTAACGGAGGATTTCGATTTTTTGTTTTATTTTATTGACACTAGGCAATTGTTTCTAAATTTGGTACACATATTTACTAACATTTCTGGTAAATCGCAAAAAAATAAAAATTTCATTCAATACTAGGCCCGTACACCTCCCTCAACCATGACGATGCGTGGAAATCCGTAGTCTCTGGTTAGCATGATTCCTCCACTCAAGGTGGTCTGAAATGAAAATATCAAATGCCGTTGTATTCTATACACAAGTTGCTATTGCTTGTTGAACAAGAAATAAAAATTATTGTTGACGCTGATATTGGCGTTCAAAGAGTTTAGTTGATTAGTGGTAAATTATTATTTCATATATTCGATGTCCAGCTTGTATATTCATGAAACTATTCGTCGAGCAACACGCCAGGCTATTGGGGCAACTTTTTGTGCGTACGGCTAGTTCGGAACGGGCTGTCATTGACCGTATATTCAGATCGGTTTTGATGATCGCTTGAGTTGGTTCTCGGCGTTCTCGCATACAGGCCCGGCGCGTAATATTTTTCTTATGGGCTAAAAAAATTCTGGTGCCGTTCGGATAAAAATCAGTTGCCAATCCACCGGTTTTGTGGCACGATTAAAATACCTACCTAATATCTCGATTAAAGCTGCGTTCGGATATTGTACTCCGTTGACAGCCGGTACACCGTCCAAATGACACTTACGTGTTATTGGGTGTAAAAAGTGTAACGGTGTTCAATATCCGAACGCAGCCTATATTGGCAGTAGTATTTTTAAAGCATTAGCGTTTGACACTAGCTACTGTCATTAGAATCAAAAAATCTGACATATCCTGGCTACTAGTTTTAAAGCAGTACGACCGATCTCGATGAAATAGAATTTGCTTATGCAGCTAAACTATAAATTCTATCAAAAAATGTCATATACATAAATTATAGAAAATTTCCTCTCCTTTAATTTATTATTTAACTATTTTGACGACATTGCACAAATAGCGGATCATTTGCAAAATCTTCGAAAAATGCTATAAGTAAACCACCAGTTCCTTTGGACCCTTTTCAACAGAAAGCTTTTCAGCTCTAAGTTTGGTTATGAAACTTCTAAATATGAAGTTTCGTCCCGATACCTTTAGTAGTTTCTCCGGAATCGTCTCCACAAAAACGGGTACACACACACACACATACACACACACACACACACAGACATTGTTTTGAACCTTGGTCAAAAATGTTCAGGGGACCCAAAAAGGCATATTTCCGCTAAAATCTCAAAAATTTTTTTTGGCACGATTACAATACTTTACATACTGCGTATGATAAAGTAAAAAACATACTAAGAATAAGTTTTGTGTTTATCAAAATCCTAAAATTTGTCTATTTTCGAGTACGATCTTTGGAAAAGACGTTTGGTTTAATTACTACCCTCCGCCCGCCCCGCCACTGTCCCGATTATCTACAATAAAAATTTGGTCACCTTAGCTAAGATAGTGACTAAAATTAGGTCATCGCTCAACGATGAAACATTAATTATTTTGAGTTTTCTAAGATCTCATTTTAAGGCAGAAAATAATAATATTATATGCTTATTCTAGCTACTACACATGATGCAATCAATATAATAGTAGCTAGCCTAAATTTCAATTTTTTTTCAAATTTCATTTTAAAAATTTATGTAAATTTAATGTCGCAAAGTAGAAAAAATAGTATATAACACTCGTTTTATAAGACGTATTGGCGCACTCGTTCCAAAACAACTCGTGCGCCAATTTTTGTCAATAAAACTTGTATTATAATATACTATAACGTCATGTGATTTTTCTCTCATTTTTAAATATAGTGCTGGATTTCTTGTCGAAATGACTCCGTGCTTTTACTATCAGTGTCTGATAATTAATTCCGTATTCAGCACAATATGACACGGCAAAAAACACGTTTAAAACAATGGAGTATTAACTATATTTAAGGATTATTAATCATAAGGATTTCGGTTATATTTTATTAATAAATAAATATATCTCTTCGAGCTGTTTCAAGCAATTGTTTTGTTTATTATCATCTCTATGGAATCATTACATGGATTTCATCCTCTGTTTGAAAAAAAAAACTGTCTACTCTAATCCATCGCACGGTATATCAAACAAATAAAATTTACAAATAACTTATTTATACAAAAATGCGTGTTTTTTAAGACACTGGTATTAAGAAGTATCAAGATTTATCCCAGAGTATGTAGTCTTAAATCTCATAATCTGCTAAAAGGTATAAAAGAGGTTTTTTTTACAGAAATCGTGATATTGTTATTTAGATTTGTAAGTGAAAAGAACTACTGCGAAGTGAAGTTGAAACAGAAACTATGAAATATAGTGTTTTTATCTTATCTGCAATTCTATTGCAGATATCTTCGGGTAAGTTCTTTTGTTTGCTACATAAAAGTTCACTTGAAAATATAAGTATTGTTTTAGCTTTGCCGATCAATGTTTGTCCGGAAACTGGCCTTCATAGTATCGCTCATCCATATGACTGCGCCACGTTTATAATATGTAACAACGGAGATCAAACTGTAGCCCAGTGTAATGCAGGCTTTCAATTCAACCCGACCACCGGATTTTGCGATCGTGAAGAAAATGTGAACTGCGTAGACGGTCAACCGGAACAACTACCTGAGAGTGAATCAGAGGAAGGTGAAGAACCGGAAGTAGAGGAACTGAATTTCCTCAATTCCTTAATAAGTTGGAGCCGTTTAAAATAAGATTTCGTTAATATTTCAAACGGCTGCAATTTTTTAATGAATTAAAAAACTAATAAGTCCATTTGAAACTGTTTACTCAGTATGACATATACTATCTGAAAAACAGTTGTGCGGTGTAAAAGGTGGGAGAACATGTACATAATATAAATTACATAATTTATTCTTTTGTGAGGGTGATATTGATTGGCACTTAATACTAGGGATGTAACGGAGGTGACATTTCGGTGACGGAGGCGGAGGCAATTGTCGACTTTCCCGGAGGCGGAGGCGAAGGTTATAAAAAAATGGACTTGTAGAGGACTTTCCGATGAAGAATTTGAGCTATTATGCATATGGCTTTGACGCCCCCAACCCACCCCCACAGTGCCCTGAAAACTACCGTTAAATGAAAAATGTACATTCTTCAGAAAATTTACCATTCTAATCACTTCATTCTCTTTTTTCTCATAGAAATCATTACTATAAATCTAGTTGAACGTTTATAAACATTTGTCAGGTAATTTCCATTTGTTCGCTTTTCTCGAAACTCCGTCGAATATCTGTTTTCTGAGTTCGAAAGGACAATTTATAATCTTAGAGTGACATTATTCGTTAAACAAATTCTTCCTATTGTTTAAACAATCAATGATTATTAATTTTCAACTGTTGTTCTAATTATGGTAGAAGTCAGCTTTTTTTGTGAAATTAATTTATAAATTTCATGTTCGAGGTATCTTGCCTATGTTATTAGCTAATAAATCCATATTTGTTTAAACAAATTCCATTTGTTTAAACAATTTTTTTGCAATTCTCCTAAAATTCATTTTTTTTAGATCGGTCTGGTCAACTGTTATTGTCAAGTGACATGATTTATATTTTGGGATAATTTCCATTGTTTAAATAATAAAATATTATTCAAATGCATAATGGTGATATACAGGTGGTATGTAAATTTTAAAATAAATTAAAAATTACAGCCACAACCTGGATTTGAACCAGGGACCTGGTTCAAATCATTATTAAGTAAAATATTATTCGTTTTCAATATCATTTATTCGAAAAAATTGAATTGATTTAAAATCCTTTTTTCGGGAAATTGGGGAGTTACATTTCTTTTAAAAATATTAAATTTTCTACCATAATTAGAAAAAAGTTGAAAATGAATAATACTTTATTGTTTAAACAATAGGAGGATTTTTTTAATGAATAATGTCACTCTAAGATAATAAACTGCCATTTCGAACTCAGAAAACAGAATTCAGACGGATTTTCGAGAAAAACGAATTATTTAAACACCTAAAAATTTGTTTAAACAAATTGAAATTAACTGACAAATGTTTATAGGCATCCCACTAGACTTATAATAATGACTTCTATGAGAAAAAAAGAGAATGAAATAATTATAAGGGTCAATTTTCTGAAGATTCTACATTTTTTCATTTAAGGGTAGTTTTCAGGGCACTGTGGGGGAGGATTGGGGGCATCAAATCCATATGTATGATAGGTCAAATTCTTCCTTGGAAAGTCCTCTGCAAGTTCTATAACTTTAGTCTTAAGTTTTCCCAAACCCCGAACAATTATTCGAAAAATACCAAAAAATGTCGTTTTCCCATGCATTTTGTTATGTAAATTTGAGGCCTCGACACGGCGGACACGTATTTTTTTTTTTGAAATTTTGATTCTTAATGGTGCCTATTAAGAATCAAAATTTCAAAAAAAAAAAATACGTGTCCGCTTTTTTTGGATTTGGAAACGATTTGGGGGGATCGTTGCTTTCTAACTAAAAATAGCCAATTTGAACCACCCTAATGTACTATCGTGGCCATATATTATGTCCCTTCTTTTGATCTCGATTTTCTCGCCAATCTAGGGGCGAAAAAATTTTAAAAAATTCTGGTCCTGTCCTTGATTAATATACTACAACGCATAAAAATTAGAAAGCTGTATATGTTGGCGTTTGCTCGATTTTTCCAAATTAAGAAGAATTGGCGCTGTTTTTGACCCATAAATTTCATTCGTTTAACTTTAGCAATTAATTACTTTCAATGTGCATTTTTGTAAAATGATCGGAGTAGTGGTTAACCCACAAAAAGCTATATTATGCAATGCCAGCAATTTTGTTATTAGAAGAGCTAGGATGATGAAGTGTCGATCATAGGCTACATAATAAATCGTATATTTACAGTTTATTACAGAATCATTGTTTATCTTGCATTTTCGCTACAAATGATCGTGTTGAAGCATCTCATGATCGCCGCAATTGACGCGGCTGTCTTCGGTCTTCGGGGTGATGCGGGGGAAGGGATCGACAGCGACGCTGCCGGTAGTGGGAGATCACACGGGCTCAAAAGTTACTCCGAGAACAGTGCATTTGTAATATATGTAATATATCAAGAGTTCTATTTATGTTATATTGCTTTTGCCTGTATTTAAATATTACTAATAAATAAACACAAAAACGGACTCAGGCGGAGTCACGCGCAAAACATTGTTCATGTTTATTTCGGTGTTAAAAATTAACAAATGGTCGGAATGATATTAAATTTAAGCGACATGTGACGCAGTAAATAAGGATTATATGCATGCTAACTGCGACGTGCTGTTAACATTTCTTACTGATCTATCCGCTTCCATCAAAATCTTGTTTACAACCTTACCTTATTGTATAAAAACTGAAGAAAACAAAAACGCCAATCGATAGAAGAGACTCTGAATGCAATCTGAACAAACATTGAAAATTTTGTGCTAAGCGGTTTAGTAGAAAAAAATCGGAATGACGGCAGTTTTACAAATTTACAAATGCAAAAATCGGGTACATTTTTTTCACTTCTCTCGCGCTCATGTTTACAACGAGAAGCAAAAAATTTTGATAGTCATACAACATATGTAGAAATGATTGAGAAGTATGACACACTTTATTTCAAGTTTTTCTGATCAGTAGTTTTAGAGTTATGAGACGTCAAACACAGGAGTCAATACTATCGAAACGAGAGATGGCAGTTAGGGCATTTTTCTCGTAGCGCGGTCACATATTATAACCAAAATTCTGAATTTAAAAATTAAGAATTTAATTCTGTAAAATAAAATAAAATTACTACCTTGACAAGTTATCGTTCTTTTTGCGTATTGGTAATCAGCTGTCCGCCGTTCTCTCACTGTTGACAGTACCGCTAACGACTCCTTTCCCCGCATCACACCAAAACCGTAGAGCGTCGGAATTCACGCGGCGTTTCAGCACGATCTTTTGTATGGAAAATGCAAGTTAAACAATGATTATGTAATAAACTTTAAACCTATGAATTATTGGTTAGCCTATAGTCTATATTTCATTATTCTAGCCCTTCTAATAACGGAATTGCTGGCATTGCATAATATAGCTTTTTGTGGGTCAACCACTCACCCAATCATTTTACAAAAATGCACATTGAAAGCTAACATTCCGCGGGTGATTTTACTTTTTAATTCGTTGAAATCTATGGATTATTTCCGGAGTAATTAATTGCTAAAGTTAAACGAATGAAATTTAAGGGCTAAAAACAGCGCCAATTCTTCTTAATTTGGAAAAATCGGGAAAACGCCAACATATACAGCTTTCTAATTTTTATGAGTAGTAGAGTATTAATCAAGGACAGCATCAGAATTTTTTTAAATTTTTTCGCCCCTAGGTTTGCGAGAGAATCGACCTCAAAAGAGGGGACATAATATATGGCCACGATAGTACATATATGTGAACACGACTATTAAAAACAGATGATTAACATACGATGGGCTGGGTTGGGTTGGGGATTTGTTGCGTTTATATGGCCGACAAACTTCAACATAACGAACTTACATACAAATACGCCCATCACTCACGTCGCGTCGTTCACTCAGCCAAAAACTCGCTTGTACCTCAGCCAAAAAAAGACGGAGGCGAAGGCGGAGGCGGAGGCGAGAGTTAAAAACAAGCGAAAGTTCCGCCTTGACGGAGGCGGACCTCCGTTACATCCCTACTTAATACATGCGAACACGGAATATAAACGTCCAACTAACTGACATCTCTCGTTTCGATAGTGTTGACTCCTGTGTTTAAAGGTTCATAAGTCTAAAATCACTCAAAACAAAAATAAACAATCATATATTATTCGACGAGCCCACAATTAAGGACATAATTCGCGAGCATCAAGTATATACTAGAGCCGTAGGCGAGTGTATAAACATGCGACCGATCAATCAACTGTCAACCACGTAGGTGTTAACAGTAGCTTTGAATATATAGTAGACCGAAATGAGAGCTTGAACCTTGATCTAAAAACTGTGAAGATAAAACTAAAGAGACACAAATTAACCCCCCCCCCCCCTAGCAATGGCTGAAGATACAGAATTATGTCAGCAAACCATTTAAGAGCTCGGTTTGTTTTTGTATTTTTAGATACATGTCCAAGCACTGGCCACTTCTTCAAACGTTATCCAGGATCCTGCAGAAAATTCATAGAATGCAACTATGGGGAGCAAGTCATCCAGGAATGTTTCGGAGATTTCTACTTTAATCCAGAGATTGGACTATGCGATTTCCCTGAAAATGTCGACTGCGTCATTGACGAACCTCAGCCGGAACCTGAGACTGATTTACCTGCACTGCCAGAAATTGAAGAACCAGAAGTGGAAGAAAGTCCAGAAATTGAATCACCAGAAGTAGGGGAACCGGAAGTGGAAGAAAATCCAGAAATTGAATCACCAGAAGTAGGAGAACCAGAAGTGGAAGAAAATCCAGCAATTGAATCACCAGAAGTAGGAGAACCAGAAATTGAAGAACCTAGTGAGTATATAGGGTGATATATGACATGTATGCCAAAATAATCATCTCATGCCTTTCTTCACTTGTAAAAGAAACGGCCATATTTTTGTCTCAACTCTAATAGTATATTATTATCAGTGGCCGGACAAAAATGTATATTTTCCAGTGTCGTGCATGGGACACGTGCTGGTGGGGACGCGGCTAGCCGGTCTGGCTTCGGCTCATGGTGTACATACCACTACACCTGCTTTGGCGTTGATCGAGTACAGTCGCTCGCCTTGTTTAAATTTCCGCTTCGTCGATAGATAATTTGAGCAGTTTCTTTCAATTGTATTGTTTCTTGAAATTTGGTGTGAATATATTTTTATTTTCCATTTCGAATTTGCTCTTTTATACTTAGAGTTGAATTATTTTTTTATTTTATAGTTGTACTTAGTTTGAAAATCCTGCAATGAATCGTTTGCTAGCTGAGTTTGGCAATACTTTCACGTTCGTCAAGAAAGGGGAAGTGGTTTGCAATTTCTGCTCACGAAATTTAATTATTCGTAGTAAACAATGTCTTCGGGCTCATATAAAAACAAAAAAAAACACATGGAAAATGTATCAGGAACGTCAACTAAAAACTTTTTTGATGATTTATGTGAAACATTTATTTCTGCTAATATACCTTTCACAAAAATTAATAACCCCGTTTTTAAAAAATGTATCAAGAAGTATACTGGACGAGACTTACCCGATGAATCCACAATTAGAAAATATTACGTACAAGGGCAATATTACAAAACAATTTCTAAAATAGTCAAAACTATCCGATAAATATATTTGGGTTTCTGCAGATGAAACTACGGATATGAAGGGTAGATGTGTGGTCAACGTCGTTGTCGGATTGTTGGACCCGCAAGACTTATATAAACCCTATTTAATATCTACTCAGTTTCGCTGTACCGTCAAAGCTGAAGAGATATGTACAATAGTAAATGACACCATAAAAAAAGTAGGAATCACAGACGCTACCAAAGTATTACTGTTTGTTTGTGACGCTGCTGCGATTATGTTAAAAGTTGGAAAATTACTTAAACAACATTTTTCAAATATTCTTCATTTGACATGTTTTGCACACGCTATTCATAGAATTTGTGAATTTATTCGGGAAGAATTTCCAGACGTGAATACGCTAATAAGCAAATGCAAAAAAATATTATTGAAAGCTCCTTCCAGATTGTCTCTTTACAAGGAAAAGTGCCCTAATCTACCTTTGCCACCACAACCAGTTATTACGAGATGGGGTAGGTACATGGTTAGAAGCGGCAATTTTTTATGCAAGAAACTTTGATATCATCAAACCCTTCGTCTTAAATTTGCGTGATGAAGCAGTTAGTATTAAAGACTGCAAACAAGTACTATCATTACAAGATTTGCATGAACAATTAAAATTTATTGATACAAATTTTGCGCAAGGATTGCCAACCATAAAGTTTCTAGAACAACAAAATGTTGAACTTGCAAGCAGTTTTCAAAGGTTTGAATCTCTGTACGAAAGGTTATGAACCATTGAAGCACATATCAGTAAAAAATTACAAAAAAAAATTGATGCGGTAGTACATAGAAATCCGGATTTTAATATTTTAAAACAAATCTCCACGAATTCATTTACGGATGAAGGAATTTCTCAAAATATTCCAATTTGGTGTTGGTTTATTCTTTTGCGCCTGTGACTAGCTGCGATGTAGAAAGATCATTTTCAAGGTTTAAAGACATTTTAAAACATCTAAGCGAAATAATTTTACTGAAGATAATTTAGAAAAATATGCAGTAATACAATCGTTCAATGCATATCAAAGAAATGAGTAAAATATTTCAGTGGGCACGTGTTGCATATAGTTACGACAAACATTTAATATTAAATTCACTCGGTTTACTACCGACCGCCAGGCGCTTCTGGCCTACGGATATCAATCCAATCGACCGCATAAGTCGTCATTGACTCATGCGCGCCCGCTACGCACACTCATAGCTGGGCGACTTCTAGCACTGCGAGACATAAATTTTTGTCCGGCCACTGATTATTATCCAAGTTTTATAAGAATAAAAGTTTGCGCACGAGTTGTTTTCGGAACCACGAGCGTAGCGAGGAGTGCCCAATGGAACGAGTGCGCCCAAACGTCTTATAAATGTGTGTGATATATTGTTTTTTTGTTTGTTGCATAAATGTCCAGTTGATAAAATAAATATTCTTATAGCTTTGCCCATCAATTTTTGCCCGGAAACTGGCCGTCATAGTATCGCACATCCATATGACTGCTCAAGATTTATAATATGTTTCAACGGAGATCAAACTGTAGCCGACTGTAATCCAGGCTTTCAATTCAACCCGACCACCGGATTTTGCGATCGTGCAGAAAATGTGAACTGCGTAGATGGTCAACCGGAAGAACTACCTGAGAGTGAATCAGAGGAAGGTAAAGAACCGGAAGTGGAAGAAAATCCAGAAATTGAATCACCAGAAGTAGGGGAACCAGAAGTGGAAGAAAATCCAGACATTGAATCACCAGAAGTAGGGGAACCAGAAGAGGAAGAAAATCCAGACATTGAATCACCAGAAGTAGGGGAACCAGAAGAGGAAGAAAATCCAGAAATTGGATCACCAGAAGTAGGGGAACCAGAAGTGGAAGAAAATCCAGACATTGAATCACCAGAAGTAGGGGAACCAGAAGAGGAAGAAAATCCAGACATTGAATCACCAGAAGTAGGGGAACCAGAAGAGGAAGAAAATCCAGACATTGAATCACCAGAAGTAGGGGAACCAGAAGAGGAAGAAAATCCAGAAATTGGATCACCAGAAGTAGGGGAACCAGAAGTGGAAGAAAATCCAGACATTGAATCACCAGAAGTAGAGGAACCAGAAGTGGAAGAAAATCCAGAAATTGAATCACCAGAAGTAGTGGAACCAGAAATTGAAGAACCTAGTGAGTATAGGGGTATAATCTTCTCATGCCTTTCTTCCCTTGTAAAAGAAACGACCATATTTTTGTCTAAACTGTAATAGTTGTGAATATTTTGTCCTTTTGAATTAAAAATTAATGCATTAACTTTGAATATAATAGAAAAAGCACATAACCATAATAATCAGTTAAAAACAAGGCTTTTTTTCAGGAAATAGGGGAATAGGTGATCATTTTTTTAGCTGTTATCTCAGAAAGTATATTTTTTAGTTTTTTTTTGATAAAGTAGCCATTAACAATAAAATTTTTAATTCGAAAACTTTGCAATGCGACGAGAATTTCTACGAAAATTGGGAATTACCAGCGTGATATTTTTTTATAAATACAGCAACATTTTGATGTATTAAGCAGTATATAAAAAGTCCTAAAAAATATAAAATTTTCAAAAAAAAGATTTCTTTTCATTTTTCCGAAAAACTGTCTCATTCATTTTGACCATAATATAATGGTATATAATATTATACATGTGATTCCGGAATATAAAAATCGACCTAACTGACCTAACTAAACAGAAAATAAATGATGGTTTGTTATTATTTGGCGGGCACACAATTAGGCAAATAAATCGTAAGCATAAAGTTTAACGAGTTTACTCGAGCCGTAGGCGAGTGTATAAACATGCGAGCGATCAATCAACTGTCAAACAGCAATCAACTGTTAACAGTGGCTTTGAATAATAATGTTGAATAATAATGACAGTTCCTTTGAATAAAAAAGTCATTACTCAAAAGAACTGTAATTATTATTTAATGACAGTAGCTCATCATAATCATCGGCGTGTATCATGCTAGGGATTTTATGGTTATAGATACGTCTACAATGAACTTATGATATGCGAGTCGTAGATAAAGTGTCTTACACTCCTTAATCATTTCTATATATAACCTGCCTTTCGGTTCAAACCCAAGCGCGAGAGAAGTGAAAATTCAACTTTCCAATTTTTCTCTCCTAAACAGCTTCAATTTTTTTTCAGGAATCAAAAAAAAAATCATCACTGGCATAAAATGTCGCTTTTATCTTTCCTCCATAAAAAAAACGTCCTGATAGAATTCTGTATGTAGACCGAAATGAGAGCTTGAAGCTTGATCTAAAAGCTGTGAAGATAAAACTAAACACTCAGCAATGACACTGATTAGAAGCCAAAACTGGTATTAATTGTAGACATTTGTCATTGAGAAATGGTAAAGCGGCTCATAGTGAACGCAAAAAAATTAAATGCAGGCCATGGGGTGGTAAAATGTTTATTTTGGGGGGGGGGGGGGGGTGAAAGCAGGTGCATAATAGATTATTGCGTTTTTCCGGCGAAACTTGACGTTTTATCCAAAAATGTCCTATACTAACTTGTAGCTCATAAAAAAATCTACAACATTTATAAGGATGACCTTTTACTATGACCTCAAAATTTCCAAACAAAACGCGAATTTTAATGCAAAAACGATTTTTGAAGAATTCAATTTTGATGAAATTTTGTGAAAGCGTGCCTTTTTATGTCTTAAATAAGAATACACAAGAAGTTTTTGAGATATTTAGTTTTCGAATCAAAATCAGTTTTATTTCAAAAAGAAATTCTGTGGTGAAAAATCATCGTACTGAGTTCGTTTGGTGCTCATTTTTGTTGTTTTTACATATACTTATTGATACAATAATAAAAATAATAGTTCCTAATTAACAACATGCTCAAAAATTTTAAAAACTCAAAAATGAGTTTTGCAACGATGGATTTTTCAGTAACTGCTTATAATTTGTTTAAATTTTTAAGAAAATTGCAAAACTGGTTACCATTCAATTAGGGTATTACGGTCATGTGGAAATTTAAGCAAAAGCGTGTATTAAGCGATTTTACAGTATATAACCCGAAATTCTGTTAAGTTAAAATTAAATTACATTCAGAATTTGTTGAGAAAATTACAATTAAAATTTGAATTTTCCGATCACTGTCGTGATTGGCCAAGTGTAGAATTGGCACCGTAGCCAAGAAATTGATTAAAACCTAGGGAATTTTCTTGTAACAGTGTTTGCACCGCTGTTTGTTTGTATGTGTGTTGACAAACTTCGACGGTACTATTTACAGCGTATCGCAAAGTTATTACTTATTAAGTAAGTTGTTATAAGTTGTTAAGTTACCAGTGCAAGCATGTGTTCTGTGAAAGATGATTTTACCAAAGCGAATTCGCAAAATTTGCCCACGATCATACACTGTCATACATATTATTCAACCAGCTTGCAATTGTTCATAGTAAATTAACGACAAAGTAATGAAACATCCCCCAATCACATGGTTCACAAAGAAATTTGAATGTAGAGGGAAAGACTAGTAGTAAAAAATAACTGCTTAAATAGAAGTTTGTTAATAATACATATTGACAATACATTTCTTGTAATATACTCCGGTGTGTTTATGAAACTACAAGGTAGATACACCATTTCGTCTAAATGTTGTATTGAATTCTGGTGTTTCGACTGATTTGCTGTTGCAACCCGGCACACAACAAACTCTATATTATTGTTTGCTCATGTTGATTATGTATGGTGTTTGCTGGTGTTGATATACATATTAAAAAATCACTGACCACCTAACCTCAATACAAGAACGGCAAACAGAGTGAACTACGCGTCTGTTGGCACCACAGCAACATAAAATAACTATGCGCGACGTTGTCAAGTTTCGCATTATAATCCCTCCTTGTGACGTCACAAGTAGGATTTTTATTTGAATTTCAAAACGCGTTTTCTCCTAAATTAAAGCGTTGTTTGGCATTTTACGTGTGAAAGGGCGATGCTAAGCTACCCTACTTTGTAATAGAACAGAATTTGAAAAGTGCCGTAATACCCTATTGTACGGAAAAAATAAAAAAACTAAAACCATTAAATTAGAATAATAAAGGTTCAGATAAGTAAGCAAAATAATCAATTTTTGTGTTAGAAGCAAAAAGGATCCAAGTTGTAGATCATGGAAAAATTTACATTTTTTTAGAGGTTACTACATAACAGAACCTCAAAACTTACGAGAAAAATGCGAAAAATCATTTTTTCTTTGTATTTATAATTTTAATTATACCTATTACAATGACGTGCAAGCTATTACGCTGAAAGGTCCCAATCTACTATTTTTTTTGGAGGTCGCAACACTGGAAATGTGCCAGTGATGAAAAAACGTTTCAAGACGAAGAATAATGTACCTATGCTTATTTAAGACATAAAAATGCACGCTTTCAGTTTTTACCATTTAAGAGTCTGTTTGTTTTTGTCTTTTTAGATACATGTCCAAGCACTGGCCACTTCTTCAAGCGTTATCCAGGGTCCTGCAGGAAATTCATAGAATGCAACTATGGGCAGCAAGCCATCCAGGAATGTTTTGGCGATTTCTACTTTAACCCAGAGACGGGCCTGTGCGATTTCCCGGAAAATGTCGACTGCGACGTTGAGGAACCTGAGCCGGAACCAGAACCTGAGACTGGTTCACCAGGACCTGTTGGCGAATGCCCGGATGCAGATAGCAACGAAAGAGGACGCTATCTAACAGATGGCTTCTATTGCAATAAATTCTACAAGTGCAATTGGGGAATCGCAGTCCAAATAGTTTGTCCACACGGACTACATTTTAATCCTGTTAAGAAGGTTTGCGACTGGCCGTGGACAGCGGGATGCGCAACAGCCTAATCTTAAAATTAAGTCGTAAAATTAAGTTATAACATTATAATATATATTATGTAGAATAAGGCTTTCCATCTTTGAATAAAAACAATATGTTGCGATTGTTGATTGGGTTCAGTCAAACTTCAATAGTTTTCATTCAGTGTATCTATTCTTGACAACTAGTTTCGTTCAATAATGAACATCTTCAGGTCAAACGGGAAAAACAATAAACAATCAGCAATTTGATAATTCAGTTGTTGAACAAATGTAGGTTATAACGTAATGATATAAGTTCCTTTGGGTTAACAGGGCTTAAAAACAGATGTTTTTGGTTGACTTTTTTAATTACTCCAATATTTCGCTAAAAATTTAAATTTTCAAACGAATGATAGAAACTGAATTTCTATCATTCGTTTGCACTGGCACCTCGTGTATACAAAATGCCGTGGTCTACGTTACTTGTGTCTATGTTTTACGACTATTAATTGTCCCTGAAGAAGCTAAAATTTTTAGCGAACATCTGGTTTTAAGCCCTGTTAACCCAAAAAAACTCATATCATTACGTTATACAGGGTCCTGCAGCTCAGCTCCCGTCTTCTGTAGCTCAGTTACTAATTAAGCTAAGAGTTTGACATTTTGCAAGCTTACTCTGTACTTCAAAGTACATTTCAAGAAATTATTTTTGATTATACAGGGTGTCCCAAAAATGTGCAACGCCAACGTGATATATTTTTTTAAATTGCATGCTATATATTTTTTTACATGTTTGGAAGCCTGTTATGTTTGCCTACATACCACCAAAATTTTATTGAAATCGGTTGAGTGACTGCAGCGCAAAAAAATAAAAGCAAAAGAAAATTGATTTTGCATCGTTGGCTTTAAAAATCAATAAAAACCACAAATTGCACCTCGTTAATAAAATTTTGCGACGTCCTTATTAAGTTAGATCTAGTAGTCTCGTTAACCAAGTGTCATTGATCCAAATTATACAGGATGACCAAAATCTAGTGTCCAACTTGTCAAACTTCAAAGCGTGTTATTGTTCTTATTTTAAATTGGAACCCATACCTTTTTTAGGTGAAACGATGCAGAATTAAAAAATAAACATTGTTTCTAAATACAACCCCACCACAATTCCCAATATTTTAAAAGTTATTCGCCAAAAACTCATTTTTCAACGTTTCCAACGGCAATTGTAGGTAATTAATATCGTACGTGGCGTTGAAAAACAATTTATTTCATAAAATATAACGCAGAAAAATATTTAAGATATGAGTGTACTTAATTAAGTAGTTGTTCAATTGCCAAATTTACTTAAAAATTTACCTAACCTGTCTCCACAGGTTAGGTTAAACATTTTTTGTGCTGTCATACTCGAAACCAGCTGATTTCGTCAGAGGTTGGAGAACCGCTATGGAACTTTGCCGCTCTAGTGCGGCAAAGTACAAAATACAAATTTCGAATAAACTTAGATCACCAATTTGATTGTTTGTTGATAAGGAATATCAACCCGTTGTTATATCTAATTCTAAAAACGATAAATTGAGAAAATTGTAAATAACGTATAGCGATGAGTGTAGTTTTATTTTAGTATGTTGGTACGTATGCGACATCTACAGTGTAATGAACAAATACAAATCCGTCAGAATATTTTTTTAACTTGTTTATTTTACATCGGTCCATTTCCGCAATTTAGGCCAATAACCGACGCTGAGGGTAGGCTACACACACCCAGGAATATTGTCGAACTGAAAGAATTCCAACCTCCAGTAAGAGTTCTTTAACGTGCATGACAGCACACGGGGCCACCGGCTTTACTTCCTCATGTGATGGAATTCGGCATGTAAAGGTATTGGTTCCCTGCCTAAAATACCAGGACAGTCGATTTTTGCCCGAGCCGGGATTCGAACTCGGGTCGGCCTCCAGCGTAGATAGCAGCCGCTCTTTCCTATACGCCCTCGACCCCCCCCCCTGTCAGAATTTGAATTAGTTTTTTCTTGACGTTTCGTCGAAGTGGTACCAACCTAATATTTCTTATACAGAAATATAACCATTTTTATTTTTTTTAAATACATATTTACTCCAAAAGCAGCACAAAAAAACGTTGTATGACACTCCTGCCGAAAACTACATAGCGCGACACGCCCACATGCGACGCTCCGCCTTCGCGCCGTATTACCGCTCGTCGCGCTATTCCGTATTTTCGGCACTCGTAATATTAACTACTATTTTTTAATTAGGCATTTACTGTATTCCCTTAAGTATTGTGTTGTTATATTTTTCTTTTGTGACGTAGTTAAATACATAAAATAATATAACATGTCTCTAATTTGTTTTTCTTTGTTTTTGTGTAAGAATTGTTCTTGAAGAAACAAAGAATTAGGTGCCCGCTCATGCCCATTTTGAATAACATAAACTACTAATAGTGGAATTTGAGATTTTGAATCTTTTATGTTAAATAAATTGTAATCTTTTACCGAATTTAATGATTCTTGCGGGGAATAGTAAACAAATTCATCATGATTATCAACCGCCTTTGCAATTTTGTAAAAGTAACTTCTTACCTTAACTTCTGCTATACCTGGAGAAGCAATTTCATGTTTTTGTGGTCCAACTGTAAGAATTCCTGTGGAGAAAAAAAACTTTATAGGTTTCTGAGTAAAGAAAGCTGCTTAAACAAATTGATATAGCTTAAAAAGCTGTATCAATTCCCAACCTCTTTTGGTTTTGATTTATTCTAATATCTGAAGTTTTGTAAAAACAGCTCGTGAAAGCTATTATAACATAAAACAACAATTTTAATTATAATGTTCAATAACTTTTGCGATTTTTATTATCTTTTCAGCACATAAACAAATTATAAAGAGTATCAAGCTTTTGCAATTAAAAAAACAATGATTATTATAGCGATTATTTTGTATTAAAAATTGCAATTTTTGTTTTTTTTTTAATTTTGCTCGGGATTTTGTTGTTTAATGTATCTTTTTCAAAATTGGCAAGGGCGCGTTATACTCTTGATACATTTGTTGACTTATGTTCTAAAAAATAATCGAAATCGGTTCACAGAGAAGTTCATAAAAGTTATTGAACATTAAAGGACCAAGTATAGTGACGCACCGTAATAACGTAGCGTAAAAAGATCAATGTACATAATTTCCACTCCGTGATTGTAGTGAGTCTCCGTAAACCGTAAAGTTCGTTCTCGACCGCAACGAATTTCATCTCCTGCGTGTTATGTCTCACGTTTTCCGGCGTATGCGCGCGTATGGCGCCATCTGTACGGGTACCGGCGAGTGAATAGCAGTTTCCAGTAAGTTGTAGGTTAACTGATAGCATTTTGATAGTTTGTGGCAACGAGAATACAGAACGAGAACGACTTCAGAATGAATTGTTGCTGTAACAAGCCCTTCGTCCATAATTTATTATATCTACCACGATCTACCACTGCTTAATACAATCAACAATAACACTGACATGTGAGGTTATGTGTATATTGTGTATATACTTCTCCGCTAGATGGCGCTCAATTTGTTTGAGATCCTTGTGGCACTATAAATTCTAATTTCGTCGTCCGGAACGGCATGCATAAAATTGATACTACTTTGTATCAGACTACTTGAGATCTTGACATCTGACAAAGTATTCTATAAGGTGTCTCAAACGTAAACAACTCAAACCACCAAAACATCATGTTGATTCAAATAAGTTCTACGAATTGCAAATGCGTGTGATAATCTTGATGAATTTGTTGACAACATGATGACAAAAATCATCTAAATCCATTAATTATACAAGTTATTAAACATCAAAGTTTAGGAAAATACTAGGAATGCAGTTCACAAGCTATTAATTCATGGCCCCAAATTATTAAGCATGTCCTGTTACCTGTTACCTGTTACAAGAAGTAAAGAATAAGGAGTTCAAGAGGTACAGAGAATATTTCTCTCGTAAAATGTCTCGAGTCAAAACAAATGAAGACGTTGCTTATTGTTTCTGGCAGTTTGACCTGAAGATGTTCATTATTAAACGAAACTAGTTGTCAAGAATAAAAACACTGAATGAAAACTATTTGAGTTTGATTAACCCAACCAACAATTCCATTATTATATATGGTGTTATAAAATAAATTTGTAATATATTTCCTGGTATGTAATGTCGATCTTTATCTGAGATGACGATGTTCTCAACTTAATCAAAGATTTGCTTAATCCCCGTTGTCAGATATGCTACCGCTATTGTTATTGTCTTTTAATCCCTGATAATTGATCGGTAAGCCGTGAAATATATATATAAATGTGGACAGGAAGATTTTAGCGTTTGATCTTCTCGAGCCGTGTAGAAAGAACAATAAACACGTTAATTGCATAGGTGTGCTCACGACATGAAAGGTAAGAAACAAAATCACCCATAAACCAGCTTACTAATCAGCACCCTTATGGTTTTAGGAATTATTACGTGCCTATGGGTTGCAGCAACCCTGCAACTCATCCAGTCGGCCGGTAAGTACAAACCAATTATTCAAAATCAAGTTATTATAGTCATTTTATCAATTTATGTGCAGAATTGGACTATCTATGTCCAGACGAAGGCCGCTTCGTTATGCCACATCCTTACAAGTGCGAACTATTCATCGAATGTGCTGACGGAGTCACAACTATTAGGGAATGTGATGGACCATTGCATTTTAATCCAATTTATAGTAATTGTGAACCACCAGAATTTGTAAACTGTGTTCCGATGGACCCTGAAACTGAATCGCCGATCACAGAATCTACAGAAGAACCAAGCGGAACCACTGTAGCCTCAATAGAGGAAGCCAGTACAGACTCTACTCTAGAAATAACTACTGAAACAGGAACAGAAGAGAGCACCACAGATATCGACTGTCCAGATGTAGGCCGATTTGTTATGGCACATCCCTCCGCGTGTGACAAATTTATCAGATGTGAAGACGGAAGCAAAACTATTGTGGTATGTACTGAACCACTGCTATTTAATCCAGGTTCTGGCGATTGTGATCTGCCAGAATTTGTGAACTGTGAATCGATAGAGGCTGAAACTGAACAGCCAACAGTGACCACTGATGACCCACCGGAGGGGAACAACACAGAATCTACTCCAGATACAACTTTGACCACTGATACACAAACTGATGGGAATAGCACAGACCCTACTGATATAACAACTTGGACGACTGAAGATCCTACAGACGGGACCAGCACAGACCCTACTGATATAACAACTTGGACGACTGAAGATCCTACAGACGGGACCAGCACAGACCCTACTGAAATAACAACTTGGACGACTGAAGATCCTACAGACGGGACCAGCACAGACCCTACTGATATAACAACTTGGACGACTGAAGATCCTACAGACGGGACCAGCACAGACCCTACTGATATAACAACTTGGACGACTGAAGATCCTACAGACGGGACCAGCACAGACCCTACTGATGTAACAACTTGGACGACTGAAGATCCTACAGACGGGACCAGCACAGACCCTACTGATGTAACAACTTGGACGAGTGTTGATCCTACAGACGGGAACAGCACAGACCCTACTGATGTAACAACTTGGACGAGTGTTGATCCTACAGACGGGAACAGCACAGACCCTACTGATGTAACAACATGGACGAGTGTTGATCCTACAGACGGGAACAGCACAGACCCTACTGATGTAACAAGTTGGACGACTGTTGATCCTACAGAGGGGAACAGCACAGACTCTACTGATGTAACAACTTCGACGACTGATGATCCGATGGAGTATTATTGCCCGGACGAAGGTCAGTTCGTTCTGCCATATCCTAACGCGTGTGACAAATTTATCGCATGTAACTACGGAAACAAAACCGTTGTGCCATGTAATCCACCATTGCTGTTTAATCCATCTATTGGCGGATGTGATCTACCGCAATATGTCAACTGTGAATCAGAAACTGAACAGCCAACCACAGAACCACCATTGACCACTGATGAAACAACAGAAGGGAACACCACAGAAACTACTCCGGAAACAACCTGGACCACTGATGGATCAACAGATGGCAACACCACAGAAACTATTACAGAACCAACTGAAGTTCCAACTGAACCTCCAACGGAACATCCAGATGAAGGTTGTGACACCAGTTTATGCACAGCGCAAAATGGGGAATTCCCGGATTTGCTCCCGCACCGTACTGATTGTACTAAATTCTGCAAATGCGACTGGGGCGTGGCACATAGCTACAATTGTTCCGTAGGGTTGCATTTTAATCCCGAAAAACAAGTGTGCGATTGGCCTTTAAGCGCCGGTTGTACAGCAACCCCCACTCCAACCATGGTTCCAACCACGGAGCCAGCCACGGAGCCAACCACGGAGCCAGCCACGGAGCCAGCCACGGAGCCAGCCACGGAGCCTGCCACGGAGCCAACCACGGAGCCAACCACGGAGCCAACCACGGAGCCAGCCACGGAGCCTGCCACGGAGCCACCCACGGAGTCAACCAGTGAGCCAACGGTGCCAAGCAGTGAGCCAACGGTGCCAAGCAGTGAGCCAACGGTGTCAAGCGAGCCACCGTTGCCACCCACGGAACCAACCACTGAAAATCCAGATATTACAGAAGACCCAGGCTCAGGTGAAGATATAACTTCCGATCCAGGCAACGATATAGATGTGACAGGTAATTACAGTTTTGAGCATTTAATTATAGTGCAGGCAACACGAGTATAAATTGTAGACACTACTTGTAGCATTTGTACTATCATCACTTGTATCATCAATCTTTGTCTTTTTTCGCAAATTTTCTTGCTCTTCATCGTCATCTGATGCATGGAATCTGATGCTCGGAAGTTTTGAGGTTATGTTATATACTAACCTTTACGAAAGTTCCAGATTTTTTCATGATCTACAACTTTTGTATTGGATACTTGTTGATTTTAAGACAGAATATGACTATTTTGCTTACTTGAAACTTTATTATTCTAATTTAATGTTTATTTATAATGTTTATACTGTAAACAAATTAAGGTTTGGGTCAAATAATGTAAGACAGTTTTTTATATTTTTTTCCGTATAATTGAATTCTGTAATCAGTTTTTCAATTTTCTTAACAATTTAAACGAATTACACTGTTACTTGCACGTGTATAAAAATTCATAACTCCGCCATTTTCTATTCGACTTGCAAAATGAAAATGAAAGATCCAATAACAAATCGAAAAGTTATGGACGTTCAAGTTCAGAAGTTTCCAATTATTAAACGTTATTCAATAGCTTCCATTTCCTGATGAAATCGTTCACCTTGGTCGTCACTGAGTTGGCCAAGATTGTCCGGAAAGAAATTCAAATGAGAATGCAAAAAGTGAATTTTGATAGACATGTTGCAGCCCATTTCACCGTAGGCACTCAAAAACTCTTGTACAACATTTGCGTAGTTGGGACTTTTATCATTTCCAAGAAAGTTATCGCACAATGACTTTATTTTATATGAAATTTTGTCGCACTTTGGTCGAATAGCACTTAATAACATATTAGATAGACTAAAATACAATAAAACAAGTGTCAACTGTCTACACACTCAATTAATTCGCCTGCACATTTATGATTATGTCAGCATATGAGTCTAATATTCAAATTTATTTCAGTTGAATGTCCCGCTGAGGGTAAAGAGATATTGCCACACCCAAGTTCATGTTCCCATTACATAGAGTGCACCGATGGCGAAGCCACACTCAAGGAATGTGTCGAAGGTCTCCAATATAATCCAGATATGTACTCCTGCGATAGTCCAGAAAATTTCACATGCGATATTGCTCTCAACCCAGAAGAACCAGAGACACCACACGACTCAGAAGAAGATATATCAGAAGCCCCAGAAGAAACAAATCCTGTTGGTAATTGTGCTCCACTCAACGGCGTTTACGTCGATTTCCTGCCCGATGCTGACCATTGCGATAGGTTCTACAAGTGCGATTGGGGAACACCAGTACTTACTTATTGCCCACCAGGTCTTCACTTTAACCCTTCGTTGAACGTTTGCGACTGGCCATTTGCGGCAGGTTGCACAGCCGGTGCAACAAAACCAGACGAAGAACCAGAAATAGATGCTGATGAAGAAGATGAAGTAGAAGTCGTTGGTCCAGAATCAGAAGAAGTGAACCCAGAAGAAGAAGATCCAGAAGAAGACGCTGAGGTTGATCAGGATGTTGGCGTTGATGACTTTGTATGCCCAAGCGAAGGTCATCATTTCCTACCACATCCGAAGTCTTGCAGCCATTTCGTGGACTGCAATGATGGCAAAGCTACCCTTGTAATGTGCGAGTATGGCCTTCAGTGGAATAACGTATTGGGTACCTGTGATATTCCTGATAGTGCAAACTGTCAAATTGGTGAAGAACAAGAAAAACCAGAGACACCAGAGGAATCAGAGGAAGGAGATGTAGAAGAAGAGCTGCCAGGAGAGCCAGAGGTACCAGAGGAATCGGAAGAGCCAGAAGATGCTGGACCACAGCCTGGACCAGTTGGAAGTTGCGTCTCGGAGAATGGCGTTTACGTAGATTTTCTAACAGACGGTTGGTACTGCGATAGATTCTACAAGTGCGATTGGGGCAATCCAGTGCTATTCACCTGTCCAACCGGGCTTCACTTCAATCCAAAGGCCAATGTCTGCGACTGGCCGGCATCAGCTGGTTGTACCGCACCAAATTAGTGTGACGATTGTACCTATACTGTACATAGATAGATTTATTTATATTAAAATAAATAGTGCATTATATATAAGTTTTTATATTAATAAATTTTCCAATATAACAAAAGGAATAGGTTTACAGCGTTATTGGTACCTAAACGTATTCCTTTAAACATATTTTAACACGATTTAAAGATATTTTATTCTTGTTGGTAATTGTTATTTTTGGTGAAAACTATACCTACGACGACCGTCCTGACAAACAAAAGGATTGTTAATATTTGCGCATATTCTTTTGTGTTAATGGTGTTGTTAAACCGCAATAATTATTGGTGAATCAAAATTTCCTCAAAAAAAATCATCTACAAATGAATGCTCCAAAAACTCTAACGAAAACTCTTCTATGTTGAGCCTTTTCACGAAGTCAGTAATTGTTCGAGGAGTAAGTGGTGTCAGCTCTGCTGACACCCCCCGCAGAATCTACAGTCTGCGTTGTTTGCCCATCCAATCTTAGTGAGATGAACTAGCGCCTACGGTGTCCGCTAGTAAGTAGTCCCGGATATTCATGAACTCAGGCGACATTGAGCGACTGTAATTTAAATGTAATCGGCAACCGTCTGGGTGAGTACGGAGCACTGAGTACCTGTCAAATTTGCCAGTGTTTAGAGTTTGTGCATAGACATTTGTATTTTGTTAAAAATATTTAGAAAAACACATGTAAGTTACTAATTTGTATAGCAATTAATTAATTGATGGAACGCAAAATCATTTCAATTTAGTCAGCAATAAACTTGAAATTTGTTTGAAACTCCAATTTAACGGTCTGTTTACGTATTCATGTAGTAAATACGATTATGCAAGGTATCCTGCAACATGTTTGCATAAATATCAGATAAATAGAGAGACACGGACGGGCGCCGTGAGAACTAAGGTAAGCGAATGTAAACAAAGCTGCATGGGGGGCGAGCGTGTTTTACCTAAGGGGTTTAGAATAACGCCACGTTTTTTTAAAATATTTCCAGCAAATAAAGACAAGCTTAGGGAATAAACTAGTAAGTACATCAGCATAATACATAATAATTAATAGTCAAAATATAGGACTACCATTATAAATTATACTAATAAACTTATTAAAAAATAAAATGAAATATAAAAAATATTTATTTTTTAAATTGAATTTATGGCAAGAAGTTGCAGGACACATATATTTTTCTAATTCAATAACATATATTTTAGCTTATGATATGGCTGAAAATACAACGTGTACCATATGTAACGAGACTTATAGCAGTGTATGCAATCTGAGAAAACATGCCCGACGATTTCACCCTGACCAAATGAATGTGTTGATACCTGGAATACATAACAAGTCTAGAAGTTTTAAATTTTCTTGTGAATACGGTAAAAATTTTAATCAGAAACAAAATTTAGTCTTTCACCAAAGAATGCATACCACCTTCAATTCTCTTTTTCTCGAAAATTTTCTTATGTAAGGCCATAAAAATATTATGCTACCATTAAGACAATTAAAAGATCTGACAAATTCATTAAAAAAGATATAGGGTTGTCATTTAAAAAAATGTCGATGACGTCATCTGCTAAAAACAATTGAAGGTAAAAAAAATAATTTGATATCATAAGGTGTATTTTGATAATTATAAATCGACGTGTTCAAGGCTTTTTTAAAATAGCAAACCGTTCTTGAGAGTTTTTGTCATGTTTCCATACTCGCTCACTGTATATAAATAAAATTATGTTTGAATACCTTTTTCGTTATTAAATGTATAGTTATTTTGTTTTCAATAAATGGATTATATAACAATTAGTAGATGTTTTAATCGATACAATATTCATGTGGGTAAGTAGGAACGATTGCGGTGCACTTAATACATTTTAGAACTATAGAGTATAGAATCACAGTTGTGAGTAATAGTATATTTTCACGCCGTGTGCACTTCAAATGATACTTAATATGTTAAAATGCTAAATAACTTCTATTTGCATCAATAGTCTTGGAGATATTTAACTTGAAAGTTTTATGAGCGCGAGTAAATTAATAAGCAAAGAACGTGGAATAATATTCATATTATTATTAATGCCAAAAATTATTATTTGTATCACATGTTCGGAATAGCATCCATTATTAATATTTATTTATCCATCATCTGCTTTATCTCTTTGTTTATTAATTTAGCCACTGTCACAAAACTTTAGAACATCTCGAAAACTATAGCCGAACAAAAAAATGAGGTATCGAATTATAAATCACCCTAAATCACATATAAACATAAGGTATCAATCAAGTGGCACGTTTTTGTAAGAATTGCAATTATCGCGCAGCTGGCTTGTCGGCTTCGCACCGTATTTCAACATTGTCTGTAATTTTTGCATAGCTTCCACCATAAAGGTACCTTCTTGAGATAATTCTCATATTTGCATTTTAGGTTTCTCCTATTAGTGTCCGACTTTCTGCGTTAAACGGCATAAGCGCGGACACGATTATTTTATTAGAACAGAAACAAAAGAACTGTTGTTAGAAAATAAGATACTATATTATTTAATTAGAGACTTTACAACGTACGCTATAGTTTGTTTACATCGATGTCACGCCATTTTCAGTCGAATCAAATATAATAGGGAGAACCAGTCTGTAATACTATCGCATTCGCTCGAAAGTCGACATCGGTTGGTTTCTATCGTATACACTAATTCTATGTACCTATACCGAGAGCTTTCTAGCGTAGAGTCCCGATTGAACCCGACGGCCCACCGCCTGCGCTCGTGAACGTCCGGGACTACTTACAAGCGGACACCGTAGGCGCTAGTGTGAGATGATATCTCGGTGGACAATGTCCTGTAAGGAGACCTGTAATCAGTCGAAGGTCTGTTTTTTTGTAACTGGAGATACAGTCTGGCCTTGGAGGCGGAGAAGGTTATGGTAGCCTTAGCTTGTCTCATGCCAGGTGATGTTTTCCAGTAAGCTCGTTTAGTTTTATCTCCCCAGTTTTGTACCATCTTCCTGATGTGGCTCTTTGTGATATTGCAACAGGGTTCAGGTCCATAGAAGGGAGTCTTACAGCCTTCTCTGGCTAGGATGTCGGCTTGTTCGTTGCCTCTGAATGTCCTGGAATCCACATCAGTTACACATCTTGTACTCTTTTGCAAGTTTTACCAGGGAAATAGTGCAGTCCCACACAGTTTTGCATTTGTGGGCTTGTGGTTGCAGCGCTTTCAATGTCGCCTGACTGTCTGAGCATATGTGCCCTTTGTAAGTTCCTATGGGAACATGGAAGATAGTTGGAGAATGGCCCATGGCTTTGAATAGGGAGAAATCCGGTCCACTAATGCCGACCCCAACATCCTCCTTGGTCTTTGATCCGTCTGTGGACCACAGTGATGCGGAGTCGCTGATCTGTCTGAGCCTCTGAGGTGCATTCGAGCGGTCATTAATTACCACTTCTACTGCTCCATCAAAGGCGTAGACAGATGACATCATCCATCAGTGTAAGTTTCAATATAGTTTTCCTATAAGGATTCTAAAGGTAATCTGAAATGACAAGTTGATTGATGATGTCAAAGTGTCTGTGATGTAGAATTAACTTTAAGAATACGGTTGGAGGAATATACTGTGCCAAATGCTTATGGCTTAGGGTCCAAATTTCAGATATTTTCTAGATTACCATACACCATACACTGCTGCTATTACATTAGTGATCAAGAATCTGATCATGAACTGTCTAGAATAAGTCTTGACTTGAACCCCGTCAAGAACTTTGAACGGGATTTGATGGACAGATTTATTCGGGAGCACGAAAATGCCGTTCTTGAATTTGAAAGAATATCTTAGGAAGATCTGTCCGAATCTTGCAAAGTATGCCCTACTGTTGGAGAATGGTGACGTTTCGGGGCATATTTTCAGAAATCAGTCATTTAAAATTGAATTCGTTTATAAAAACAGTGTTTTGTACGAACAACATAGTGCACCGCAAATGTGTGTTTGTATGCTGTTGTGAACAACCTTACCCAAATAAATCCATGCATGACTGTAGTTCAGATTTGACGTAAACAGAAAATGAAACTCTATGGCAAAATAGAGAAAACGTGGACAAAACTGTAAATGTTCTTATAAACAGACGTATGGGTAAAGCGCTGTGATTGGTGGGACGTAGCATGCTTGGTCGAAGGCCACGGGACATGAGCTAGTTACGATGCGATTGTCATGCCTTCACTCTTTCTACAACACGTGAAAAGATACACATAAACGTCAATAGCAGTAATTGCTGATATTGTGGTAGGGAAAATCCTCACTGTATGCAGTAACAATTAGTTGATCTTAGAGAAAGAATTTGACATGATAACCACCTGTATGTAGAGGGTAGACTAGTTAGAAAAACTAAAACTATAGTACGTAGGTCACAACCCGCAAACATCGATTGAGCAAACTGTATACTGAACTAGGATTTTCTTCAGGTGTCAAAAAAATCAGTAAAAAGTCGGTAAAATGGTTACGTGACAACTGACGCAAAATTTATAATTCAAAAGAAAATCACACCACTTATCATCACAATGAAATTCCGGATTTAGAAACATTATCTCAATAGCATATATTATCAATCAGTTATTCACTACCACTTCACACATAAACGGACAGATAAATCTTGTAATCATTTAATCTGATGATGTTGCTGTGGCTTAAGTTAAGTACACCTGCGCAGGGACTGTATTGCTTACGATTTGGAATGTTGTCTTATCATTGCCTTATATCTAAGACTTCGTTGTTTTTCTTGGAAATCTGCGTGACGCCCATGTACCAGGGATGGTATTTTAAGCAATGACCAGGAAATTTGTAGAATTGAGATAAAAAAACATATTTATATGTCAGTCTTTATATTAATCGTCTCATAGACATAATTATTACATGATAATGTTAGTTTATAATAAATTAAGGTAAATAAATAAATGCTTATACATATAATACATTCGATTCATCATTGATTTGAGCTAATAAATAATATTATCGTGCTAGTTATTGTTGAACGGTACATCCTGCTCTCTCAGGATAATCGCAAACGTTGAGTGTTGGGTTGAAATGCAGACCACTAGGACAGATCATCATGATTGGTCGGCCCCAGTTGCACATGTAGAATACCGAGCAGTCTGAAGCATCGGTCAGGAAATCGACGTAGACACCGTTTAATTCTGGACAAGTTCCAACTGGTCCCTCTGGCACAACATCTAATAAATATAAAACAGCGATTATGATGCACGATTTACAAACTTTAAAAAATACTAACCAGGGGCGTCTTCACACTCAACATTGCTTGGAAAATCGCAAATTGAGGTCTCTGGGTTGAAGACGAAGTCTGCGAAGCATTGCTGTTCAGCAAGTTGGCCATTGTTGCACTCGAAGAATTTTCCGCAACGTGTTGGATGTGGGAAAAAATGTTGGCCACCGTCAGGACATGTTATAGCTAGAGGAGATACGAATAGAATTTGTTTTTGTTGTGGGAGATGTTGTTTTAACTTACCGGTGGCTGAAGCAATGGCAATGGAGACAATAACTAAGAAAGCGCTGGAGGACATGTTGAATTTTTGTACTTGTTTCACTGTAACAACTGATTTTGGTATAAACAACAGATGACACTGGACGAATATATATACTCGTGGAATATCGGGAGATAGATGAGATAAACCTGTCTTTTCGTCTTGATGAAGTGGATTATCACTGATAGATCGCCGGAAGCTGAGAAGTATGTGATTAAAAATTTGAGATTCATTCTTGGTAATATGCGTAGATCCTGCATGACGAAACTTGTAGTTTGATCGACATATTTATTAATCTATAAGCTTTTGTAAACATGTTAACAGTAGACTATAGAACTCTATTAGACATACCTTAACTAGCTTTATACAATACCAAACAGTACCTACGTAATGGAAAATATATTACTTTCAAATAATTCATATAGAAAACGAATAAAACAGCCCATCTTCTGCACGTAGTATTTTTTTTTGTAAAAACATGTTTTACTTTTTGGAAATATGTGGGCGTAGCATGTCGCCATCATAACCAAGCGGAAATCTGTCGTGCTTGAAATAAATATCTACACGTCCACTATGTAATTTTAAACTGTCACTGTAGTCAAATAGTTGAGATTCGGAGTTTTTTCGTCACCATTAGCAGGGCAGCCAACTAAAAAAAAATGTGATTTCTCTGAGTCAACAGATCTAGACAGCTGCAGAGTTATTTCCAAGGGGTGCAAAACCATAATGTGTGTTCCAAGTGGTCCAATAGAGTAATTTTATTAATTTATAAATTAATTATGTTCAAGGGATCTAATTTTGAAAATGGAGAAATCATAGTCAACTTTTGATTTCTTTCTGCGAGCCACATTGGATTTAGATGGTGTTGAAAATACTTTTCTTTTGTGATTCCAATGATTCACACATTCATATCTGGCTTTTTCACAAAAATAGTAATTTTTAAATGAAGAACTTCGATCATTATAAATTCGTATTAAAAAAATTACCGTATTGATTTGAAGACATCAAACGAATAAACTGATATGGCCACCACATGAGTATTAAATGTATATATTTCCGTGACAAAATTGGAGGGGTAGGTTGCCACTTTAATCATTTTGTACTATAACCGTAATATTTTCTAAAGGATTATGATACTAATTTCAAATTAAGTTTTTTTTTTGTGGTTAATAATGTTTAGGTGAACTTTTCTCGGAAAATAATTTCTGCTCATTATGCATTTTTCTTAAGACTGATGTCGGCCAAGAGTTTGTTAGTATGTCAAGTATGTTGGAAAAGCTGGTGTACATTCGGAAATATTACCAAAATCGCGCTTTCTGACATTTTAACGCATCCTTTTTTGAAAACCTTACGATTGAAATTTTATTAAACTGTTTTCAGTGCAGATAATTCTACCCAAAACGAAATTGCATATTCAATACACAAAATCCGTTTCCTAAAATGTTCAATATTTCACAATTTGCAATTGTCCTTCTCCCAAACATTTTCAGCATTTTTTCGACAAAAATTTAACGGAAGACTACACTGTGCTTGGAAATCAAACGCTTTCTGCTGGAATATTTCTTGTAATATTTATGTTTAGTTTTGTTCGTTTCTTAATTATGTTGCATTTCGAATTTTTATATCCTTAACCTTCATTTAAATAAAGTTGATATCAAGATGAATAATACTATTTGGCTTCGATAGTTTAACTGGTTACAGCACCTTGAGTATTGTCAAGTTTTGCTGTAGAACAGAAGAAACAACACCATTATTTGTCAGTTTGTATATTTTTCGTATAATAGATATAAATACTACATTAAATACTGTTGATTTATAATAAATTAAGGTAAATAAATAAATGCTTATATAATACATTCAGTCTTTTCATCGATTTGAGCTAATAAATAATATCATTGTGCTAGTTATTGTTGAACGGTACATCCTGCTCTCTCAGGATAATCGCACACGTTGACTGTTGGGTTGAAATGCAGACCACTAGGACAGATCATCATGATTGGTCGGCCCCAGTTGCACATGTAGAATACCGAGCAGTCTGAAGCATCGGTCAGGAAATCGACGTAGACACCGTTTAATTCTGGACAAGTTCCAACTGGTCCCTCTGGCACAACATCTAATAAATAGAAAACAGCGATTATGATGCACGATTTACAAACTTTAAATAATACTAACCAGGGGTGTCTTCACACTCAACATTGCTTGGAAAATCGCAAATTGAGGTCTCTGGGTTGAAGACGAAGTCTGCGAAGCATTGCTGTTCAGCAAGTTCGCCATTGTTGCACTCGAAGAATTTTCCGCAACGTGTTGGATGTGGGAAGAAATGTTGGCCACCGTCAGGACATGTTATAGCTAAAGAAGAGATGATTAGAATTTGTTTTTCTAGTGGAAATGGTTGTTTTAACTTACCGGTGGCTGAAGCAATGACAATGGAGGCAATAAATAAGAAAGTGCTGGAGGACATGTTGAATATTTGTACTTGTTTCACTGTAAGAACTGATTTTGGTATAACCAACAGACGAGACTGCACTAACATATATACTCGTGGATTATCGGGAGATAGATGAGATAAACCTGTCTTTTCGTCTTGATGAAAGTGGATGATCACTGATAGATCGCCGGAAGCTGAGAAGTGTGTGATTAAAAATTTGAGATTAATTCTTGAATATCTCAGGATTTCTAGAACATGTCTGGCGGTATGCGTAGATTCTCTATGTAGATACCAAATTCGATCTGATGAAATTTGTAGTTTTATTGATATATTTAAATCTATTTTTTTTCTACAAATATTGCAACAGTAGATCATAAAATACTATTTGAAATGACTTTAACTTTCTTTATAAAATAAAAATAAGACCTAGTGGAAAATATATTACTTGTGTGGCAAACGTTATGTTTTAAAATGTTTTCCGCACAAGTAATACATTGTTTTCTAATACATTGTTACATACTCATCTCTGTATTTGACATCTTGACGTACAAATTAAGTTGCAAATTAAGAACAGTTTTAATTGTGATGTATATAGTTTTAAAGTGTGATAATACCGACAGCAATATTGTAAGCGTAACAAAGATACAACTAGGCATGTATAAATTGAAGAGCGACCCTACAATTTCCAGGACTTATGATTAAGATTAGACGTTTGCACTGAAGACGAGGAAACTCGAAACCGGTCTGCAAGATTTGAAATAAAATTTCATCGACTACTATTACGATCGCTTTATTTATTTACATTGTTTTCATTACTGTCAATTAATGCATATAGTAAAAGAATAAAATATAGCTCATAAACTGCATGTTGTATTATTTCTTTAAAAAATATGCTTTTCTTTGCAAATATGTGGCCATAGCTATTCGCCATCATAACCAAGTAAAGAATTGTAATGGTTGAAATAAATATCTATCCATCGCCTATCTAGTTTTAAAGTTACATTTTAGTCTGAAAATATTTCCGCATATTGCGCGTATTTGATTGTTTTCATTACTGTCAATTAATGCATATAGTAAAAGAATAAAATATAGCTCATAAACTGCATGTTGTATTATTTCTTTTAAAAAAATATGTTTTTCTTTGCAAATATGAGGCCATAGCAATTCGCCATCATAACCAAGTAAAGATTTGTAATGGTTGAAATAAATATCTATCCATCGCCTATGTAGTTTTAAAGTTCCATATTAGTTTCGCAATATTTACGCATATTGCGCATATTTTGTTCAAAGGAGGTCTTTTCGTTATCTTTTGTCGGACAACAAGCTGAGCGATTGGACCAAGTAGTCCAATAGAATAATGTTATTAATATAAGTTAATTAGATTTAAGGAACCTAACTTAAAAAAGGTGGAGAAATTATGATCAACGTTTGATTTCTTTTCGAAAACCATTTTGTATTTTGATGGGGTTGAACGAACTTTTCTTGTGTGATTCCAATGATCCTCACATTGATGCTAGGCCCTTTCACAAAAAATTGCATTTTTAAATAACGCACATGATATATTATAATAAATTTGTTTTAAAAGGCCCATTTAGGACCAATTAATGTATATTTCTGTGGCAAAATTTAAGGGGTAGGTTGCCTCTTGACAAAATATTTACTGACCGTAATATTTTTTGAAGGATTGTCCTATCAATGTCAAATTAATGATACCATGACGTCATGTATAATTTTGACGTTGAGTTTCGGAATGTATGCAAATAAGTAGTAAATTGGGTTCTGTAAAAGTTCATTTTGTTTTTTTTGTGGTGGTTAATAATGTTTAGTTGGAATTTCCCCGGAAAATAATTTTTAATACGTTTTGCTCATTACGCATTTTTTAAGATGACCGATGTCGGCCAACAATTAATCAGTATGTCAAGTATGTTGCAAAAGATAGTATAAATTTGCAAAAACGTATTGTGCTCGAATATTTGTTGGAATTGTTATGTTTAGTTTTGTTCGTAATTTTGTTCATGTTGCATTTTGATTTTTTTTATCCCAAACCTTGCTTTAAATAAAGCGGATATACAACATAAAGATTCTATCTGACTTCGATAGTTTAACTAGTTACAGCACCTTGAGGATTGTCAAGTTTTGCTGTAGAAGAGAAGAAACAACACCGTTATTTGTAAGTTTGTATATTTATCGTATAATAGATATAAATACTACATTAAATACTGTTGATTTATAATAAATTAAGGTAAATAAATAAATGGTTATATAATACATTCAGTCTTTTCATCAATTTGAGCTAATAAATAATATTATTGTGCTTGTTATTGTTGAACGGTACATCCTGCTCTCTCAGGATAGTCGCACACGTTGAGTGTTGGGTTGAAATGCAGACCACTAGGACAGATCATCATGATTGGTCGGCCCCAGTTGCACATGTAGAATACCGAGCAGTCGGAAGCATCGGTCAGGAAATCGACGTAGACACCGTTTAATTCTGGACAAGTTCCAACTGGTCCCTCTGGCACAACATCTAATAAATAGAAAACAGCGATTATGATGCACGATTTACAAACTTTAAAAAATACTAACCAGGGGCGTCTTCACACTCAACATTGCTTGGAAAATCGCAAATTGAGGTCTCTGGGTTGAAGACGAAATCTGCGAAGCATTGCTGTTCAGCTAGGTGGCCATTGTTGCACTCGAAGAATTTTCCGCAACGTGTTGGATGTGGGAAGAAATGTTGGCCACCATCAGGACATGTTATAGCTAGAGGAGATACGATTAGAATTTGTTTTTGTTGTG
The DNA here is from genome assembly GCA_963966075.1 of Aphodius sticticus. Taxonomy (NCBI): domain Eukaryota; kingdom Metazoa; phylum Arthropoda; class Insecta; order Coleoptera; family Scarabaeidae; genus Aphodius; species Aphodius sticticus. The sequence goes on from OZ014507.1 coordinate 4,162,458, forward strand.
GGAGATGTTGTTTTAACTTACCGGTGGCTGAAGCAATGGCAATGGAGGCAATGACTAAGAAAGCGCTGGAGGACATGTTGAATGTTTGTACTTGTTTCACTGTAACAACTGATTCTGGTATAAACAACGGATGAGACTGCACTAATATATATACTCGTGGAATATCGGGAGATAGATGAGATAAACCTGTCTTTTCGTCTTGATGAAGTGGATTATCACTAAGAGATCACCGGAAGCTGAGAAGTGTGTGATTAAATATTTGAGATTAATTCTTGAATATCATAGGGTTAAGTAAGTACGTAGGCTTTCACGGCCAGAATCATTTAGAATATAAACTGCTTCCGGGTTATGCCGTGTGTCAAGAATTGTTAATGCTGACGTTTCGCGAACCATGTTGCTCGCTTCTTCAAAGCTAATTAAATACAGGTAGTATTCCATTAGCTTTGAATAATTTGAATAATTTTTTATCTTTGAATAATAATTTGAATAATTTAATAATGTTTCGGTGGACTTTTGTCGGAAAATAATTTCTGCTCATTATGTATTTTATTTAAGAAGACTGACGTCGGCCAAGAGTTGATCAGTATGTCAGGTATGTTGGAAAAGTTGGTATAAATTTGCAAAAATTACCTTCCTTATTTAAAACCTTACGATTGAAATTTTATTAACCTGTTTTCAGTGCAAAAAATCTACCCAAAACGAAATTTCTTATTCAAAATAACGTCCTCACCAAAAATCTGAGGGTATCCAGATCTGTTTGTCAGCGATATCATTCTGAGTTGGCTTACCTGCTAATGGTAACGAAAAAACTCTCAAACAAAAAATCTCAGCTGGATGAATAAATGACACTTGAAAAAATTACGTACTGTTAACATGTTTGCAGAAAATATTAGATTAATAAATATATCGATCAAAATACAAGTTTCGTCATGCAAAATCTACGCATATAGCCATACCTGTTCTAGTAACTCTGATAATATTCAAGAATTAATCTCAAATATTTTATCACATACTTCTCAGCTACCAACGATCTATCAGTGATAATCCACTTCATCAAGAAGAAAAGACAGATTTATCTCATCTATCTCCAGATATTTCACGAGTATATATATTCGTCCAGTCTCATCTGTTGTTTATACCAAAATCATTTGTTACAGTAAAACAACTACAAAAATTCAAAACATGTTCTCCAACGCTTCCTTAGTTATTGCCTCCATCGTCATTGCTTCAGCCAACGGTAAGTTAAAACGACATCTTCCACAACAAAACCAAAATCTAATCGTATCTCCTCTAGCTATAACATGTCCCGATGGTGGCCAACATTTCTTCCCACATCCAACACGTTGCGGAAAATTCTTCGAATGCAACAATGGCCAACTTGCTGAACAGCAATGCTTCGCAGACTTCGTCTTCAACCCAGAGACCTCAATTTGCGATTTTCCAAGCAATGTTGAGTGTGAAGACGTCCCTGGTTAGTATTTTTTAAAGTTTGTAAATCGTGCATCATAATCGCTGTTTTCTATTTATTAGATGTTGTGCCAGAGGGACCGGTTGGAACTTGTCCAGAATTGAACGGTGTCTACGTCGATTTCCTGACCGATGCTTCCGACTGCTCGGTATTCTACATGTGCAACTGGGGTCGACCAATCAAAATGATCTGTCCTAGTGATCTGCATTTCAACCCAACACTCAACGTGTGCGATTATCCTGATAGAGCAGGATGTACCGTTCAACAATAACTAGCACAATAATATTATTTATTAGCTCAAATCGATGAAAAGACTGAATGTATTATATAAGCATTTATTTATTTACCTTAATTTATTATAAAGCATTAATATATTTAATGTAGGATTTATGCCAATGTTACGATAAATATACAAACTGACAAATAAAGGTGTTGTTTCTTCTATTGTATAGCAAAACTTGACAATACGCAAGGTGCTGTAACCAGTGAAGCTATCGAAGCCAGATAGAATTCTTCATGGGATATCCATTTTATTCAAAGCAAGGATAGGGATATAAAAATAAAAATATTCCAGCACAATGCGTTTGACTTTCAAGCAGAGTGTGTTTTCTGTAAAGTTTTTGCCGAAAAATGCTGAAAATGTTCGAGACAAGGACAATTGAAAATTGTGAAATATTGAGAATTTCGGGCAACGTTGATTTTGTTTATGAATATGAAATTGCGTTTAGAGTAGAATTCTGTCCTGAAAACAAATCCAGGTAAAAAAATTAAAGCCTTTTAGGTTGACAAAGAAAGTACGGTTAAAATGTCAGTTATGATTGCAAACTTACAACTATTTTTTTCAACATACTTGACATATTAAAAATTCATAATGAACAAAAATTGTTAAGAATTATTTTCGGACAAAACTCCACCTAAACATTATTAACCACCACAAAAAAAAAACAAAACAATTCTAAATTTTTATGACTGTTTTTATGACCTCTCGGTGTAAACATGAGCGCGAGAGAAGCGAAAAAAAGTACCTGATTTTTGCAGTTTTAAATTAACGCTCGTTTTTCCGATTTCTTTTCTTTCAAACCACATATCACAAAAATTTCAGGTTTGTTTAGGTTGCATTGTTTGGTTTTCTTCAGCTTTTATGTAATAAAGGTTGCGAACAAGATTTTGATGAACGCCGATATCTCCGTAACGAATGTTAGCAGGACAACGCTGTTAGCATGCAAATAATCCTTATTTACTGCGATATACATCCCCTGAATTTAATAGCATTCCGACTATTTATTAATTTTTAAAACCGAAATAAATATGAACAATATTTTGCGCAGTTTGGCTTCCCTCGCTTGTAGGTTTTGGTGCGAGGCAGTAGAACGACATGTGGGTATAATTAATTAAGCATCTAAATTCATTATCTATATTTAACTCGCCCTACTAATTAAAATTCCGCAATAAGATTGTTGTGATCGTATCGTGTCATACTAATAGTAAATAACCTTCCACTGTCCCAGCTACGTTTCCATTTACCGTTACGATTGACATAGTGCGCGCCGCACGAAATTTATATCATTCATATTAAATCGCTTTAAAGATTACTTAAAAATTATTATGCAATTCTTTTTCTACAGTCGCATTAAATAAAATATGACGATTATTTACGTGCATATCCCGTTAACGTTACTGAGATATCCGCTTCCATGAAAATCTTGTTTCCCAACCTTTATTACACAAAAACTGAAGAAAACTAAAACGCCAATCTATAGAAGAGTCTCTAAATGCAACCTAAACAAAAATTGAAATTTTGTGTCAACCGGTTTATAAGGAAAAAATGGAGAGACGAGCGTTAATTTAAAAGTGCAAAAATCGGGTATCTTTTCTCAGTTCTCTTGCGCTTATGTTTACACCGAGAGACAAAAAATGTTGACAGTCATACCAGGGCTGTGGAGTCAGAGTCGGAGTTCAGACAAATTACAGAGGAGTCGGAGTCGGAAAAAATGTGTCGACTCCGACTCCGAGTTCATGTTTAAATATTGTAGAAAAAGACATGCGAGATGGCCGGTGCCTCAGTAGATAGTAAACAATTAGCTAACCATATTATTAGGTCTTTTACGTCTATTACTTTTACGTTTTATCTACATATAAAAAATAGGACTTCTATGCATACTTACACGAATTGTAAAGGTGCTCCCACACGCAGTGCCAATAGGGGCCATCATTGGCCATCGGAGTGCTTCGCGTAGCGGGACCCAACTGTGCCAATGCACATCGCCAATATGTCGACCTTGTCCGCTTTATTTCATTCTGTTTTAGCATTGTACGTACTACCGATGAAAAGTTTAGTTATCTATCTATGTTTTATCATATATACTGCATTATTTATGTTTGTACGTACTTTAAGGACAATGATGATTTATTATTTGCCCAAATGCCTGATTGCCCAAATGTAAAAACATGAAAACTTTTTTTAATATTTTGTAAATTTATTCACAATAATTATGGTTCTTATAAGCATTATATTAACCTTACAGTTACAATAAATTAACAAGCAATAAATTAATATTCTGAAGACAATATTGAAGTCGTTATAATGGGTGACCCACGGCATAGGTACGTTTGTTTATTTTTGTGTTTTTGACGCCGAAGGAATGAACGTTGTGTTAATAGACAGAAACTGCCAATTTATGGGATGGTCTTGAGGTTAGTATGACTTCCGGGTTTTCCAGAAATGACGTCATCATTAAAATTTTAAAAATGAATTCGCATACAATGGGGAGTCGTACGGTATTTAGGTTCTGGGATTGCGGACAACCTTATTCGCTAGGGTGGGGTGGGAAAGGTGAGGGAGGGGGTTGGAGGGAAGTGGGATATGAATCTACACACGATGGGGAGTCATACGGTATAGGGGTCCTAGGACTGCGGTCAACCATCTTCCCTACAATCTTGACTACAATCAAACAAAGTTGCATTTATATAATTAACAACAAAAACTATTTATTAATTAACAATTTATAGATTAGTTTTAAGCGGCAAATTTAAATAATCTGATGTATTTAATGTATTCAACAAAGTTTAAAAACTATACTGGATGCTTTTCCTTATTTTGATTATCAGACAAATATCAAAAAGTATATTTTTTACTAAAAATATTGGGTTGATAATAAATATACCTACATAATATACATACACGGAGTTTTAATATCTATAATTAAAACTCCGTGTATGTAAGGGTTCTCAATTTTTCTTTGTATCTTATTATAAATAATTTCAGTTTTATTATATAAATTATATTTTAAATCAAAATTATGAATTCATCGATTTGGCTGAAATGAAATATTTATATAAAGAAACGACACAAATTAACAGGGTCCTGCATAAAAATATAGACCACTCAGTGTTTCAGGTCTTCTTATTCCGCATTTGTTGCTTGAAACATAAAGAAAATAAAAAGGGAGATTTTTTTTAATGTCACATGGCAAATATAAAAAACTAAATAATTTTGTTTCCTGTATTGCTGTATATTTGTATTCCTTAATGTATTTAATATTTTCGAACGTATTGTATAAATAATGACTGTAAAACATGTTTAATATTTAACAACCTTATTAAACAGAGTCCTCTTTCGAGGGTTCCTTTTTTTCATTCTAAGCAACGATGCACTGCTTAAAATAATGGGAGCTGCGGCAACAGCAATGATATCGTCTTCACTGTTCATTTTTAATTCTCTACGGGACGCTACGAGCCTTCTACGATACACAGAAATACCTTGCGCCCAATACTAACGTTGGCCAATGCTGGCGCAGTGAATGCGCACACTACGCGCAGCGCGTCACATCACCAACGTTGGCGAGACATTGGCACTGCGTGTAGGAGCTCCTTAAAGCTTCCAAAGTGAAGCGACGACGCATGGTTTTCCTTATTCATCAAAATTAAGAGGATTTGCTCGTATTCGTTCGGCCACAAAGAGCAGCCGAGCAATTCTATAAAATATTGCAAAAAGTAGTTTAATGATTTTCCCTTACAATTTTGAAAAAGAAGAATCAGCGTGGTGGTATCACAGTCGTGTCAACTCTCAACTTTTTACTTTATCATACGCAGTATGTAAAGTATTGTAATCATGCCAAAAAAATTTTTTGAGATTTTAGCGGAAATATGTCTTTTTCGGTCCCCTGAACATTTTTGACCAAGGTACAAAAAAATGTCTGTGTGTGTGTGTGTGTGTGTGTATGTGTGTGTGTGTGTACCCGTTTTTGTGGAGACGATTCCGGAGAAACTACTAATGGTATCGGGACGAAACTTCATATTTAGAAGTTTTATAACCAAACTTAGAGCTGAAAAGCTTTCTGTTGAAAGGGGTCCAAAGGAACTGGTGGTTTACTCATAGCATTTTTCGAAGATTTTGCAAATGAGCCGCTATTTGTGTAATGTCGTCAAAATAGTTAAATAATAAATTAAAGGAGAGGAAATTTTCCATAATTTATGTATATGACATTTTTTGGTAGAATTTATAGTTTAGCCGCATGAGCAAATTCTATTTCATCGAGATCGGGCGTACTGCTTTAAAACTAGTAGCCAGGATATGTCAGATTATTTTGATTCTAATGACAGTAGCTAGTGTCAAACGCTAATGTCTTGAAAATGCTACTGTCAATATAGGCTGCGTTCGGATATTGAACACCATTACACTTTTTACACCCAATAACACGTAAGTGTCATTTGGACGGTGTACCCGCTGTCAACGGAGTACAATATCCGAACGCAGCTTTAATCGAGATATTTGTCTAGTTCTACTAGTTTTATTTTAATGCAGACATAGCCGATCTCGATCAAATAGAATCTCATGCAGCTAAACTATTAATTTTATATATAGTATGATAAAGTCATGTGCCTGGCCACATCAGATTTTTTATTTTTATTCGCACCCAATATCTGAATGTTTGTAAAAGACATAACTTTACTAGTAAAACTTTGAAATTTTACTAGTAGTGTTAGTACTTTAATGTTCGATAACTTATATAAACTTTAACCGAAATTGATTATTTTTTTTGGCACATGAACAAATTTACTAAAAGTATCTCATCCTTTTGAATTTAACAAAATTTGTATCTTGTTATACCGGGAGAAACAAACTGATGCTCAAAAGACGATAAAAAAGTGATCCGACTGAAGTTAAAAAAATTGTTGAATGTAGGAATATCCATGTATGCAAGTCATACATTGAGATTATTTTCAGTTTGTTTTGCACTTAATTTTGTATCCATTGGAATGAATTTTATTTTATACCTTACAGTGATTGTCATTACTTTTATTATTATTATTAAAGTTAGAAAGTCGGTTAAAAGGTCAAAGTAGTTCAGAAATGTGTGCTCTCCAATGAGAAAACAATTTGTATTTCTAATGATTTCAGAGATATTTAGAAACAATAAAAAAGCGTCATTTTTTAAATATGGTCATAACTTTGTGGTCCTATCAATAGGTGTTTCTTCTGATATTTACAATTAGTTTATCAGTTTAATTTTTTGTCGCCAAACAATTTGCTGGCAACAAATAAAATTTTGCCGGAGTCGGAGTTGGAGTCGGAGTCGGACTACGAAAATTATCTGGAGTCGGAGTCCAAAGATTTTTTACAGACTCCACAGCCCTAAGTCATACAAATTATGTAGAACTGATTCAAAAGTATGAGGCATTTTATTTCATTTTCTCCTGGTTGGTAGTTTTAGAGTTATGCGCCTTCAAACAGGAGTAAATACTATCGAAACGAGAGATGGTAGTTAGGGCGATTCTCTCGTGCGGGGTCACATATGCAACAGATGAGACAGTTTTTGATTATAAATTTTAGATTAATTCGTGAAAATACGCAGTTCATGTTCTAGAAAATGTTTTTCATGCAGTGGGGTTTTTTTTGTGGAAAACATTAGTTTTTCACAAAATACTAAATTTTGTAATACATTTTTTTCAATTAATTCATATTGAATTGTCTACACCGACACATAATCGAGTTTGGAGTTTGGACTAATGGCCAATTTCAACACGACGATAATAAAATAAAAAATAGCTCATAATTTGCCTGTCTGAGAATTTTTAAAGAATTTAGCATTTAATCAATTTTATTAATTTTCCAAATTGACTAGGTTTAAGGTCCCTAACTTCAAAATTCGTTTTCTTTTGCAAGCCATATTGGACTTTCATAGCATTTGGTTCAATACATAGTCCTGAAGACGCCTCTTGCAACACTGTGCGAAACGTTTACTATATCAAATTCAACCACGTGGTTTCCGTGGTTCGGATATCAAGATGTCAAAAGAAACGACAATTATATTTGTCAGTTTGTATATTTATGGTATCATAGACATACATACTACATTAAATATTGTTGCTTGGTAATAAATTAAGGTAAATAAATAAATGCTTATTTAATATACTCAGTTATTCATTGAATAGAGCTATTAAACAATATTTTCGTCCTAGTTGTGTGTTAAACGGTACATCCTGCTCTGTAAGGATAATCGCACACGTTGAGTGTTGGGTTAAAATGCAGGTCAGCTGGACAGTGCATTTTGATTGGTACGCCCCATCTGCACTTGTAGAATACTGAGCAGTCGGAAGCATCGGTCAGGAAATCGACGTAGATATTGTTCAAGTCTGGACAGGTTCCAACTGGTCCCTCTGGCACAACATCTAATAAATAGAAAACATCATTACGACGCTCGATTTACAAACTTTAAAAAATACTAACCAGGGGCGTCTTCACACTCAACATTGCTTGGAAAATCGCAAATTGAGGTCTCTGGGTTGAAGACGAAGTCTCCGAAACATTGTTGTTCAGCAAGTAGGCCATTGTTGCATTCGTAGAACTTTGTGCAACGCGTTGGATGTGGGTAGAAATGTTGGCCACCTTCAGGACATGTTAGAGCTAGTAGAAATACGATTAGAATTTGTTTTTCTTCTGGAAGATGTTGTTTTAACTTACCGGAGGTTGAACCAATGGCAATGGAGGCAATAAGAAAGAAAGCGCTGGAGAACATGGTGAATTTTTGCACTTGTTTCACTGTAACAACTGATTTTGGTATAAACGCCAGATGAGAGTGGACTAATATATATACTCGTGGAATGTAGGGAGATCAATGAGATAAATCTGTCTTTTGCTCTTGATGAAGTGGATTATCACTGATAGATCGTCGGAAGCTGAGGATTTTGTGATAAAAATTTGGAATTTATTCTTGAATATTCGCACGTGTACTATAGAAAATGTTTGGCGATATACGTAGATTCCTGTACTAGATTCTGCATGATGAAACTTGAAATTCATCCAATTGTAAAAACGTTCAAAGTTCGTTAATTTTTTTACATCACTAATGAGTATAATCTTAAGTTGCCATAACTATGAGAGTTAAAGTGACGTCTGGGCTTTCGATTGCTGCGATTACTGATATAGTTCGTCAACTATTTGCGGAGTTATGAGGTTTGACAAATGTGCAAATTTATGAAAAAAATTACTTTCTTTTCAATTTTTGATGTAGTAATTATGATTTGATCCTGTTGCCATAACTACTGTAGACTCAGCACGCTGTGAGCTTTCCAAAAATGTGTAGTTTATTGACATCGGTTGAAAAAAAGTTTTATGGATAACTTTTATGGCTAACTTCCCCCCGGTCTCAAAGAATTAGTTTTTTAATATATGTAAAAAATTATATAAAATGTTTAATACTATCAGTGAGCGCGTAAAGTATGGAAACACGACAAAATCTCAAGACCGGTTTGGTATTTTTAAAAATCCTCGAACACGTCGATTTATAATTATCAAAATACACCTTCTGATATCAAATTAGTTTTTTACCTTCAATTGTTTTTAACAGATGACCTATATTTTTTTTAATGAATTTGACAGATCTTTTAATTGTCTTAATGGTAGCATGATATTTTTATGGCCTTACATAAGAAAATTTTCGAGAGAAAGACAGTTGAAGATTATGAAATAAAAGTGACAAAATCTCCGGAACGGCTCGACCGAATTTAACGAAATTTTGGAGTTAACTATTTTGCAACCATGTGAAGTCACTGGCGTTATTATCGTTGATGCAACGCTTACAGTTTCTGAGATATAACCTCAAACTTTTGAATTTGAAATAGAACACCCTGTATATTTTGACATTTTCTATTACAGTCTTCCATTGCATGTTCAATTTCTTATTCAATTATTATTTATTGCAACTCTCTGATACATCTCATTAAATATATTAAACCTAGATAATATAATTTAGATACAACATATAAATACTAAAACTACACTAATAGATTTTGAAAAGTAATGAGGATCATCAGGGCAGATTGGTAGTACCGAGCTTCGCTGAAGCGTAGGGTACTCCCTTTGCGGGTATCACCACAGCTCAACCCAATTTTGAAAAACAACGCCATTTATGCTTTGCAAGACAAGTTTGCAAAGCAAAGGAAAACTGTGGAAACCCCGTGCAGCGTTGTGGATAGGTCAGTAAAAAAACATGAAGACATTATTTATTAATAGACAATATACAAAGGAAGGTAAACATGAAATATTAATATAGCAGTAAATTTAGGATGCTTTATAATAAAACTCTCCTGAAAATATTCGCGCTTCCCAAAACCGCAATTTCTTGAATTTCCCAGGGCGAAATTTTGCACGGCAACTCCTTGACATGTTTACTATAATTTAGAGTAACTGCTCCCAATGAACCTACAATCACCGGAATAATGTTTACTTTCCATTCCCCACATACGTCCAAGAGAGATCCTTATATTTAAGTTGCTTTTCAAGCTCCTTCTTTACAACATTCGCATCAGCAGGTACCGAGATTTCTATGAACGTGCATACCTTCCTCTGGAAATCCTTCTTCACGATATCTGGCTTATTAGCATCAAGCATTCTATCAGTGACAATAGGCATGTTCCATAATATGGTAATATGATCATTACTCACAACACGAGATGGAACGTGGTCATACCACCGAGACACATCCATTGCTAAACCTAATAGTTGGGAACGCAAATTGTAATGTATATATGTTCCCACCCTATCATGCCTAGCAATGTAATGCGACTCAGCTAAGACTGGACAAGCCGCTAATAAATGATAGACATGTTCCGGAGCCTGATGACACAGTCTACAACTCCCATCATGAGCAACTTTCATAATCTTCTGTTCATGATATCTGGTACGTATTGCCTGATCTTGCGCCGCTATGATAGAGGATTCCGTTTCAGCCTTAATGTTTCCATGACAAAGCCAAGATAACGATCCAGACTTTGAAATACCATCACCCTCCACAATTCTTAAAAATTGACCATGCATTGGCTTACTAACATAATCCTCTCTCATTTTCTGATTCATTCTTAACTTAATCTGTCGCTTTAAACCCTCCACTGAAATTTTATTTCCATAATTATGGAGTTCTTCAATTATTATTATTATTATTATCTTTATTAAATTTCTACCATTAAGACAATTAAAAGATCTGTCAAATTCACTAAAAAAATATAAGGTTGCCAAAAAAAAAAGTCGATGACGTCATATGTTAAAAACACTTGAAGGTAAAAAAATTAATTTGGTATCATAAGGTGTATTTTGATCATTATAAATCGACGTGTTCGAAGATTTTTTAAAATAGCAAACCGTTCTTGAGATTTTGTCATGCTTCCATATTTTCCGCACTCACTGACTTAATGTTCTAAATTATTTAAAGAACATTAATGAGTTCGTCGGTTGGTTATAGTGGTCTAACGCCTTAAACGCCAGCTGAATCGCCAGTTCTGCTTATTTATTTCGGGATATGATAATAGAGAAGTTTATGGGATGTTCCAATTACTACAGATGACAAAAACAGGGGGGGGGGGGTGCTTTTTTAGAAATTTCTGTAGAAATCCTAATATTTCTGTACACATAACACAGTGTCAGTAATACTCACATAAGAATAAATAATTGAATGAATGGATAATTGTAAACTGAATAAATAATAATTAAATCAGTAAGATTGCCAAGATTAACGATTGATTAAATTGATAAGTATGTCTTATCCCGTGATTAAGCGGGACTACTGACCACTGAACAGAAGTTAATTATGTAAGGTTGGATAATCCGGTAAAAAATCCCAAATGGAAAATGATAGAAAAAAGGTGTAGGTAAGTTTTTGCTTGTTTATGGCATTTATTCAAATTGTTGTGTTCTTTCGCCTACTTTTACAGGCATATACAGAACCTAAAAAACATCAGTTTTTCTCTTTTCGATAACTGCATATGGAGGAATAGATGTGAAAGCTAAAAAAATTAAGAATATGACACAGAGTTAAAAAATAGGATATGTGGCCAGGAATATATAAACCGAGCTAACTGCCTCCAGTCAGTATACGAGAGCTGAAGGTGAGTCATTGATTCCAGCTGTTATTTTGCTGATACGTTACAGACCATTCCCGTGCGTTAGAAAGAAACAGAGTGCTTTTTCATTTCGTCTGTTCTTACGTTTTTAGGCGATGACTCACCTTCAGCTCTCGTAGTTTTACCTATAGCACTTTATTTTATAACCACTGAATGAGGTATATGTTAGACTGCTTTGTGGATCCCCATAACTGTATTCCATGCACATACTGGCTCTAATAATTGTTTGTATAGCACTAGCTTATTTTGCACTGACAGGGCTGACCTCCGTACCAATAGCCAATACATACTTAAAAGTAAACAACAAAGCCAACATATACAACTCATACAACAACAAAACAAGGTCCTAAAAACACACAAATAAGCTTACGCTGTCAGAAAAAGATGCATTGGAAGCAGTAGACAAATCCGTCACAGAACAAACAGAAACAATATGGACCCTGATCACTGATCACCGTTCAACTGCTTTGAAATGACGACAAACAACATTCTTTTATCATCAATTGATCAAAGTTTTGACAAATCGAGATGCTCTTCGAGCTATTTATCGTGTATTGGTATTTATCGCTAAGTAGAATTCATCAAATCTTGAGTTTAAGACGGACTTATCATACTCATTAATTTTTTTTGCAATACTCTCTCAATTTGTTTGTTTATAGCCATGCTTAATCACTGTGTAATTTGAGATCGATACAAACATATTAACCAGTGGCCTAAGACCCAGGCACATGACTTTATCATACTATATATCAAATTAATATTTCGGCTGCATGAGACTCTATTTGATCGAGATCGGTCGTGTCTGCATTAAAATAAAACTAGTTAGCCAGGATTTGACAGGTATTTTCATTCTACTGACAGTAGGTATTGTAAAAACATCAGCAATAAGAAGATATGTCGGAGGCGGTGGATAGGTCGCGTATCGTGCTCTTTGTGTTCACTCTGTGTCACCGCCGCCGGTACATCTTCTCATTTAACAAGCTAAAATAGCGCAACAAATCTGATCTGACAGATCTGATAGGTATGTAAAAGTATCAGCTCTAAGGGCAAAAAATCTGTACATTAGAGAAGTCTAACTCGATTTGATGTTTTGAGTATTGGTGGTGACGAAAAACTTATCGCACCGCTTTTACCAGGATGTGAAAACGTACGGTATTTTGTGAGCTATGAAGATTTTTTAAAGACAATAGGTGCATTAAACCAAGGATGCTAAATTTCGGTAGGAAATTATATCTTTCGGTAAATTTCCGGAGAACGTAAAATTATCAATTTCAAATATTAATCTACCACATAATTATCGTATTTTCTAGATAACTACCAATCTCTGGTGCTTTCCCTAATTTGATAGTAGTAATTCATTGTAAAAATCACACCAAGGACTATACACTGATAAAAATTAGTGCGAATTTACAAATGAAATTTACATTTTTTTCAGTAAACCTACCCTATTTGTTGGCAATCCTACCATAATTTTAAGCAAAAATACTACATATCATCGAAAATGCAGTTACATTCATTAATTGTACGAACTGTATGTAAATTTGCTAACAAGTGTGTAAATTTCATAATAACAATTACTTCAACGGAATAAAACTACATATCTATACATTAAAACTACTGTCTGATATATAAACTTGCCTTCTGCTCGCGCAATTTTCCTTTCTAGATGGTAAAGTGCTACCGAGATAATTTTTATCGCGCTTGCGCAATAATGGAATATACAGTTCGAGTTCCGTTCGCCATCCGTTTGGTTGTGTTTACAGCAGATAAGTTTTATTGAGTGCGATTGTTATATACAACTAATTTAACACTGTTAGTGCCTCTGTGACTTATCCTTTATCGGTGTGGAGTGGAATATTTGCTCCATACGGTTCTATAGTATTAAAAGATATAATATTGGTACATTCATCTCTTTGTATATTATGGAGGACTTTGCAAATATATACTACAAAGTGCAGGTAAAAGTTTGCAATCTTGATATGTATAATTCCATTTTCACTAATTGGATGTTCTTTTTAGGATACAAGTATTGATGATACTGACATTCTACTAATTCAACGACGTGTGTGGTGTCCATAGGTAAGATTTCGTTTATTGTTCTTTCTCGTACATGCTTACAATCAAATTTATTACTAACATGTATAACACATATCATTTCAATCACCAATATAAAAAATACTTTTCTATAAACACTCATTAATAACATTACACACACTCTGTGCGTCAAAGGAAAGCAGCTGCTGACATTGTTATACCCTGTACATGATATATGACTCATGTACTTCTTATTTTGATTTCAGGTGACACATTTTGGACTATATTATATGCTGTGGTTGGATTATCCCCAGGTTCTCTTACTCTGGAGACGGTTTAGCTAGTTTAAGTCAGGGTTCAAAAACGAATAAGGATAAAACCAAATCCACGGAAAGGTGATCAAACTTATTATGAAAATAAATAAGTAAATGTTTCTATGCAGTCTAAGTAAGTGTGTGGCATAAGTTTACCATAGGTATTTCAACTTAATATTGTTGAAATATTATTTAATTTATATTTAAAACATATATTTCTCTCTGTGAAGCAGATCGATTTATTTTATTATACGATATGTAGATAAGTATAGTCCATGGGTTCCTATTTTATTTCATTTACTTATGATTACATTTTTGTCAAGAACTTCTATTTATTTAATGTTAAAAATATGAAATATTTATTATATTTAAAAAATATGTAGATATATATATTATAAATATGTTTCAAATGTTATTTATAGTTAAAATTATAATAAAACTTCATACTATTATTTTTTGTTCTTATTTATGATCTCCATATTAATAGGATTTTACTAGTGATTTTACAGTTGACAATACAGGCTTGTCCGAGCAGTCGCAAAATCAGTTTACAAACAGTTCTTTTGTGAGAAACCTGATAATGTTTAATTGGGATTTATAATGGAGTTATCATAGCAACATATGTGGTCCATCACAAAAGTACTGATTATTAAGTGGTTTTGCAGTTGCTTGGACAAATCTAATATTAAAGTTGCAGAAAGTTTACTGTACAACAATTAAATTGCAATTCCGTCTTTACGGTAAATTTACTGAACGTCAGTAATTTTACTTATAAAAGTATATATAAAACCGTACACATCGGAAACCTCATTTCATATGAGAAGTAAATTTATTAGCTCAAAGTAAAATTACAAACTACATGGTATTTTCCCTTCGATACACGGAGGTTAAAAATGACCGGTAAAATTCACACGGTAAAATTACCTTTTCAGTTTTATCAGTGTATGGGTACTAAAAATCTTATTTATAGCAGCAATTTAAAAAGGGGACAGTCAAACATCTTAATTATAGTATAAAATACTTGAATTCTTTACCGACTCACAAAACTACAACGCTTGGTTTTCCAAACAATTAACGTTTCCTTAACTAGTAAATTCAACTGTAAGTAAATGGGTTCTGATTTAAAATTTGTGTTATTGGCTCCGCGGAATCGATCTCCATGATCAAATCCCCTTTCCATCACCTATGCATTCAATATAAAAATATTAGCTAAGCTTTCTCAAATAATATCATTTGACAGGTGAATTGAGGAGGGGAAAGAAGCTTTGATAACAAAAAAAAATATAAACAAATATACCGGTGTTAAAATAATATCCGGATAAAAAATGTTTATTGTTTGTCAAACCACCCACAAAATACAAATAAATAATAAAGAAACAAAATCAAAGTACATTGTTTAATGGTTACTTATTGTTCAGGCTTTTTATTATTATTATTAATATCAGTAAATTACCAACGGTAATACATATTAACGGTAAACTGCCTTTGGTAATTTAAGCGGTAAATTACTGTAATAAAAACATCAGTATATCCCTACATGACACACATCTAGCTGCTGGTCACAGATGTAGAACAAGAATTTTTAAGGTAGCTAACTGTAAATAAAAAAAAATCCATTGAATCGATTGTGGTATATCTGCAGTTGTGTGAGCCATGCTAAAGAAATTCCTTAAAAAGTACTTATAGTATATTAAAAATATCGACTGCCAAATAAAAAAGAGTTATCTTGGGCTGGGTTTTTGTTTTTTGCTGATTTGGTAGCGCGCACACCACTTGCAGAATTGCTTCCAAATTAGTTTATATTGTATATGATTATGTATACCTAATTTTTAATTACATTTTTTTAAATTTTTTATAATTTATTTTACGTTACCAACAAGTTGTCTACAAATATTCGCTTCTAGATGCCAACCTATCGAAATTGAACTAATAAAAGTATTCGGTAAAAACCTTCTCGTTCTTACAAGCATATGCAGTAGGTAGAGTAAGATAATCCGTTCTTCTAACAGAAATTACAAGAAAGAACAGATTATCTTATTCTACTTAATAAAAGTATATTTGTCGGACACTGGAGGGAAATGTACTTAATAAAAGTACATTTGCCTCCAATCTTTGCATTCTTTTTATACTTATCAACAAATAATTTCATTACTATAGTTTCTAACAATACAGTTGAGCAATGCAATATAAAGTAAACAACTATTAATTTCCGCCATTCACAAAAATGTTGCTGATTGTATCTTGATTGATCTTTCTGATCAAAATTACAAACCCTTGTTCAAGAGTGGGTTGCATATTTGTTCCCATTATCTTATCGAAAATTTTTTCACCCAAAGATGCATATATAAACTTTCACAAGATTCACAAAATAACAAACTATTAGTTAGTTTGCACGACGATTGTGTGTTTAGAATACAAGTATTTTAGCCAGTGAATCAGTGACCAACATGTTCAAAATTATTTTGATCAGCACCCTTGCTCTTGCAGCAACTGCAACACTGGGTAAGGATTTTTCTTCTTTTATTATAAACTTTTCTCTTAAGTTATGCAATAATAATTAGAAAAGTTATAAACATTTTTCTGCCACAACCAACCGATATGTGAATGCCTGTTGTGTTGGTTTCCTAAGGACATGCCAAAGAAATTCCTTAAAAAATACTTATATTAGTGATATATTATAATATTACATTTAAAATATTATCGACTGCGAAATAAAAGAGAGTTATGTTTGGTTAATGTTACGCAATCTTTATTTTTATTTTAAGAATCAACGTGTGTTATTTAATAAAATAAAAGTACTTATATATTCTTGCGGTACCCACTCGTACCCACTTCGCAGTGATAATGTAATTTACCTATTCATTATAGTACTCATAACAAAACTATTTCCGCGAACAGAGCTAATAAAACATTTGCGGTAATTTTTGGTTTGGTGAATTATTAGACCAATATGACCAATGTAGGTTTGGTAAAAGCCCAAAATTAAACGCATAATAGGATTTTTCAGACATTTACCAACCCAAATAGGACAAACCTAGGACTCACGCGTTAATCCTAGGTTTGACCTTATTGCGGGCTTTTACAGTAACATATATATACACTAACATAATCACTTATTCTACCAAAAAAAAGTGCCTTTAAAATGCTGCATTCGTATCTCATACTTACAGCAGACATTTTGCTGCTATTACTTATCACGATATATTTACCAACATTTAAACATAAACTATTATCACAAATCCCGTGCTATATAGCAGCGAGATCACTGTTAATTTATCATTCACATCGTCTATGTCACTGCCACATACATATAACATCATATCATCCGCGAGCAAACATATTTCTCATATCTCATTTAAGTTTATTTCATTCCTATGTGCAACTGTTTTAAGGATTGATTAAATTGATTAGAATGGCTTATCCCTTGATTAAGTGGACTACAGACAACTCAAGAGAAGTTAATTGTATCACTTCAAACTGTAAATGATTGATCACTATAAAATATATTTCGTGAAATTCTCTTGAAATTGGCTAATTTAATATTTGTTGTTCCTAGGCAATACAAAATGACATTGTTTAATATTGTCTGAAAAAAAATGAAAACAATAAATTGCATATTGTTCAGTTTTATAGTTGTGAAAGCTAAAAGATTTAGAGCATTTGCAATACTTTAAGACTTTTGTGAATGAACTTAACAAAATTAAATTGCCTATAAGTTTAATTAATTTTAATTTTATGGAATATAAGATGGTTGGTGGTGGTCGGTTGTCCTATTATCATCAGTCCTATGCTTTTTTTACTGTGTTCAAACACAACTGTTTTTGGACATAACAAATAGTCAGTGGCTAACTAGTTATTTTAACTTAAGAGGGGTATTTATGGTAGTGAGATGGACGTCGCCCTTGAGTCTGTAGAACGCCAAGGATGTGGCTCCATCTAACGGTGAACCGTTCTACTCAAGTACAAAATACTCACTTATTTTGTTCAGCCGATTTCTGCCCTTTGCCAATAGGCAGCTACTGTAGTTGTTGTCAACTGTTAGTTATTATTTATCTCAACTGTTGGTACTCTTCTCCCTTGTACTCTTCTACTCTTCTTTACAGAGCTCCGCGGTGACAGTTCGTAGTAATTCGACACAATTGCATAAAAAGCAGATCAACTTGACAAATTAGCTCTTGTTCCGGGATTAATGCTATTGGCTTAATCACCATGACAGCATATTAAATCAACCAGTATATTGTGTCAAAAATTAGCTTCCTTTCTCTAATTAATTTCATGATTAAACCAAGCGCAGTTGAATTTTATGTTTATCCCGGAACAATGCCCTTTGCTTACACATTCCAACAGTACCTTACTTTTACACATCAGTGTTCTTCATCAGTGGTAAAGTAAACGATCCTCGTGCTTCTTAACAAATTTTTATATTTAGCTAGTTACCATCTCCATGCGAAGATCCCGATGTAGATTGGTGTTTTTGATGGTACAATGACTCACCAACAATAGTCTTTAGCACTTCATTTTGTAACCTGTGAATGAGGTCTCTGTTAGACTGCTTGGTGTATCTCCATAACTGTATTCCATACACCCATACTGGCTTTAATAATTGTTTGTATAGCACTAGCTTGTTTTGCACTGACAGGGCTGACCTCAGTTCCATTAGCCAATGCATACTTAAAAGTAAACAACAAAGGCAACATAAACAAACTCGCAAAACAATAAAATAAAATACAAAAACACGTAAACAAGCTTACCCTGTCACAAACAATGTATCGGAACCAGTGAACAAATCCCTCACAGAACAAACAGAAACAATATGGACCATGATCACCGTTAACTGCTTTGAAATGATGACAAACAACATTCTTTTCTCATCAATCCATCAAACTTTTGACAAATCGAGATGATCCTGTTTATCGCTAATTAGAATCTATCAGATCTTGAGTTTAGACTGATTTATCATACCAATCAATCGTTATTTAATAGCCGTATATAAACATGGTTCTTTAAATCCAATCATTTGTTACAGTAAAACAAGTGCTGAAGTCTCTAGATGCACCATGTTTAGTCTCTCTTTGTTAGTGCTTTCCGTGATTACCTTGGCTTCTGCCAGTAAGTGTTTTAGCATTGTACAGTACAAGAAGTAAGATTTTAATGTTAACGTCCTTTGTTCTAGGTATCGAATGCCCTGATGAAGGACATCATTTCTACCCACATTCTAACAGATGTGCCAAGTTCTACGAGTGCAATCACGGGGAGCTAGCGGAGCAAGATTGCTTTGGTGACTTCATCTTCAATCCAGAGACCTTAATCTGTGATTTTCCCAGCAATGTTGAATGCGAAGACTCGCCTGGTTAGTATGTTGACGTTTGTGCGTCTTGTAGGTCTAGAAATGTGCGTCTTGTGGGTCTAAAAAGTCGACCTAGGAAGTTTTGTCGATTTTTCCTAATAATCTGTGCCAAAACATGAATTCCTAATGGTGTCGTGGAGATATAACAAACCAAAACACGTTTTTAAATATGTTCATATTTTTCCATTTATGCTTTTATCAAGAAGTTGATTTGACATCTTACAGGCACTTTCTTATTTACAATTAGATAAAACAGAAAGCAATACGAATCATTAAAATCAAAATGTTCAGAAAAGATCGGACAACTGTTCGATTCCAGTTGATACATATCGTTGTATCAGGTACACCCCACAGAGCGCTGCAAATTTCCATAAAAAACGTACCTCAACCCTGTATATGCTCAAAATTAAACGCGCTTGTATTACTATACAGTGCTTCCCAAAGGTAACGGATAAATTCTATAAAATCTTAAATAAAAATATCGGTTGATATCCTAATATCGGTTGATAAATAACGGCGATATTTATCAAAATTTATTTATACACGAAATTGAGGAATAACGAAATTTAATTAACTAATCCTTAATTAATTGACGAGACAATGCCCTAATCTAACCCCAAACGCTTGTTGAACATTTTCTAACATTTTATTTCGAGTTTTCGAACATTCCTGGAGTCATTAAGTGAATTACTGCAGGAATTCTTTCCTTTAACGCCTCAATATTTACAGGTCTATTAAAATAAACATTACTTTTTAAATAGCCCCAAAGAAAATAATCTAGTGGGGTTAAATCTGGCGATCTTGCTGGCCATTCAATAAGCCTTCATCTACCAATCCATTAGGAAATTTGAAAATATTTGGATTAGGAAATACTTGATCGAGGTATTCTCGAACTTGTGGAGGCGCACCGTCTTGCTGTAACCAAATTCTGTCCTTGTGTCTATCAGGATCTTCTGCGTTGGGAAACAACACCGCTAAAGTAGGTAGTAGTTCATTTCGTAGAAAGTTCAGATAACGTTCACCATTCAGTGTTCCGTCGAAAAATTTGGTCCAATAATTCTAGAACCCACCACACCAGCCCACACATTAAGGTTTTGAGGATATTGTGTGTTCGCTTCCACCATCCAATGCGGATTTTGACGAGCCCAGTAACGGCAATTTTGTTAATTGGCGGTGCCATTCAGACAAAATGTTGCCTCAACAGAAAAAAACGATGTTTCTAATTAAGCAAGGATTTTCATTAGAGAGTTCCATCATTGTCTCACAAAACTGCACTCGTCGATCAAAGTCATCATCGGACAATTTTTGTACCAAGTGCACTTCATACGGGTGAAATTTGTGTTTTCGAAATAATCTGGACACTGTGCTTTTTGACGCACTAACTTGTGAAGCGACCTCCGCAAGGGTTGAATGATTTTCTTGCACCATTAAAATAGCATCCAATTGTCGGTTTTCAATTAAGGCCAATGGACATCCTGCCTTAGGCTTATCCCGTACATGACCGAGATCGCGAAATTTGTTTTCGATTCGACTTACTGTAGATTCCGATATTGGCGGACGGTCCGGGTGCGTTTCATTGAACAAAACACGAACTTCGTCATGCGTCCGGCTTCTATCTCCATACCCAATCATTAAAACTTCGGTTTCTTCGGATTCTTTCGGTTTCTGTAAATCTCATTTTGCTACTATTTCTTCAATGACGAAAAATCTGAATTGTGTTTGACATAAGTAAAAACAAGTTGCAATTGTTTGAACGATATTGCTATGCCCGCTTCAACAGCGCTTAATCGAATATTGACGTTCTTCTTTGAATACATTTTGGTAAATATCGCGGTTATTTATCAACTGATTTTGATAATCTTTTTTCGTTGTATTCAGAATAAAAGAATCTATCAATTGAGGTATCGCAAGGGGTACTTTGCTATTTGAATTTTTAAAGTTGGGGTTGCCACCCCTAAGGGGCGAAGGGGTGGGGGGCTGAAAAGTGTATGTCAGGATAGTAATTTAAAAATAAAAATCGACGTGTCAGAGCATTTTTCTGAAATATTTTTATTTAAAGTTTTATTGAATTTATCCGTTACTTTTGGGAAGCACTGTATAGTGTATATACGCGCTTCCCCGCGTCGCACAGTGTGAAAAAGTCCCAAAAAGCTGACAAAAATTCATATTTTATAGTTTTCAAAATAAACAGAATTGACCCTACATAGCAACTCTTTGATGACTCGCGTATCAGAATCGTAAATTGTAAAAATGTTTTCTGAACCGGTTAAGAATGGTGTCAGTTCAAAGTTGTCGATTTGTGCAAAGCGTATGTTTGGGTGTTTGACACCATTACAATTGTAATTTTCTGTGGGCTTGTGGACAATAACTTAATTATTTTTCTAAAATGAATAATGTTCCTCAAGGTATGTAAATACGTTTTATAATTTATTCTATGCAGTTAAATAATTTAACATGTTTTTTTGCAACTTTTATCACAACGTAGCAAAATTTTATAAACTTAAAGTTCGCCTAGACTTTTATAAAATTCCCCGCATATCCCCGGTTAGAATTATAGCTCATTGTAAAGATCAGACTTTGTACTTTTTGAATATGTAGACAGTTTCTCCTCATACTTACTCAAAATGAATTTCAGTTTATTTTTAGAATGTAATACATACAATAACGTATGCGTCTAAGGGAAGGCTGTTTAATTTTTTTTCTTATGAAGCTAGACGAATCAACTTTGTTAAAGGATTTCTAGTTCTATGAGATATTCTTGAGGTTGGATTGATTTTCCTTGCCAAAGATTGCGTCATCCTTTAAATTTTTTATTGTGTTTTAATAGGACGACTTGAAAAACTGCCGACAACTGAGCACAAAAATTTTTGAATATTATAATTAATTGTAGCAATAAAGAACAAAAAATGAGTTTTGCTAATCTTGGCGATAAAAATTGCTAAAATGTCGTTTTTGGATGCAGGCACGTGTGCCTTGATATTGAAAGGGTCCCATTCCAAAGCAGAATGATTTTAGACGCAAAAAGCAGTTTTAAAACTCTGAAATTAGCCATAATGACAAATATTCAGTTAGTTATGAAGAAGCGAACAACATGGTTTGCAAAACGTCAGCAATTAATTATTTTGACGCATGGCATGACCCGGAATCAATTTATTTTCTAATATCATCACAATTAGTACCAACAATTGTATTAACGGAACTTGAAAATAAAGAAGACAGTCCCGAATATGAAGTTGTAGAAAATGAAGTATAGATGAATATAGTGAAGCTGATGATGAAGATGAAGAAGACCAAGACGAATGAACAGATACTATTCTCTTTTATAATTTTATAGTATTCAATAGACACAATATCTTTTTATTTACTAAATTTTTAAAATTACTTTTTCAATTTTAAATTTCAATTATTAAAGAAGAATATTAAGCAAAACCATATTTACATTTTAACCTTTAGTGCCTAGAAAAAATGCTCTGTTACATTATGTATGTTCACTATGATAGAAACTTAATTAAGCGCGTTTCCATTTCATAATACATTGTTATTAGGTTATCCGATTAAAAGTAATTTTGGAACAAATGTCCGCTATTTTTCTATTCTTCTAATTTTGGGTTTGTAATCACCAACCCCGAATACTAAATTTCAACTAAATTCAAAATATAAAAACAAATGTCACCCAATATATGATCCGCTATTTTGGTTTTTTATTTTTTGTTCGAATTTATAATCATCCACCTCAAATGCCCACAAATATTGAATTTCCACTAACTTGAATGTAGTTTTCGTACAAATGTCCGTACTTTGAATTCAGATTTATAATCAGCGATCCCAAATCACCGTCTAATAACGTTATTTAAGCACTAATGTCCGCCATATTGGATCCGCCATTTTGATTTTTTGTTTATTTATTTCGGATTTATAATCAGCTTCTCCAAATCCCCTCAAATACTTCATTTCAACTAAATTGAAAATAGTTTTCGAACTAATGTCCGCCATATTGGATCGGACATTTTGTTTTTTAAGCTGAGAATTTAGATTTATAATCAGCGACCCCAAATCCCCCCTAATACCGAATTTCAGCTAAATTGAAAATAATTTGAGTATTGATGTCCCCCATATTGGATCGGCCATTTTGCTTTTTCAACTTTTGATTTCGGATTTGTAATCGGTGACCCTTCAAATCTTAGATTACCGAGTTTTATCTAAATAGAAAATGCTTTCGAC
This sequence comes from Aphodius sticticus, assembly GCA_963966075.1. Lineage (NCBI taxonomy): Eukaryota > Metazoa > Arthropoda > Insecta > Coleoptera > Scarabaeidae > Aphodius > Aphodius sticticus. The sequence goes on from OZ014507.1 coordinate 4,186,240, forward strand.
TTTTGGCCAGGTTTTTGGGAATTTTTCACACTGTGCGTCGGCCGCCTACCACCACTACTCGACCGCTTTCGAGCGCGCGACCGTTTTTGGTCATGATTGCAAGCATTTTTCACCTATTTCGCAACGTTTTAACGCAAAATCAGAATTGACGTTTTGTGGCACAATACCTTTACTTTCGAAATCCGTTAAAAAAATTAAAATCGGACCACCTCCGACTCATAAAAAAAATATATAAAAAAATACAAATCGCAATTGTGCAAAAACTAATCATCGGACAACGCCAGGGTTATGCACACTCAAAGTACCCATCAATCGTTACTTTCTCGCGAAAATCCTGCGCTACAACTTTGAAAATGGCGGAGTAATGAATTTTACAAAAAAAAACAAAGATTTCTCCGGTTTTTCTGAATTTTCTCCGTTAATATTTATCCGATCGAGTCCATGTAGGGCTCTTTTATTTTGTCTTTTCATTCTCTACAATTCGTCCCAACAATCATCAAGATTGATCCATCTGTTCAGCTTGTACAAGCAAAAAACGAAAAAAAAACACTATTTTTTGAGGTTTTTTGTTTATAACAAATTAAGTAATGATATTTGCGAGTAGAAAACACATCACAATACATCTAAGGACTGTTCCACATGACCTGGCATCGTTGGCTTCCTGCTACTATTTTTGTCACGCGAAAGTCTCTATTGCCTGGTCTATACAAGCAATACAATTCTGAACAAAAACTGAAAAATACTGCATAAAGCTCAAATAGGGTATTTGACTATTATTGGAAAACCATCTTAGTGTGTTTATTCCTTCACTCTACATTGTAAATGCATTATTTGTCGTAAATATTTCCTCAATATTTCATAAAAATCAGCGTTAAAAATTGATCACAAAAAGTCCCGCCAGAACGAACTTTCTGTTGTGTGACGTCATCCAATAGTAGATGTCAAATCGACCCATATGGTCTGTCAGCATCGGCATCGCCGCCGTTTGGCAATTGTGTTGTATGATGTGTGATTTTCACAATTTCTACATAATAACGGGTTATAAATGGTGTATAAATCCACAATGCAGAAATGCGTCAAGAAAAACTCCGTATAAACTATTTGTAACTGTTCCGCAAGATTTGAAACTACGAAGAAAGTGGTTGGCTCATAGAAATCCAAATGAAATAAATAGCGGCCAATACAAGTGTTTTTTGTTGTGAAGATTACTTCGACATATAAGTAAAACTGACTATCCTAACCTACAAAGTTATGCTTACATGGCACTTTAGTGCTATTAAATTCAAACGGGAGGAGCATAAGAGCGCGTTCAGATAACCCGGTATTAAAAAAAATTAATAATTAATTATTAATTATTGTACGGTGAGAGTGCCGCGCTGCATAATAGGCGGACTAACGTCATACGGCGTTTATCTGCATATAAGAGAGAGACAGCCGACCCAGGTTATCTGAGCATTGCTCTCCCCATACCCTACCCTGGCAAACCGGACGCGCTCTAAGCGTACTAACGAATGACGTCACTGGAGACTGAGCCGATTACAGAGCGTTTTAAATCACGTGGTAGGACGTGAATAAAATTCAATTATAATTTTGGTTTTTAATAGGAATAAAGCATATTTTTTTTGAAAAGTAATAACAAATAGTTTTCTTAAACTGTAATCTTATTAGAATGACTATAATACAAGCCATATTTTTAATACAGTCAAATATCCTATTGCAATGCTTTCTGACTTTGCAGACAGAGTACTTGGGAATGAACAAGAATCTTAATTTCTCCACCCAGTGTCTGAAACTTAGACGACCAGACCATGATTTTGGTTCTCCCTGTATTAAGTTTTTTTTTTTAGATTTTAAAGGCGTGTAAAACTCTTGATAAATGTGTTGAAAATGTACTGAAAAATAATCAAGATAAGTTGAAGTTTACAAAAGTTATTGAACATTGAAGCCAAAATGTCAACTTTTGACTTGTAAAGCTGAAGCTTTTACAAACCTAATTTCTCGACAGGGATTCTTGTACACAGACCACATATTTTTTTTTTAATTGCAAAAGCCGGAGGATAATCTTGATGAATGTATTTACAATGTCCTGAAAGAATCATTAAAATCGTTTAAAGATTACAAAACTTATTTAACATCATCAAATTTTATCAATACATTAGGTGTCTTGATCTAATAATTCTGAAACATTTGGAATTCAGATGTTTTCTTCAACTGATTATTATACAGCTCACAAATCTGCACTACTTTGTTCATTTAAAAGACTTCATAGCTCTAATAATAAACTCCCCATAGATATCCATTCATTCAGTTCTGAAGAAGCGAACACACGGTGCGCGAAACGTTAGAAATTATGCATCATGTCGCCCGGGATATTCCAAAAACTATTTATTTTCTATTTGTATGATGAACTGTTTATATTAAACTTTATATTTGTTAGATGTTGTGCCAGAGGGACCAGTTGGAACTTGTCCAGAAATGAACGGTGCCTACGTCGATTTCCTGACTGATGCTTCTGACTGCGCAGTATTCTACATGTGCAACTGGGGTAAGCCAATCAAAATGGACTGCCCAGCTGGTCTGCATTTCAACCCAACAATCAACGTTTGCGATTGGCCGCAGAATGCTGGTTGTACCGCAGGACAATAAATATTGTGTTCAATAACCATTCTTGTTTAGATAATAATTTATTCATTGAAATATTGCATATATTATTATAATTACCTTATTTTTTATTCTGTATAAATGTATATAAACAAAAAGTAAAGAAGATTGGTTGGAACTATTCTTTGTATTTATGGTATAGAAATAACATGTAATGTAACATAAATAATATCTAAATAAAGATACAAATGTCATACTTGTGTTTGTGTTCTTGTTCTACAAGGTGTCCTGCAACATGCGGTCATAAATTCAGGGGAATGCTAAGCTAGACATAATATGATGAAACCCGCTACAGAGTGTCCCAGATGGACCGAACTTAACCTCAATAAACTTGATTTTACATGCAATGTTATTCATCTTTAGCTTTCTTTTTTTCACAATTCAATAAAAAATTTCTCAGGATACAAAATGTCGTTGACGTCATAAGTCGAAAACAATTGAATCGGTCGGTTCGAAAACACTATAAGTCCAAAAAAAGAATTCTAGGAAAATTAACAAAATTATTTTGTCAGTGCAATATCTTGAAAAGTATAGCAGTTAGCTATTTTGTGCCAACAGACAAAATATAAAGTAGTTCACAGAGAATTAAATGTTTTACATATCTTATTTATATTTGCATTAAAAGCAGAGCTATGATTAAAACAATCATCATGGACATGTACTGTTTTTGAACTCGACGGAAAAACAGCGTACATTTTTAACAATATTTGTTTATTTAAAGCATTTAAATAATATTTTTATTGTGATGTAGGTATGTATAATGTTTTTGGCGTCAACAATAAATTCCTTATTCATTTCATATTATTATATTTTCCGAAACGCGTTAGTAATGCAGCAAAATCAAACATGTGCATACTTCGTACAAGGATATTAACTCCTTGTCGAAATTGAAATATAAAACGACATCTCGTACTATGCCCCGAAAACAATTTCTTTCGACAAGAAAAACGTATTTTTCTGTGGAGCATTGACGGTATGAGTATGTTTTCGTCAAATAGTCGAGCAACATTCGGCGTAGTTATTTTACAGCCATAATAGAACACGTTTTTGTCCAGCCGGCCGGTCCGCTTCGAGAATTTGAAACGTGTCTTGTAAGTGCACATATATGCGATGTTTCAAATCGAAATAACATTTTTATACTCTAGAATTTTTAAGCGTTGACTTATTTATAAAATATAAATCTCAGTTTAATTTGCTTAGACGAATATATACTTAACTTTTTTTTATTTCTGCAACGAATTAAATTGAAAATTCTAATACTTCTAGTACTGTTGTTGGACTAAAATTCTTTGTTTCTTTTCTAATTAAGAATTTTATTATCTAAATAGACACCAGGTCTAACGATGCTATTAACTTAACAAAACCGGATACCCAAAGAATTTTTAAATGAAGATTTGCAAACAAAAACTTATTTGTTGATTTGTCAAATGAATCGGTCGGTTCGAAAACACTACAAGTCCAAAAAGTGAGTTCTGAGAAAATTAACAAAATAATTTTGTTGGTGCAATATCTTGAAAAATATAGCAGTTAGCTATTTTGTGCCAATAGACAAAATATAAAGTAGTTCACAGAGAATTAAATGTACTACATATTTTATTTATATTTGATTAAAAGCAGAGCTATGATTAAAACAATCATCATGGACATGTACTGTCTTTGAACTCGACGGAAAAACAGCTTATATTTTTAACAATACTTGTTTATTTAAAGCATTTAAATAATATTTTTATTGTGATGTAGGTATATATTATTATTATTATTATTATATGATGTAGGATTTGCATGAAACTTATTTCCCGTAATATCTGAAGATTGAAAATTAAAAAGGTCATGTCAGATTTTTTAAATTAATTCAAAATGGCGGATTATACATGATTAGTCAAAATTACCGGAACACCTTAGTAATTCTCTAACCGTAAAGAATTTCAAAGAAAAATTCAAACAAATGTTTTTTGGTTTTAAACAAGCTATATATTTTCAATATACGGACGTTTATTTTATTCTGAAAATTTGGTAAACTTTTCTTTTTCTAATAGAACACCCTGTATATTTAAAAAAAATGAATTCTAAGCGTTTCTAAGAATAATTTATTTATAAAATGGATCATCTTTGAGTTATGAGCAATTAACCGATCATTAACGGATAAAAACATAAAAAAATCAAGAAAAAATAACAAAACTATGAAATAGCATAATAAATTAAATATTCAAGCTGGCAAATTAAATAAATGTGTATGTATGTGGGAAAATATTCTTAATTTGAACTCCAGGAATTTTGATTAATTGCTTATAACTGAAAAATAACAGTATTGTATTTAAAAAAAATGATTTCTATAAAAGAATTAATCCTAGAATTAAAAAATGTATGTTACCAAATTTCCAGAATAAACAATAGCTTGTTTAAACACAATTTTTTTTCTCAGTTGGATAATTATTTAGGTTTTCGATAATTTCGTCTATCTTTGATTAATTGATCATAACTCCAAAATAAGGCATTTTATAAAAAAAAATCATACAAAAGATTCTTGAATTAATCTTAAAATTAAAAAATGTAAAGTTATACAGGTTCTATTTCCAAGTTCTATTTCCTGTATAAATTCATTGATATATTTGAAGTCTGACGTAGCTGTCATGGCAGAGTTTATGTTTAATTTACGTTTCGTAAAATATTTTAAACAAAGAACGCCCGCCTGTGCCCCAGACTATAAGTTTTATATGTTTTATATGGCTTTTCTAAAGAGAATGGTAGAGTGGCTCGGATACCAGTTTTTTTTGTGAAGAGCTTTTTGGAAAGAAGAAGTGGTTTCTTATCAAAATGCAAACAAGAAAAACGTGATTTTGGCAATTTTGTAAATCCTACGGGGTCAGAGGCCCTAGAAACACAAAAAAAAAACAAAAAACTGATTCAGCGAATAGAAATCTATCAAAAAAAGCCCATTCTTAAAACATAATTATCAATATTTTATTCATTTTATGTCTATTTCGCTTATTTTATTATCGCTTATTACTTATTTGTATTGTTAGAAATCGACGTGTCCGCGGATTTTTTAAAATAAAAAACAGTTTCAATTTATGTAAATGCGTTTATTAGAAAAGCCCATTTATTTTATTTTACTTATTCTAAACCAGGCGTTATAGAAACAAACGGTTTGCTTTGAGGTTATCAGTTATGCCATAAACCAATACACATATATCATACCATCAGAAGTAATGAATAAAAACGTTGATCATCGCTGACAATCAATTGCCGAATAGCTTCGTTACAAATACCGAAGTTTCAATAAAATCAACCAAAATAGACGTATGTTATCCCTAACCTGTCAACAAACATCTCCGCCGCTCGAGAACAAATCTGCAATACTCCCCGACCCCCAATGGACTCGTCGAATACCAATACAGAATCATGCAAAACATCACAGGTAAAAATGACGGACATTGCACTTACCGCGGGTCATCCCGTCCCAAAATTGTGTCCGAATCGTGCACGGTCCTTTTGGTCACATCACAAGCGCACTCGAAAGGAGCTCTCGATAAAAAATCGCGTCAAATTGGTGAAAGAAGACCGCGACGAACACGCATCATGTAACATGTTGAACGTGTGTTGAACACTGACCAGCGGTGCCATTAGGTGCCAATTGCCTAAGCAGGCTTGTATGTTACTGTTTTATTTAGCGGAACGTAGAGAAAAGAATAGAAAGGAGGGAAGCTACATATATTAGAGGAAAAGAAATATTTCTTCGCGGATGACAATGCATTAATTGTTTGGAATGTTTGTTTTGTGGAAAGAACGTTTCTTTGTGTTAAATAATTGATGCTTTCAGTTAATATTTACAAATTGTGTTATACTAATTATTGGTTAACTTCAACTGACAAAATTACAATAACAATAGAGGCTTCTACTTCTGCCCCAAAACGACATGCGCAGAAGACTTGGCGCCGCTGTCAAATCTGGTAACATAATATTGCTTAAAATCCCCAGAAAGCACGCATTCCATGTAAAATTACCAATTTCGGCTTTAATCATGAAGTATTCTGTATCTACGCATCCCAACTCAAGGAAGCTTGCCGCGGGTGTACCTGTTTTTATGTACTTTGGAGAATTTGCTGAACTGTCCTAACCTAAAAACACAGTAGGTATTTTGGTTTTCACATTCACTTCCATATAATTATTCAGTTTTTCAATGAATGCATGTCATTCTCACACTTATCTTTTATCAATTACATTTCATTTGATACTAATTAGGCTCTTTACAAAGCACAGTTGCCAACTTAATTTAGTCCTGGGTGGTCCTGGGAGAAATGCGCGCGCACATCGTCAGATCAAAAACCAGAACGAGAAACGTCTATTATGTGCATGGGCGCCGTTACAAACTGTTCCAGGGGGGGGGGCAATATTTTCTTTTTAGTAATAAAGGGTGCCGTAGTGTGAATGACTATGCTATTAACTATTTTGTTAATAGCAACTATTATTATTAACAATTAGTTGTTAATGTCTCAAAAACTTTTTCATAATTATATGTAGATATTGTGACGTCACAAGATGCCAACTTGGTATTTTAAATTTTAGTAGGATATAAAAATCTATGAAAAATAAGTTCTAAATAACGTTTTTGCGAAAATTTTGATGTAGTTTTTCTAGCACAGCCTTGCTTTTTCAAACGGCAAAACTCCGACGTTAAAACTACGCCATGGAATAAAAACTCATAAAAAATTACTGAAGTTTTAAAGGAGGTTATACATTATTCTGTGACATCTCATGTTGATTAAAAACAAGTAAGAAAATTATCTTTAGCGGTGCTGAAGTTAAATTGCATCCCACGGTCAAATAAAATAAAAAAATGTCCTTACTTTTTAAGAGATAAGCCTGTACATCATATTTCAGATAAATTATTAAAAATAATTAAAAATTACGGCAGTTATTGTCCCGATGCGTAACTTCTTAAATCTGACAACCCTGATCTGAAATCAACAAGAAAAATGTAGTATATTAGTAATTTTATAAAAATTGTTTCATATAGAGAAATTGTAAATTTAAGACAAACAATTAATTTTTGCAGTTTTTTATCAGCAAACCAGTAACCGTCTTTTCTAGGTTTTGAGCTCCTTGGAGCGCGAGTTACTTTGTATTGATCAATCTCAAATATCACAAGAACATAAGGCAAAATGGCATAAGCAAAATGGACATAAGGCAAAAAATTACAAAGGTCCTGTACCAAAAAAAAATTAAATTTCAAAAAGCCTAACGAAACAGAAATTTGTATAGGTAGCAACAAAATTAGTCATAGTTACCAAGCATTTAAAACTACAGAAATTCCACAAATTCATAGTTCCAAGTCTAATCTTTGCGACGGCTTAGCGGCTTAGATTGCTTTTCAATTTAAGCCGATCTTTATTGGTGCATTGTATGCACTAAGTCGCCTTTGCTAAATGCATTCACCAACAATCTTATCAAGTCGATACAAAAAGAAAAAAAATAATGATCCCTGAAACGTCATCTTGAATAGTAATTCTGCATTGAAATTGAATATATATATATATTCCCCAAAAGATCATCAATCGTAGTACAGTTTTGGTCCTCACAGGTTAGCTATACATCAACACAATGATCGCTGGTGCACTTATTTTCTCTGCTTTGGTTCTTGTAGCCACTGCTAATGGTAAGTTCCATTTTATCATTTTATAATACATTTATTTTAATCTAAAGTAAATGGTGATATCCAGGCGGGATGCAAATTTTAAATAAATCAAAAATTACAGCCATTGTGCTAGAAACGCAAAGGTCCCTGGTTCGAATCCAGGTTGTGGCTGTAATTTTTGATTTATTTAAAATTTGCATCCCGCCTGGATATCACCATTTACTTTACATTCATTAATCATTACGGTAAGTCCGGAAAGGTACGGTATGTCCGTACGAATATATATATATATATATATATATCTAGTTATTTATTTTAATATTAATAATATAGGTACTAAGGAAAAATCGAAAATGGGTATAACGTTTAAAATTATAAAAATTATATTCATAACAAATATTTTATACAAAAGGGCCATGCTTTTCTACAACATAAAATTATCCTTATTTATACAGAATGTTGCGTGTAGGCGTGGCGGAAAAACTATACAGTGTATTATGAATACTAAGGAAATTACTGAGGAAGTTGTCTTTCCACGTATGTACCTATCCAAACTAGTTAGTTTCAGAGATATTCAATTGTTTGTTTAATAAAATGGCAACTGCATACCTATCTTAATAACTACAAAAAAACTACATTTTTGTAGATATTATCTTACAACTTTGTCAGACAATCAGTTATAAATAATCTTTTTTATAACCCTTTATATAATTTACATCAAGCTACACAACACACTGTATAGAGAGCAATATTAAAGTGCTATAATAGGGTACTACTCTTTAAATTGCAAATATCATAAAAACCTGGTAAAACAAGATATTGGACATCAGCATCTAGCTATGATTTTAGTTATTACCTGATAAAACATTTAGGACAATATCTGCAAAAATATAGTATTTAATAATATTTTAATATAATAATTTTATATATACATGACTTTATCATACTATATATAAAATTAATAGTTTAGCTGCGTGAGATTCTATTTGATCGAGATCGGCTATGTCTGCATTAAAATAAAACTAGTAGAACTAGACAGATATGTCGATTAAAGCTGCGTTCGGATATTGTACTCCGTTGACACCGGGTACACCGTCCAAATGACACTTACGTGTTATTGGGTGTGAAACGGTGTACAATATCCGAACGCAGCAGGTATTGTACAGTAGGTATTGTCAAAACATTAGCGTTTGACACTACCTACTATCATTAGAATCAAATTTTCTGACATATCCTGGCTACTAGTTTTAATGTAGTACGACCGATCTCGATGAAATAGAATTTGATCATGCAGCTAAACTATTGATTGTACCAAAAAATGTCATAGTCATAAATAATTCAAAATTTCCTCTACTCTAATTAATTATTTAACGAAATTCTAGAAATATCGGCTTATTTGCAAAATCTTAAAAAAGTGACTAAACCTCCAGTTCCTTTGGAACAGAAAGCTTTTCAACTCTAAGTTTGGTCATGAAACTTCTAAATATGAAAGAAATTTTTTTGTACCTTGGTCAAATATGTTCAGGGGACCGAAAAGGGCATATTTCCGCTAAAATCTAAAAAAAAATTTATTTTATCACATAATGTAAGTAAATACACATCATTTTTTTCTACGGTTGCAGACATTGTTTGCCCAGAAGCAGGACAACAGTTTTACAAACATCCATACAAATGCGTAAGATTCATCGAGTGCAACAACGGAGTCAAAGCTGAAATTGATTGCATGGACGGCTTCCTTTTCAATCCAGAGATAGCATGGTGTGATTTCGCTGAAAATGTTGACTGTGTTGATGTAGAGGAGCCAGCACCTGAACCAGACTTTGGTAGCGGAAGCGGAAGTGGAGATGGCGGAGGTAGATGGTCATATAATCAATAATATTGATATCATTTTTGCAATTTTTGTAATTTCCAATTTAAGTTGCGAATTTTGAAGATCCTCTATCAGATATAACGATATATTTTTATACATTATATGTTTATACACTCGCCTATGGCCCGTGTATTCATGCTCATAATATACACTGTGAGCCAAAAAGAAACGGTACACATTTTTAATCACTCGTATTTGCAATAATATGTAGTCAATTATTCGCAACAACAGAACATTTCAATCCAAAGTTATGTTGCTTTTTGTATGGCTATGCAACAATTCTGATAGTATCGGGTCAATTTAATGTGAAATGAAAGGTGTATTAGAATGGATAGGTCTTGACATTTGTCTCGTCTTGGTCAAAAAGGACAGTAGAGATTTTATAGCTTCGTATACAGAGTGTTCTTTTCTTATACAGGGTAAAACTTTTAAACAATGTTTTTGTATTGTTTTTACTAAAAAGAAAACAGCGGTTACGATGTACCACACTCTTGTTAAACACACAATTTTAAAGGGATGTTACTTGTCTTTGTGTTTTTATTTGTTTTTGCAAAAGATTGAATCGGAGCACTTTTTTTGATCACCTTTTTTTCGAATTTTTTTATTTGAAGGTGTAATTTTTACGTGAAAACCGAACATCAAATACCAGACCGTCAGACAAGTGAAAGCAAACCGCCGTAATTTTTGTTCAATAGAAAACGATGTTGATTTTAGTTTCAAAATACTGAAAAAACAAAAAAAAATAAACAAAAAGTCTAGAGTCCAATAAGTGTAGGAGAACATGTAAAACAGGTAAGAAAAAATCCTGAATGATATTCAAAATCAAACAAGGCGTCCATAAGAAAAGTTGGCCATAGTTTCTCTACCATCTTTAAAGATAACTCAACATCTGCTCCAAAACTATTGCAAATGAAGACAACAATTTCTTGCACATAATAGGTGATAGATAAAAACATAATAGATAAAAATATAATTAAAAGTTAAAAAAATAAGATGAACATGATAAATGTTTTTGAATAATAACAATAAATATGTAACAATATCTTATTTGTTATAGGACCGGTTGGTGAATGTCCACCAGTGAATGGTGAATATGTTGACTTCTTGACCGATTCTGCCGACTGCACTAAGTACTACATGTGCAACTGGGGAACCCCAATTGAGATGGACTGTCCAGCTGGTCTTCACTTCAATCCAACGTTGAACGTCTGCGATTGGCCCTGGGACGCCGGTTGTACCGCAGAACAATAAAAGTCTGATGAATATTTGGGTGAAAATATTTCAGCACAACATGTAACTTATTAGCAAATGAAAGATAAAAGACAAAAAATATAAATAAAGTTGCATGATTCCAATATAAAAATTGTTTATTTCGTTGCGAATGGATAATTTCAGGTTATAAGTGACTGAGGTCCTCAAACATTTCAGGTAATCCCAAAAGAGATACAATTACTCATCATCATTAGCTGAGAAGCGTGCAAGCTATGGCACAGTTGTATTAACAGAAATTTCAGGACTTTCTTGTTAATTACAAAATGAAAATCAGTTTTTCCTGTTGCTGTTTTCCATTTTCCATGGTATGGTGGCATGAAATGTTGGGTAGCTACCCAATATTGGGTAAATACGTAAGTGGAAGAACTCGTTGCAGGGATAACAGCATTAGAATATCCAACAACTGATAATTGAAGGTCGCCTAAGGGCCGTTTTACAATGCTAGTTTATACTAGCATTGTAGTCAAGAATAGCTATTCCAGGAATAGCTTACACGAAACGTATACTGTAGTATAATAGCGTGTGCATTTTACATTGACATTTGTCAGTGGAATACATATGAGACGTTTATTTGCAAAAGTCTAATCGCCAAAATTTCAAAAATTCGTATTTTTTTTTGAAAAGTTACATAATTATTTAATGAGGAATTGATTGCTTTTGTCAGAATTTTTAGATATAACCTATTTATTACCTAAAGTTTGATGCTAAAGTGTAAGTTATTTGCAAAACTCTCTGTTTGCTTTGAACGTTCATCTGCAAAACTGGCTGTCTACAGCTCAACCAATAGCTTGGTGCTCTAGTGTTCACAGAGCAAACAGGTGTTTTTTTTTGTTTCACGCAGGAAAATAAATTCGTTTCTAAACATCCATGTTCTAGTGCGTTGTGATTTTTAATGGCAGTTTTGTTGTTGCGATTTGTTAGCATGGATGAGATAAATACTTAATGTGAAATTTTACCCTGTCCGAAAGGAAAAGGACGCAAGAAAGAGCGACAACCAGAAAACTACTCTAGGAATGTTAAAAAAAGGCGCAGGTATGTTTTAAAAAGTAGACAATTTTAGGACATACCAAATTAATGAAAGTAAGAATTAATTCCTACTTCCGTCACAAGAATTAACTTCTTCGCCGACGCGCGACGGCTGCGGTGGTCGAAATAAAAACACAGCAATAATGACAAAGTTAGCGTACTGGCTTCTTAATGAACCACCACCAAACAATAAAAAAATTGAGATCACATTTCCGATCGTAGGACATTCCTTTATCCCTCCTGATCGAGTTTTTGGGTTATAGAGAGAGAAATTAAAAAAAAAACTCATGTTATTGTACAATCCAGCCACTATGATGACATCATAAGTAGACACGCCACAGTCAGAAGAATTGGCATTGACTGGAAGGTAGATGACTGGAAGAATGAAGCAAGGAAAAACGTAAAGCTTCCTGGAGCATGGCATTTCAAAAGCCAGGCAAAACGTTTCATTCTTTACAAAAAAGAGGATACTGTTTTAATACAGGGCGAGATTAATTACGCCAGTAACGTTGGAACAGCTAAAGGAATTTGTAAAAAAAATTGTTCAAGTTTATCCATTCAACCATGCGAGATACTACTAGGCAAAGAGCTTAAAGGCTACAAAAAAATCTATTATTGGTTTGCTGGTTAATCATTATGGTGGCAATTGGCGACAATTACCAGAACTCGCCTTCTACAAAACATACTGCATGAAGAGGACCCAGACTTGCGTTAAAACGAAAATAACATTTAATCCTTTCATACCTTTTCAAAGTTTTGTTGGCGTATAAATAAGAGGTTTCTTAAGTTGTTTTAAGTTTTTTTGATTTGAAAATCTTTTTTTTGGATACTAATTACAGATTACTTACTGTATAATGATCTTTAAATAAAAATTCAACAACTTTCTTTAATGATTTATTTTTATTATTTGCAAAACTCTCTTTTTGCACCAAAATCTTATTTTGTTCTCAAAATCTGTGATACTTTCAGGTTTAGAATCATTCAATTTATTATAAGTGCCTGGTAAACTACAGCAACCAAAATATAATAATACGAAAAAATAATTTTCATGTTCGCTAAAACGTTTTATGTTGCTCCTGAAAAGTAAACCAAGTAGCGAAGAGGAAGTTTTGCAAATAACGACCTCATATACTGGGAATAGCGGAGAAAGTCTAGGAACTTTTTGTCAGGTAGATTTGGGTTGGTGCTAAAATCTAGTTCCTGTGATATTGCTCAAATGTCAGTTTTATTCAGATAGAATTTAAAATTCTGAGATTGCCTATTTTCGAGTCACAAGATCATGGTAAAATTTCGCATTACGTGGAAGACATAATGCAATAACGAATCAGCTCACTCTTGTTTTTATTTTAATGTATTTTAATAAGCGGTAATTCTTGAATGATTTATATTATATTTCATGTATTTTTTCTTCTTCTTTTGTATATTTCTAGTAGCCTCCAAGAATTTTCCAGCTCTATTTCGTTTATCTAATCTAATATAGAACTCCTGTTTTATTAATGGCATTTTCTTTATAGTATATTAGAAAAGCAGTTTACTGGTACTGTCGGGCGAGGACATTTAAAGCGAATTATTAGAGTTCTTCTACAAATCCCCACTAATAGGCTCTAGAATGTTTCTTGCTGTAGAATGTTTTTCAGATACGACAAATTGTTTATTAGACACTACCTCAGAACAATGATAATACAGGAGACCTTCTTTTTAGATTTACTAATCAAAAAAATATTTAAAAACCGTTTTAATCTATTTCACAGCTGATGAAGTATCTTTGCAAAGAAGCATCATTGCTTTATGTTATTACAACAAACTAATAGACAACACTAGACAAAGTGACAACTTGACTTGTGTCAATTTTCGACTTTTAATTTGACCAATAAGAACAAAGAATAAGTCCAGTATATCTGGTATGCCACATTTTTCATCGGTATACTATAATCCAGGTATATACCGAGTATACGCTATTTGGGTATTATTTCATTGATGTAAAATGCATATTTCAAATTTATTCTCGGAATAGTGTTACACCAGATAAATACCACTATTGTAAAAACGGCCCTTAAGGAGCAAGTATACCCCGCTAGCGAACATTTTTGTTAGTGTTTAGTGAAAAACTATTTGCAATGGAAACTAACCACAGGTGATATAGGATGTAAAAAAACACATGAAGCAAACGGTAAAGTCTAGGGTGTCTTAGAAAAACCAATTTTTTTCTAAATCGGGGGTTCGAAATCACATAAAAACGATAAATAATTCAAAATAAGTTCATAGGTAAAACCTTTCTATTTGTTTATGTTCCATCTTGGAAAGTCATTTTCATAAAATAATAATGTATAACAAATAAAAATAATGTCGTTATTTAACACTTTATTACTTTTATATACTTTTCAATATGCAATACTATGTACATCCGAAAACCACTGTAAAAATATCATATCTCTACAACAACGTCAGGATTCCGAACCTACGGTACACTTCCGGTAGACTACATCGTTAATTAGTATCTTCCCTCCAATTTTTGCATTTTCTTTATACTTATCAACAAATAATTTCATTACTATAGTTTCTAACAATACAGTTGAACAATGCAATATAAAGTAAACAAATACTAATTTCCGCTATTCACAAAAATGTTGCTGATTGTATCTTGATTGATCTTTCTGATCAAAATTACAAACCCTTGTTCAAGAATGGTTTGCATATTTGTTCCAATTATCTTATCGAACATTTTTCAGCCAAAGATGCATATATAAAGTTTCACAAGATTCACAAAATAACAAACTATTAGTTAGTTTTGTACCACGGTTGAGTGTTTAGAATACAAGCTATTATACCAGCGAATCAGTGACCAACATGTTCAAAATTATTTTGATCAGCACACTTGTTCTTGCAGCAACTGCAACACTGGGTAAGGATTTTTCTATTTTTATTATAAACTTGTCTCTAAAGTTGTGCAACAATGTCTGTTATATACGATATATTCAGCTGCATTTACCTTCCTCAAAAAGTTTTACTTTTTTTTATGTAGGTGACCAAGTAAATGAACGGCAGGTCGCGAAAGTCTAAACCGCCCAAACTAGATTTGACATACCTAATAGATAGAAATAGAATTAAAAATTAAAAAATATGATGACCAAAATCAATGCGTTTGAATGATAATAAATGTCTAATAATATATTATTTGTTATAGGACCGGTTGGTGAATGTCCACAAGTGAATGGTGAATATGTTGACTTCTTAACCGATTCTACCGATTGCACCAAGTTCTACATGTGCAACTGGGGAAATCCAATTCAGATGGTGTGTCCAGTTGGTCTTCACTTCAATCCAAAATTGAACGTTTGCGATTGGCCGTGGGACGCTGGTTGTACCGCAGGACAATAACAGTCTGATAAATATTTGGGTGAAAATATTTCAGCACAACATGTAACTTATTAGCAAATGTAAAATAAAAGACAAAAAATATAAATAAAGTTGCATGATTCCAATATAAAAATTATTTATTTCGTTGCGAATGGATAATTTCAGGTTATAAGTGACTGAGGTCCTTAAACATTTCAGGTAATACCAAAAGAGAAACAGTTAGTCATCATCATTAAGTGAGAAGCGTGCAAGCTATGGCACAGTTGTATTAACAGAAATTTTAGGACTTTCTTGTTAATTACAAAATGAAAATCAGTTTTTCGTGTTGCTGTCTTCCATTTTCCATGGTATGGTGTCATGCAATATTGGGTAGTTACCCAATATTGGGTAAATACCCAATAAAAATCTTTCAACCTATTCAGATGTGATGAGTTCGGTACCATTCGCGATAGCAGCATTAGAAGGTCCAACAACTGATAATTGAAGGTCGCAAAAAATATATTTGTCGGACAATGATTAGTATATTCCCTCCAATTTTTGCAATTTTTTTATACTTATCAACAAATAATTTCATTACTATAGTTTCTAACAATACAGTTGAACAATGCAATATAAAGTACACACGTATTCATTTCCGCTATTCACAAATATGTTGCTGATTGTATTGATAGTGCAACCGGATCATCTACAATCAGATGTCTTGATCTTTCTCATTAAAATTGCAAACCCTTGTTCAAGAATGGTTTGCATATTTGTTACAATTATCATATCGAACATTTTTTAGCCAAAGATGCATATATAATGTTTCACAAGATTCACAAAATAACAAACTATTAGTTAGTTTGCACCAGGATTGTGCAGCTAAACTATTAATTTTATATATAGTATGATAAAGTCATGTGCCTGGTGACATTGGATTTTTTTTATTTGGTAGCGCGCACACCACTTGCAGAATTATATACATATACAGTGTGTCCTCGATGGACCTAACTATACCTATAATGGACATAAATTTTAATTTCTCGAGAAAAAGTCATTCTTTATAAAGAGTTTTGAATGTCCTAAAAAGTCGAAAGCCATTGTTAATATTTTGATTTAACATACAGGATGGTTAGAAAACACGAAAATGTTAAATTGGCCGAAGAGTAAACTATCGGTTTTTCGGAATTAGATCAAAAATGTTATAGGTAAAAGTTAGTTTGAATTAATTTTATGCTCAAATATCAAACTTGAATGTTCTATTTCAAATTTTACATCTCGGACCAGTGAAAAGACATTACATAAAGGTGAACAACAAATTTAGAGACCACAATTATGATTGATCAGTTGACAGTAGTAACAGCGTATCCAAGCAATTTGTTGATAGAAGCTGATTCAAAGTATGTTGACTTTACAGAAAAGGGTTTATTCAGTTCTTTGTTACGGCATAGGTGAGGTATCGTACCGCCGGCTGTGCAATTGAAGTTTTTAACAGAAAATACCCTGAGGTATACGTTTCTGTTAATTGTGTTCGATAATTGGTTAAAAAATTTCATGCAACAGGAGACGTAAAAAATATCAAGAAAAAAAGCGAAATGGCGATGATGATGCAGGAGCTATGTTAGCTATTGATTCCGTGAACACTTGCCCAAAAAACGTCGTTGAGGCAAAGATCTCGAGACTTGAACATCAGTAAAAGTCACCTGCAAAGGATCTTTTCAAATCAAAGATTTCATCCATATAAACCAGTACTAATACACACTTTAGTAGAAGGAGCTGATGCTCGTCGATTAGAACTTTGCCTATTAATGGGAGAACAAATTATGGTCGATAGATTTTTCTACAGAAAAATGATTTTCTCTGACGAAACGACGTTTACCACAAATGGAGTTGTTAGTTCTCAGAATTGCAGATATCGGTCTCAAGAAAATCCAAATTTTCGTATTACAACCAATTCTCAAAAATATAAAAAAGTGAATGTTTGGTGTGGGATTTATTACAAGAAAGTAATTGGACCATACTTTTTTGACGGTACTGCAAAACCAAAACACTTATTTTGATATGTTGGAGAATTTTTTGCTACCTACTTTGGACGAAATCAACTTACAGCTCAGGTGTTCACTACACTATCAACACGACGGTTGACCTGCTCATAGCGCATATCAAGTCACAGATTGATTGAGCAGACATTTTCCAAATAAGTGAATTGGACGATTCGGCCCTATAAGATGGCCACCACGTTCACCTGATTTAACGTCGCTTGATTTTCTTCTGTGGGGTTATTTAACACAAAAGGTGTATGCAAATAATTTTCATGATAATGTAGACATTCTAAAATTAAAAATTAGGGAAGCAGTAGAAACAATTGATTTGGTATATCGGGAGTTTAGAAGAAGATTGGAAAAATGTGTAGCTTTAAGGGGTGAACATGTGGAGTAATGTTATGTTACTTTGTTAAAATAAATAAAATATAAAACTTAGAATACAACATTGAAATTTGATTTCTTGCTCATAAATTTAAATATAAAACAACTTTTACCTATACAATTTTTGTTCTAATTAAAACTAATACTGATAGTTTACTCTTCAGTAAATTTAACATTTTCGTGTTGTCTAACCATCCTATATGTTAAATCAAAATATTAACAATGGCTTTCGACTTTTTAGGACATCCAAAACTCTTTATAAAGAATGACTTTTTCTCGCGAATTCAAAAATTACGTCCTTATAGGTTCCTAATTTTTAATTACATTTTGTTAAATTTTTTATAATTTATTTTACGTAACCAACAAACATTCTACGTCTACAAATATTCACCTCTAGATGCCAACCTATCGAAATTGAACTAATAAAAGTATTCGGGAAAAACCGTCTCGTTCTTACAGGCATATACAGTAGGTAGAATAAAATAATCCGTTCTTCTACCAGAAATTACAAGAAAGAACAGATTATCTTATTCTACTTAATAAAAATATATTTGTCGGACACTGGAGGGAAATGTACTTAATAAAAGTACATTTGCCTCCAATTTTTGCATTTTTTTATACTTATCAACAAATAATTTCATTACTATAGTTTCTAACAATACAGTTGAACAATGCAATATAAGGTAAACAAATATTAATTTCCGCTATTCACAAAAATGTTGCTGATTGTATCTTGATTGATCTCTCTGATCAAAATTACAAACCCTTGTTCAAGAATGGTTTGCGTATTTGTTCCAATTATCTTATCGAACATTTTTCAGCCAAAGATGCATATATAAAGTTTCACAAGATTCACAACATAACAAACTATTAGTTAGTTTTATACCACGGTTGTGTGTTTAGGATACAAGCATTTAAACAAGCAAATCAGTGACCAACATGTTCAAAATTATTTTGATCAGCACACTTGTTCTTGCAGCAACTGCAGCACTGGGTAAGGTTTTTCTATTTTTATTATAAACTTGTCTCTAAAGTTATGCAACAATGTTTGCGAAAGTTATAGACATTTTCCGGTAGCAAATAATTGATAAAATTACGATTTCTTTATCAAAAACAAATAGATTTGGGAATCTGAGTGTAGACACTGTGGACCTACAAGCCACGTGATTTGTGTTTGTTTTTTTTTTATTTTATCACATAAAGTAAGGTAAATGCACAGCAATTTTTCTTTTATGGTTACAGACATTGTTTGCCCAGAGGAAGGACAATCGTTTTACCCCCACCAAACCAGATGCAAAAAATTCATCGAGTGCCATAACGGAGTCCAGACTGAAATTGATTGCATGGACGGTTTTGTTTTCAATCCAGAGATAGGATGGTGTGATTTTGCTGAAAATGTTAACTGTGTTGATGTACAGGAGCCAACACCATCTGAACCAGACCTTGGAGGTAAATTGTCATATAAGTAAGGTGTAAACCGACCAAACCAGATTTGACATACCTTATAGATAGAAATAGAATTAAAAATTAAAAAATAAGATAAACAAAATCAACGCGTTTGAATGATAATAAATATCTAATAATATATTATTTGTTCTAGGACCGGTTGGCGAATGTCCGCCAGTGAATGGTGAATATGTTGACTTCTTGACCGATTCTGCCGATTGCACAAAGTTCTACATGTGCAACTGGGGAAATCCAATTCAGATGGTGTGTCCAGTTGGTCTTCACTTCAATCCAACATTGAACGTTTGCGATTGGCCATTGCACGCTGGTTGTACCGCAGGACAATAATAGTGTGATGAAGATTGGGCTGAAAATATTTCAGCACAAAATGAAACTTATTAGCAAATTTAACATAAAAGACAAAAATACAAATAAAGTTGCATGATTCCAATATAAAAATTGTTTATTTCGTTGCGAACTGCTAATTTCAGGTCATAAATTGACTGAGGTCCTCAAACATTTGAGATAATCCCGAAATAGAAACAATTAGGTACTCATTGTCATATCCCAAGCGCGTGTAAGTTGGAAACTATACCTTTTCAAGCTCAATTTGAGACGAATCAACTTCAATTTTAGATTTATCTAATTCAATTTGAGACATTGAGATTTCAATTGGGATTTATCAATTTCAATTTGGTACAAAACAAAATTAAATTGATACTAAACAAATTCAATTTGAGATATTTGGTTTCAAATTGGGATCTAACAATTTCAATTTATAATTAAACAAAATTCATTTGGGATTTAACAAATTCAATTTGGCTGTAAACAAAATCAACTTGAAGTTCACTTGCGTTTCATAGAGCAATGCATTGAAGAAAATTCAAAAATAACATTAAAAAGAATAAAGGAAAAAAATTTGGTAAATTTCGAAGTATATGTATCTACTGAATGCATTCGTTTGCATTTGGACGGTTTATTATATACATTGAAAAAGATAAGGTATGAGCCAGAAAAGGCGACATATATTCAGGAATTGTTAAATTATCATGCGCAAAATGTTCCAGTTATATATATGGACGAAACAAATTTTAATTTATATTGCTCAAGAACATAAGGGCGTTCAAAAAAAGGAAGTAGGTGTTCATTTGTTTCGGCTGGAAGTCGAGGTTCCAACATACATGTAATTGGATGCATTGGAACTATGGGATTAATTCACTATGAAATTAGAAGAGGATCCTTCAGGAGTCCAGACGCAAATGAATTTGTTCGTCGAACACTTCGACTTGCAATTGAGTTGTTTGTATCAATTACCTTCGGTAATTTGTATCAAATTTGTATCAAATAGCATTGGTAATCGACAATGCACCATGCCATACCTCCATTGAAGAAGTGTTTGGTGAACAAGAGTTTGCAGAAAATAAACTATTAAGATTAGGACTTTACAGCCCGATGTTAAATCCTATCGGGAATAGTTGGTCAGTTCTAAATCTAGCGTAAAGCAAGATTTTGCGGAGCAAATGTCACCTATTTTAGCCGACGAGGGATGAAATAACTTTACACAAACTGAGTTTCGTTTGCAGCGATTAGAAGAAATAATAAGAACTAACATTGCCAAAATAACCGTGGCCAATAGTACGCGCTTTATTGCCAGTGCCCAAAAGTTTATACCTACCGTATTAAATGAGGAAGACATGCAATTTTAATTAACTTTTGTTCCAACTTTGTAATTTTCTTAATTTTGCCATATTTTCTTGCTTACCTTTCCCATGCATTTGTTATAACAAAGTTATAAGAAAAATATGTTATAACAAAGTTGGAACAAAAAAAAATTACATGTATGTAATTTATAAAAATATAAAGCTTCCATGATGTAACAAAGTCCTTTATTATAAACTTTAAATTCTAAAAGTTTAAGTTGATTTTGTTTACAGCCAAATTGAATTTGTTAAATCCCAAATGAAATTTGTTTAATTATAAATTGAAATTGTTAGATCCCAATTTGAAACCAAATATCTCAAATTGAATTTGTTTAGTCTCAATTTAATTTTGTTTTGTACCAAATTGAAATTGATAAATCCCAATTGATATCTCAATGTCTCAAATTGAATTTGTTAAATCTAGAATTGAACTTGATTCGTCTCAAATTGAGCTTGAAAAGGTATAGTGTCAGGACTTTATTGTTAATGACAAAAATGGCCTTTTCCTGTTGCTCTTTTCCATTATTCTGCTTTGCTAGCTGTGCAGAAATAAAACATCGCTTTTGTAATTCAAACATGGGTCGAACGGTTAAATTCCTAATGGTTTCGGAGATGTTTTGAAAGAAAACGCAAAGGACGTCATTTTTAAGTATGTTACATGGTAATAATTCAATATAATAAAAATAAATTATATAAAACATAATTTCTTGAATTTATTACTAGATTCAAATGCATATTTACTTGGATGTAGAAAGTTAGGTATATACAAGAATTGCCACATACTCAATATAAGTAAAATAATTTCTCAGATAAATGCTGTCAACAAATAAATTCTCTCTTTATAAGAACCAATATTGTATGAAAGAAGTAATTGAATTTTTCGTCCCCAAAAATGTTAATTTCTCCAACGAAGTAATAGTAAATCCATCCAGTGCGTAGTTACTTGATCCAAGAAAATATAAGACATTTAATATAAGTAAGTATTGTTTACTGAATAAAAACCCACCAATTATTTAACTGAAGTGATTCTCACTTCTTTCAAGTAATCCCTTTCTCTGGAATAAATATGCGCACCGTGATTTTGTCAAGGCTCGCGCGCCCGCGCGTGGTGCCTGCACGTGCTGGCGCCACGGAACCTAACCTAGTACGAAAACAACGAAGTACTCGTAGGGGATGTGCGTTTTGATTTATTGGGGATGTGTATTGTGATTTATAGTGTACAATAAACGTTTCAACACGGAGTAGTTTGATGTAACGCACGCAACAGTTTAGAACGAGTAAGTAAATATAACATAACTATCTTGTTAATTAGCAATAGAAAACGTATTTGTGCCAAATCTTTAAAATTCTTACATTAAGTAGCTAAAAATATTTACCGCGAATAAAAATATACACTTCATTGAAGACTGTTTACCACTTTCTTAAATCTGGTAATTATTCCAAGAAATAAAATTTCTTGGTTGAAGTCAATAATCTCTCGCGTATATACGAACCTACCAACTACTTCAGCCAAGTAATTCTCTCTTCGTTCGAGAGATCACTTTTCTGTGTGTGGCCACGTTCACGTTCAAAATAAGCTATTAATTTAGCAATCAGCATTTTACTCTGTTTGCTAAGGTCTCGCGGCAATTTAATATTGTTTCTACTAGCGCAATATAGAACATTTCTGATCACACCTCGTATAAGGTCTTACCTTGTGTCAAACTGCAAAATTCTACATAATAAAATAAAATTTGTATAAATTTGCATTTATTCTAAGTCTTTTGCAGGAATTATCTAAAAATAGAATGATAACATTAAATTAAAAATTAAATTACTAAATTTAAGACCTATAGTTTTGGCGCATTACTGATTGATTTAATTGTATTTTGTTACTTTGTTTTTAATTTATCTGAAGTTGGTAATGAAAGTAAGGTACATTTAAATAGCTATATTCCGACCCGTCTGTTTAAGTTGGGACTATACTATTGTTACTAATACTGATAGCGATAGTGATAGTTTTTAGTACGGTTGACGATGATTGATGAATTATTGTTATTGAATATGCATTATTTTAATAAAATATGTTTCTTATTGCCATATTGAGGAACTTTTTAAGGCCTTACATTCTTAAGAAGTTAAAAAATCGTTATAATTTTAAACGTAAGAGTCTCATTGAGGTTATTATATAAGTTTAACTTTTTCCTTAGTGCGAACTTGGCATCTGTTTTGTCCTCCTAGTTATTAAATTAACTATAACAAAATTACCTATATTACAATAGTGGTCTGTCAAGATTAGTAACTTTCCTTTAACTTTTGCATTTTTGTAGACTTGTCAACAAAGAATGTCATAAGTATATTTCCCAATAATACAGTTGAACAATGCAGTATAAAGTACACACGATTTCCGTTAATCACAAAAATGTTGCTGATTGTATTGAAAGTGCAGCTGAATAGCTGCAATCAGATCTCTTGATCTTTCCGATCAAAATTTCGAGCCCTTGTTCAAGAGTGCGTTGCATGTTTGTCACTATTATCTTATCGAAAATTTCCCATCCAAAGATGTATATATAAAGTTTACAGGATTCACAAAATAACAAACTATTGGTTAGTTTTGTACCACGGTTGTGTGTTTAGAATACAAGCTATTATACCAGCGAATCAGTGACCAAAATGTTCAAAATTATTTTGATCAGCACCCTTGCACTTGCAGCTACTGCAACATTCGGTAAGGATTTTTCTATTTTTATTATAAACTTTTTCATTGCTCCTTAGTGTGAGTGTTTTGTAACTCGATATTTATTAAATTCATCACATATTGGCTTTTACAAATTTTAAAGAGTATTAAATACCAAAAAAACAGTTATTGTTTTATAAAACCAAAGGTTCACCTCTTTACGACATTTTTTAGTATTGTGGAAAAGTTATATATGAGTTATTTGGGAAACTATATTTTATACAAATGGTGTGTTTCCGAATACGTTTACAGTGGGGCAAAGCTTTGCATTTTTTGTGCTGATCAGTATCGTTTAATTGATAATTTAACCAACCATTTCTTTAGTCAACAAATAAATAAATAATACAATTTTAAATTCTTTTCTCAAAAGCTAGAAACAGGCATACTACATTCCTCCGTATATTTAAAAGTATACAGAGGGCACATAGTTGACCAAATTTGGATTTAAAAGAGCTATCTTATCAAACATACTTTTCATGTGCTATTTCTACATATTTGGAATGTTGAAGCAAATATAGATGGTAGAAATAATAAAAGAAAATCATGCAATTCAACTACCTATCCAAAAAAAACTCTTTTTAGTTTTAAAATTGTTTAAAATTAGAAAAATAGCCCACTCTAATGTCCCATAAAAAATTAAAAATGGTTATTTTCAAAATACTACGGAATTTATTTATTTATATATTTAGAAACCTCTTATTCTTCATCGAGTTTTTAAGTTTTTTTTAATAAGGACGCAAAGTAGTAAACATAGATCTGTTCCAACATGCACAAAATTCCGTTCAGGTACAATACAATGTGTTAGACCTGATGTATCACCGCTACTTTTTATCATTGAATTACCACAGCAATTTTTACATATTGTGTGATCTATTGTGATCAAATAAAATCAAATTTGGAGAAAATTATGTCGACATACTGTACCTAAGACGCTAGGGAACGTGGTTGGAGACAGATTTCTTTTATAAAAAAACATTTCTTTGTTTTAAATAAAAGAAA
This sequence comes from Aphodius sticticus, assembly GCA_963966075.1. Taxonomy (NCBI): domain Eukaryota; kingdom Metazoa; phylum Arthropoda; class Insecta; order Coleoptera; family Scarabaeidae; genus Aphodius; species Aphodius sticticus. The sequence goes on from OZ014507.1 coordinate 4,211,327, forward strand.
ATTTGAAATGAGTTGCACAAAAAGATAAACTTGATTATCACGCATTTCTTTGCAATACCAAAAGCCATCAGGTACATTTTTGGAAGATAGAAATTTGAAATGAAAGGAATCTCTCGTTAAATTACTTGTTGAATAATTTAAAAAATATGTATAGGAAAAAAATATTTTGTCCTAAATGATCATAAAGTGATATTTTACATCTTAGATACCGGGACGAAAACAGCTTCTTTTTGCACCCTAGGGCAATAAAGACTCTTATTGCGCCCTAGGGCATAAAGGATTGCCATGGTTATATGTCAAATATATCAAATAATTATCATTCAAATTGTAAATTTTAAATCGTCAATGTCAATCATTGACGATTAAGGTTATAAGTTTGACAATTAATTGTCTGTATTGTCACTCAACTCCGAATTGTTTGTATTGTTATTCAACTCCGTAGATACGCATGTCACTTGATAACGTCAAAATATTTGTTAATATTATTCAAACGGCGGAACAAAACCATTGTAGGACATAAAATTTGATATGTACCTCGGGCATTACTTGATGTTTATACCCTCGGGTGACTTAAAAAGCTCTCTGGCCTATCGGCCCTCGCGCTTAAATAACTACACCTATAATAAAATTGATACTGTAATACAACGATATCTAGTTTACATGTTTTCAAATTTCAAATGTATCCTACTTTTTAATGATCAATATGAAAATGCCTATTTAAAATCAGGGTTGTTATAAAAAACGTTTTTTTTTAACAAAACAAACATGTTTTTTTTATAAAATGATGTTTTAAAACACGAAATAATGTTTTTAAACACTTAACAAAATATTTGTTTTAAAACATGTTTAAACAATTTGTTAAAACAAAGTATTTTAAACATTTAAAACAAAATATTTGTTTTAAAACAAGTTTAAAACAATGTTTTAAAACCAGTGTTTTATACATTTAAAAGAAACTGTTTTAAACATGTTTTAAAAAAAACTGATTTAAAACAAAATATTTCTTTTAAAACATGTTTAAAACAATGTTTTAAAACATAACAACCTTGTTTAAAATAACGTCATTGTATGCCACACTTTTGTTTTGCGTGTGTTACAAACTGTGAAAAATTCACCTCCAGATTTATACAGGGTGTATACTAATTGAGTGCATTAATTTGGAGGGGTAATGTAACTCAATATGAGGAACAATCAATCTCAAATCACTCAAAACTGGTTCGATACAGAGAAAAGAAGTAGTTATGATTTTTTTATTTCAATCATGACGACCTATAACCTCTAGGAATTAATGCACTCATTTAGTATACAGCCTATATAACGGTATAATATTATATATGGTTATTATAAATGATTCTAGTCGAAGTAGGCCATGCTTATGTTAAACCATTTCTGCCGCTTTACACAAACAAGTATCTAACTTACATTAAGTTATGCAACCAATTTAACAGTTGCGTTTAGAACGGTAGTACCTATCATAATAGTTTTCAGTTCATATGAACCGGCAAACACAAGTTTTTAAATTGGATCTGAGCCCCTACTCCGACTACAATCATTTATTATTTATTTACCCTGATATTTTACGAAGATTATCAAAGATTACCGAAATAAGTCAGATATATTCTAAACTCTAATTCGTGGTGTATTTTGTTTTAGTCTATGAGTGTCCCGAGGAAGGTCAACATTTCATCAGATATCCATATGACTGCAAGAAATTTATCGAATGCAATGAGGGTGAGATGCGTGTCGAAGATTGCATCCCTGGCTTGATCTTCAACGAGGAAATGGGATTCTGCGATTTCCCAGATAATGTAGAATGCATCGAAGAAGAAGAAGTGGAAGTAGTTGAAGGTGGTCCAGTGGGAGATTGCCCACAAAGCCAAGAAGATGATGACCTGGCTGTTTTGCTACCTCATTCTACCGACTGCACTAAGTACTACGAATGTAACTGGGGAGAACCAGTCCTGATGGAATGTACTGATGGCGAATACTTCAATGACGAACTTAAAGTTTGCGACCTGCCAGAGAATTCTGGATGTGTTCCAAAATGAGAACGGTCACTGTTTGTTGCTAAATTCTTGTTACCTGTACGATGATTTGTATAGTTTTTTCATATAACTAATAAATACAATTGCATAACCAATAATTGTGTTGTCTTCAATCCCTTTCGTGCTTTGGCAGTCGAACAGTATCGATATGCGTGCTACACGATTTAAGAACTCTAACTATAATTAAATGTTGCAAACTGCAGGATAGTTTCACTAGACAACGAAAGTGAACTGTAATCACAACGACAAACGAAAGGAAAGAATCGATCAACGATATGATCCAAAATATTATTTATATGTGTAACTGGCACCCTCATGTGTTCACATACAAACAACGCAACAAAGAAAGTAAACGAAATAAGCGACTAATCAGCGAAACAACGAGAATATATGGACAGGCGACAGAACGTCTGTATTCAACGAAAAGCAAGCTGTATCTGTTCGCTCGAAGCAGTATGACTTATGAGCCGAACACTACGTACGGTCGCAAAAACTGGACGTTACAATACTAGACCGCCAGCGCACCTATACTCGACCACAAACAGGTGGACATCGGCGAAACTAAATATATTTGAATGATTTGAAAAATGTAAATAAGCTGCCGCGCTATGGCGTCAACAATAATATTATTTGAAATAAATTGAAATAAGATAGGTACCTACCTATCTACTCTACAGACTAGGCTGTCTCGTATTAGGACAGAAAAATTTACAAATACCGTCTAATATTGTACTGTTTGATGTAAAATATTTATTTATGATATTTCATTTACCTCTTAACGATTACAGTTGCTTATTCTTCATCAAAAATTAATGCAATCATTGTTATTTTTATATTAAGCTAGCTAGCCATGAAAAACAAAGGAATTATATCTATGCTATATATATTCAACGCAGAATTTACGTGACGTTGCCGTTCTCTGACGTGACGTGACGTTCCGTATTGTGCGAATGGCTTTTATTTCAAAATGATAATTTACCGATAACAGCAAGTTATGTCAATAAAAATGTTGGGTACAACCCTAAAAGTAGTATGAAATACTTTAATTCTTTGCCGACTCACAACAACGCACTGTTTCTCAAACAACGTTTCTCAACAAACAACAACAAAGAACATAATTTAAATCTAGAAGTCGATAGTCGATAGGGCTCCGCTGAATCAATCTTCCCTTTCCACCACTATTCATTCAATACAAACAGTTAAAGGAAGGGGCTTTGATGTAGAAAAAATGGAACGAGTGCGCCAATACGTCTTATAAAACGAGTGTAATATACTATTTTTTCTACTTTGCGTCATTAATTTTATATAAATTTAGAAATTGTGGTTACTATATCGCGCTAAATTAGACTCTAGGGTATTTTGCGGGTACCGCGTGGCAGCACTGTAGTAACTGTCAACTTCGTTAAGGATGAGATCGATAAAATCATGACAAAATCTAATTGTGAATAATTTTACTCTACTTTAGCCTACAAGTTTGAATAAATATTCAGCGAGGTCGCAACGATGATCATAATGGAGCTTGGGCCAACACTTTTAACCCTACTGTGATAAATACATGAAACTTAACCTAAAAAAATACAACTTTAAAATAGTGGTTTCATAAGTATAATAATCAGAATAGAAGTGTTTGGCGGTGACTGATTAGTTACTTCGAAGAACAAGAACTTACTAAAGAATTGTTATAACGCATAACGTTTAATAGCGGTGTCTACCTAATTCCGCTACGTAGCCGTTGCGGCTTATATATTTACAAGCACTTATAATTGAAACCCAATTCTAATTTCGGCAAAGTAGTTTATTAGAATAAATTATACTTAGTAAAATTACATGTGATGGAGGTAATACAAATACGTTGCACACAACCAGAACTAAGACGAAGTCAAAAGCGACGGACAAAAACAAATACGAACTGAACCGAGCATCCAAACGTCCAAAATATTACCGAAAACTTATACGTTATATAAACTAAGAAATCCTCTACACTTTAAATGTACTATAGCTTCGTACGTGTATGCTGATAAACCATTTACTGCGCATATACAATCTCGCAGCAGTAATTAAAATCGTTCATATCTACGATGTAGGTTTGATCTTCGCATAATACCTTATTAAAGTAAACGTGGTCCTTGAATTATATCTGAAAAGGGGATTTGATGTTTAGTTGAAAAGAATGATAACGATCACTTACCAGAGTCATCACCGAAAACGTCATGCTGGCATAATTTGATGAACACAGCAAAACTAAGAAAGCCCCAATCCTTTGGCCATACTATAGCAGGCTACACCCATGTTTAACTATGTATAGAATATTGATATTTCGCAGTTTATGCGATTGCAAGCAATTAAGAAGATGCAGTGTGTGGTTATGTTCGGTTATGTATTGTACGTTTGACATATGGCATTTGATATCCATGTGTACCAATCAGACAAAAGTGTTACCGTTTTCGGTATTACAATGTGTTAATTGTAACACCGAAAACAGTGTTACAATGTGTGCATTGTGAGTGCAAAGTAGAAAAAGATTATTGTGTGTGAAGCCAAGCCCAGAAGTAATAAAATACAAATAAATAATAAAGAAACAAAAATACACAATTTTTTTAATAGTTAATAAATTTTTTCATGCCTTTGAAATTGTTATAAATATCGGTAAATTACCAACGGGTGTCTTTTTTAGACGTATAGAACTTTAAAATGAAATAAAACACAGATAAATTGTATTAATTGCCATAAAATTGGCTTTATTTAAAAGATAATTCTTTTTTTATTGGAATATGATTTCTGGCATATGGCCACCGCGGCTGGCTCGGATGAAGTCTAATGGTAAGGTACAATTTTGGATCACTGTCTGCAGCCTTTGGGGCCGTATATCGGCAATAACGCGGCGAATGTTGTCTTCCATGTCGTCAATCGCCTCTGGCTTATCGATGTAGACTAGCGACTTCACATACCCCCACAGAAAATAGTCCAGCGGTGCGCACGATCGCACGATCTTGGAGGCCAATTCACAGGTCCACAACGCGATATTATGCGCTCACCAAACGTTTCCTTCAACAAATCGATTGTGGCACGCGCTGTATGACATTTTGAAACCATAGGTCCCTAGGCGATTCAATTCAGGAACGAAAAAGTCATTGATCGTAGCTCTATAACGGTTTCCTTTGACTGTAACCCTCTGGCCGGCATCGTTTTTAAAGAGGTAAGGACCAATGATTCCACCAGCCCATAAAGCACACCAAACTGTCAATATTTCTGGATGTAACGGCGTCTCAACAATGGCTTGAGGATTATCTTCAATCTAAAAGCGGCAGTCTTCTTTATTGACATAGCCATTCAACCAAAAATAAGCTTCATCGCTGAACAAAATTTTCGTGTGAAAATCTGGATCAACAGCAATCTCGCCGTGCCCGGTGGTCTTGCGGTTTCAATTCTTGCACGAGTTGGATTTTGTAAGCCCGCAAACCAAGATCTTTCCGCAAAATTTTCTATAAACTGCATGGACACAGATCCAATTGTTGTGCACGATGGCGGATGGAGTCATTCGGGTCTTCCTCAACGCTGCGCTTTACAGCAGCAATAGCTTCTTCGGTACGCACTGTACGACGTCTCAGAGGATGCGTGTTATCATTTAGAGTAAACGTGGTGCGAAACCGTTGCATTGTTAATCGAATTAATTGCTCTGAAGGACGATTGTTTCGACCATAGAATGGACGTAGTGCGCGATGCGTTTCACGAACGGAACCCTGTTTTTCGAAATAAATCTGCACAATTTGCATGCGTTGTTCAGGCGTTAGTCTTTCATGATGAAATGGCAAACCAAACTAAAGATAAATCACATGGTAGCTGACAAAAGGCAGGCAATGAAAACAGCGTTGCCAACTTAAAGTTCTATACCTCTAAAAAAACACCCGTCATATTGACGGTAAATTACCACCGTAAGTCACGGTAATTAGTAATTAAACTGGTGTTTTGTTAAGTTTTGTAAATAATACAATATATAGTTTTTTGTAATATCTTTGCTACCAGAAAACTGGTGACTGTGGTTTAGCCTGTAGCCCAAATATTATGCCGCATCTATAAGAATCAAATTTTTATAACTTATTTGTGGGATGCTAGGTCGATTGCGTGCTGTTATATCAACAAGAGATACATTAATACTCTCAATTAAGTAACATTTACAGCAAGCTCCAAATGCATTAAAATTGCAAATTTGTACTTGATGTTATTACGTGTATTTTTAGGAAAAATCAGTTATTGGATTAAAGAACAAAATGATTTGCTGATGTGTTGACATAAAATGTTTCCGTTATCATTAATACAATTAATAGATCTACCAGAATCATTAAGAAGAAAGGGATTTCCATTAAATATGTGTCGAGCACGGCATAAGTCAGGAACAATTTACGGTCGGTTTTTTTTTCTTCATAAAAATGTGTATTTTAATAGCTGAAAATCGACTCGTTCGAGGAGTTTTTTAATAGTATATTACATTAAAAGAACTGTAACTAGCATACGTAGCATAGGTACGAGTGGAAAGTTAACATACGAGCCGCGAAGCGGCGAGTTTTGTTATTTTTCACGAGCACGTAATATGCGTTACAGCTCGAGTATTGAACATAATTTTACCTACGACCGACAATTACAGATGCAGTCACTTACTTTAAATAAAGGTGAAATATTGCCACAGAAGTAGATAGATGTATTAGGTTAGGTTAGTATATTTGACAGTTCAACAAAAATGTATTTTATCTATTGCTAGTTATTCGCGCGACATCTACTTCAACTGTGGAGAACTGCATTTGAACTGTTGTGACAAGAGGGAAATTATAATCAAATCGGAAAATATGGATCTACATTTGCGTTGTGATGACATTATGTCGTGCGTTAAAAACACAAAACCACATGTTTGCTATAAGCGATATACGAGTGAAGTAGTCCGTGACGTAAGAGACATTTATACATACGGTCGTAGGTAAAATAACAAACCGTCACAGAGATTTTCTTTTGTTTCATATCGCCGAGAATATCTAAGTGCTTTATCCGCTAGTCATCAGATGTTCAATAATTTTCTTTGTTCGATATGAATATCTGGTTTTATCCTTTTATTTATAACGATAAAATAAAATGTATTCATTCAAGTCAAATTAATTTAAGTAACTAAAGTCAGAATGCTGATCTGTCAAGCTTCGTACCTTTCCTCCAGTATTTAAATTTTCTCACACCTGACTAACAAAGTGTTTCATTAATTCCTAATAGTACAATATACAGTTACGTGAGTACAGATTTCCGTTAGTCAAAGCCCTCTGGATTTGAGTGCTAATTGTATTTTAAACGCTAGCGAATAATCTTCAATCAGACCTCTTGATCTGTCTGATCAGTCTGATCACACGTATTACAAGCACTTGGTCAAGAGTCTGTAGCATGTTCCACCTATCTAATCAAAAATCTGTGATCCAAAGAGGCATATATAAACTTTTACAAGATTCACAAAATAGCAGACTGTTATTTAGCGGCGTACCACAGTTGTGTGTTTAGAATACAAGCATTTAATCCAACAAATCATCGACAAAATGTTCAAAATCATTTTGATCAGCACCTTTGTTCTTGCAGCTTCAGCTTCTGAAGCATACGGTAAGATATTTTCTATTTTTATTTAAAATTCGCATTTTTGTCCATTTAAGTCCAGATGTTTTTTATATTTAATTATAAAATACACATTTCTGTGAATAAGTAGGGTATTTGACTGTATTAAAAACATGGCTTGTATTATGGTCATCCTAATAGTTTAAGAAAATTATTTGTTACTACTTTTCGAAAAAAATATGCTTTATTTCTATTAAAAACCAAAATTAAAATTGAATTTTATTCACGTCCTATCACGTGATTGAAAACGCTCTGTAATTGGCTCAGTCTCCAGTGACGTCATTCGTTAGTACGCTTAGAGCGTGTTCGGTTTGTCAGGGTAGGGTATGGGGAGAGTAATGCTCAGATAACCTAGGTCGGCTGGTTCTCTCTTATATGCAGATACACGCCGTATGACGATAGTCCGCCTATTATGCAGCCCGTCACTCTCACCGTACCTACCCGATTATCCGAACGCGGTCCTATGCTTCTCCCGTTTGAATTTAATAGCACTAAAGTGCCATGTAAGCATAACTTTGTAGGTTAGGATAGCCCTAACCTTAAGCTGTCAGATCAGATAATACCTGGTTCGAAAATACGATAGATAACTTATTCTAGTCAGTTTTACTTATGTCGAAGTAATCTTCACAACAACAAACACTTGTATTGGCCGCTATTTATGTCATTTGGATTTCGACGAGCCAACCACGTTCTTCGCAGTTTCAAATCTTGCGGAGCAGCTACAAATAGTTTATCCGGAGTGTTTATTGACGTATTTCGGCATTGTGGATTTATACACCATTTACAACCCATTTTTATGTAGAAATTGAGAAAACAACACATCATACAACACAATTACCAAACGGCGACGATGCCGATGCTGACAGACCATAGGGACCGATTTGACATCTACTATCGTGTGACGTCACACAACAGAAAGTATCGTTTTGGCGGGACTATTTGTGATTCAATTTTTAACGCTGATTCTAATGAAATATTGAGGAAACAATTACGAAAAATAATGCACTTACAATGTAGAGTGAAGGAATAAACACACTAAGTTGGTTTTCCAATAATAGTCAAATACCCTATTCTAAAATAACCAAATTAGTTTAGCAGAGTGGCACAACAGAACAATAATTTAAATCATAGCTGAAAACAAATAAAATAAGCTAGCTCTTATTCATGGTGTTTTCTTTTTGTTTCAGACTATGCCTGTCCAACAGAAGGTCAACGTTTCTTCAGATATCCATACGACTGCACCAAATTTATTGAATGCAATGACGGCAAGGCTGTAGTAGAAAGTTGTATCCCTGGCTTGTACTTCGAAGAAAATATCCAATACTGCGATTTCCCAGAAAATGTAAACTGCGTTATTGAAGAGGAAATTGTCGATGGACCTGTAGGAGAGTGCCCAGCAACCCAAAACGAAGGTGACATGGCTGTGTTGCTAGCTCACGCTACCGACTGCACTAAGTACTACGAATGTGACTGGGGAGTAGCATATGAGATGAGCTGTCCTCCAGACCTGTACTTCAATGACGAACTTAAAGTTTGCGACACACAAGGGCATTCTGGATGCGTTCAAGCATAAGCATGGTTAATGTTTGATGCTAAATTCTTGTTACCTACATGATATTTTGTATGGTTTTATTATATGAATAATAAAGTTACTTTCATGGCTAATAATGTGTTCTTTTGTCTGTAATCCCCTTTGGGATTTGTAAGCAGTGTTGTTGCCAGTTGTGAGAAAAAATACCACTGTCAAATACAGGCCTCTGTTAATGGACGCAGTTTGGCTGTTTAAAATGTGAGAACATTTTGGAAAGCGTGTAGTTTCCTATCACGTTTTTAACAGGTTTTCGAGTGTTGGTGAAAATGTCCTGACAAAACACAGTCAAAATTTTAGGTACTAGCAGAACTGCTTTTAAAATATAGTCTACGGGCGGCCCTGGTGGGGTAGGTACTCACCTAAACAATAAGATACGTATTTACACATATTGTTGTTAGAACGTCATTTCCGCAGGATAAAAGTCACCCTAATTCTCAGTGGTGATCATGTAGGTTAGAATCAGAGAACCGATTATTTCACATACGGCCAGACAAAGAGCATTTGGCGCATTTACGTTACAACACAGTACACACTCTTTAGTACAATCAGTACAATACATCAACAAAACTATTACTGAATTTTGATAAGAATTTAGTAGGTCAATCAGGCCAATTCTGTAACGCAGTTGTTACGTAGCAACTACGTTAGAAACTTTCGTTAACCACCTTGTTAACGACTTTAACAAGATTAACGCATTCTATATTGGAAAAATTAACCACTTGTTAAGAATCATGCGGTTAACAACTGTGGTGAACTGTTGATGGTCATGCGCATTCAGGTCATTCAATCAGCTGATCAGTACCCTTCGATGTGCTGTATCTACGAGAGTAGAACTACACAAACCGCATGTTTGTGCCGTCATGGTTAATTTTATTCACAAAAATAAAGTTCTTTTTTGCAACGCACTAAACTCCGTTTACGGAAGAAAACTTGCACCTTGTGGCATACACTCTCTTAAGGGAGATTTTACAATTTAAGATTTTCAATTACTTAATATGTCGAAAATACAATAATCTAAGCTAAATCAATTCTGAATTCTCACGCCAAAATTGTGAATTGTGCAAATATATACAAATAATAACAAAATAAATCTCTAATATTAGACTTAATTCACAATGTTTGCCTTCAGATTCAGATTTATGGGAAGAACGCGTACCAGTATCAGTTGTCACTTAGTAATACTAAATGTGGTACTTCAATTATTGTATTTCTGCCAAATTAAATTAATCAAATTAAGAGGGTAACTGCAAGTCTGCGAAATTTTGATATGTAACTTCAAAAGTTTACTCATTATTTGTAAATTAAGTTAATAATTGTAGACTGCAACTCCTAAACAGTTTTCTTTAATTACAAAAAAAAATCTGGTGTGGCTAAGCACATAACTTTATCATACTACACAGTAGTGTGAAACTGTGATGTTTTGACAATACTGTCAACAGAATCAAAATATCTGTCAAATCCTGGCTAACTAGTTTTAAAGCAGTACGAGCGATCTCGGTGAAATAGAGTTTGCTCATGCAGCTAAACTATTAATTTTACCAAAAAATGTGACAGGCATAAATTATTCAGAATTTCGTCTACTTTAATTCATTATTTAATGTGTATGTGGAAGCCACTTTTTAATTACACGTCCCATGTTTACCACTTGACTACGTAAGGATGAATTTACAGATTCCACTCATGTCAATGCCATTCTCACCACTGATGTTTCTTCAGTAACATACCGATTGCTTCCGATACCGCACAACGACACATTTTATAATAAACAGTAATCAAGAAGTACATGGAACTCAAGTTTCACATTTTTAATCACACTTGACAACACAGCGCTTTATTACATCAGTTCCTAACGATATAGTATAAACTTACGACGAGTAGATACCGATTTACGTTATTCCAAAAAATATTTCTAATTATATTGAAAGCGTTCCCAAATAATCGACAATCAGTTCTATTGATCTGTCTGATCAACATTAGTTGGACAAGAGTATGTTGCATGTACATTATCTTATCAAAACATTTTACCTCCAAAGACGTGTATATAAAGTTTTAGAAAATTCGAAAAATAACAGACAGTCAGTTAGCGGTGTACCACAGTTGTGTGTTTAGAATACATGCAATTAAACCAACAAATCAGTGACAAAATGTTTAAAATTATTTTGATCAGCACCCTTGTTCTTGCAGCTTCCGCAGCATACGGTAAGATATTTTCTATTTTTATTATAAATTTGTTTTTAAATTAACACATAAACGATATTCTCATTTTTGTCCATGAGAACTAATTCCTGACATCCATATTTCTGCATCATAAAAACAGACTTTAATGTTTTTTTTTTAATTACGAGGCCTGGTAGATCGATATACATATTTTCCGGATTTACAAATGAAAAACATGCCTAACGCATTTACACGAAGAAATGAATAATGAATTCTAACGTAACCCAATTAATTTAGCAGAAAGTCTCTAATACTAACACACCAACCTTCACCTGAACTGTGAAAATGTTTTCATGTATTTCATGCATTTATGGATGCACTTTGTACTTATAGTTGGATCAATTTAACTTTGCGTGTTGTCAAAAGTGACATGCGTTAGTTACGATATGACTAAATGCATTCCCACTCTTTCTACGGCATGCTAAACTATTGACACTAACGTTGGACGTATGTCTCGGCTGGCTAAGGCACACGATCTCGGATGCTAATATGTATACTAGTGCGGAGAAGAAAGACAGAACTACAGTACGTCGGTCATTTGGTAGTTCGGATCTCCAGCGGCGTCGCTGACGGGAGATTCAGGGTAACTGTCAGTTGTGCTATAGGTCAAACTACGAGAGCTGAACGTGAGTCATCGATTCCAGCTGTTATTTTGCGGATACGTTACACACCATTCCCGTGCGTTAGAAAGAAACAGAGTGCTTTTTCATGCGTCTGTTCTTACGTTTTTAGGCGATGACTCACGTTCAGCTCTCATAGTTTTACCTATAGTATCACACTTTAAAATGCCGGGAAAATATATAATCCTCAAACGAAACAGTTTGTGGCCAATCTTATAGAGTTATAGACTATTTTACAGGGGAAAAGGAAAATATGGGTCCCCTAATTTCCCTTAATGCAATTCAGCAGGTATTCATTATTGTCCATTCGTCCTATTGCGAACATTGTTCGATTATTTCTTAGAGAGTTGCAGAGGCATTAAAAATAAGTCAGTATCTAATATTAAAAGTGCCAGGTAGGCAAACGAGTCATTTTGTACCAGAAGAAAAGCTCGAACTCGGAGGAAAGTAAAAACCGAAGACGTTGATGAAGGTGCAAAAATGCAAGTTCGCAACACATTGTATAACCTTTACGCTGCAAGTACGCTATTGCATTATCATATTCTTCCTGTAGGCATTATTTATTCTAGGAAAGCATGTTACCATTACATCCTTAAAGGAAGAGCTGCGTGAAAAGTCGCTTTTGACGTTTCTTATGCCTCCCTACGAACACTTCTTTTCCACCTTAGATTTAAATTTAAGAATGACGATAACCGAAGGGCATTAATGGAGACATCCGCCATACCATCTATGAGCGCGGAATTTCTTAGAATGTACATGAAAAATAAAAAATCTCCATTTAGCCGCACTTTTGGGTTTCTGGATGAAACATAGATTTTTTCAAAGGGTGGTCGAAGGAAGTCGTGGCAGGATAATAGTGTTCAAAGCTTGGGAGATTTGACGGGAAACGTTTTATTATTTTACATGCTGGACACAAGGGTGGGTTTGTAGAAAATGCAAGTTTAATATACACTACAAAACGAATTTGTTGGACTATCATGGTGATATGAATGCGGAAATGTTTTCTAAGTGGGTGGAAGACAAATTAATTTCAAATTTAGAAGAGCCTAGTTTAATTGTTATGGACAACGCATCATACCACAATGTTCTAGTAGAAAAACATCCGAGTTCATCGTGGAATAAAGCCAAAATATGTGAGTGGTTAGATCCAAATAAAATTGCGTATGATAAATCAATGTTTAAAGCCGAATTTCTGAACCTTTCCAATCTAAATAGGAAACCAAAAGCATATAAAATAGATCAACTACTACAAGAACATTAAGTTCTAAGATTGCCACCATACCATGCAATTGAAATGAAATCGAATTGCAAATGGAAGTAAGTTTTGGTATGCGCTTCGCGGAAAACAGCATTTCTTCATAGACGCTAGAATTTGATGACTCTGTATGGTTTTCCTTTGGTCAAATTTATTCATAGATAAAATACATATATACTAATATAGATGGGCGCTTCAAGGCAATCTTTGTGGACTCTATTTTTAGTTCACCCCCATCCGCTAGGAGGCGCTAATAGCACTTCCCACTTCTAGCCTTTTCTCATATTATATTTTAATTAATTCATAAGATCAGGAAAACCGCGTGATGGAACTAGTACAGAACAAAAATTACCACAGAAAATTTAAAGTTATATACATCACCCATATATAAGTGAAAAATATCCGTTTAAATGCCTGTGGTAAAAATTAGCAGTGTCACTAGACAGTTAATTGACAGAACTTAATGGTTGTTTATGGTTTACTAACGCCATGACTACGCAACACGCGACATCCACAGTGACGGTTTGAACGAGCCAATAGGTATCAAGCATGTGATTCGGCCGGTATAGCAGGGCGCTAGCCAGAGATAGCGCGTGGGGGTGAACTAAAATGTTGCTATCAACGCCTGCGTACGGGAAGTAAGCACCCCATGAATTTATTCGACTACGCCACTGGCCGGATGACAACAGTCGATTGCACCAGACGACTGTCATTTTTGACAACACGCAGAGTTAAATTGATTCAACTATAGCAGTCAACTAATAAATGATTTATTATTATTACTATTATTATAATATTATGTACTATCCGCGCCAAAAAAAAAGTCGTACAGCTAAGTTTGACATCATGTAATTCTGGCTTGTCACCTTGACAGTTAGTGCATGTTTCATACCTATGATTAATGTCAGAATGACAGCGAATAGGTTATAAAAGAACCATTTACAAAGCTAGTTAAAGAATATAACATATTTATAAATACTAACTGTAATCTATAAGCTACATGAACACATGAACTTTTTTGAACGTTTGACAAATGTCAAACAAAATACTTCATAACAACGTAATAGTATATTACATTACAAGAGCTGTAACTAGCATATTACGTACGAGTGAAAATTTAACATACGAGCCGCGAAGCGGCGAGTTTTGTTATTTTCCACGAGTATGTAATATGCGTTACAGCTCGAGTATTGTACATAATTTTACCTACGACCGACAATTTCAATAAATTGTATCAAAAATGACAAACAAATACAGGTAAAAATATTTGACGGTTAACCAATCAATGTATTCGCGCGACATCTATTGCAACTACGGAGAATTTTGTCTGAAGTGTCGAAAATTCCAGTACAAATTCAACATAAATTATCACGTGCAAGTAATAATATGTTACAGCTCGAGTATTGCACTTACTTACGACCGAAAATTTCAATATATATAAATTGTATAAAAAATGACAAATAAATAATCAAAATATTCGCGCGACATCTGTCATTATGACATTATGTCGTGCGTTAAAAACACAAACGCACAGCCAAAGGCACACGTATGTTATAAGCGATATACGAGCTAAGCAGTCCGTGACGTAAGGGACATTTACACATAAGGTCGTAGGTAAAATAATAAAATTCGCCACAGTCTCCAAAATATTGTTTTTAACAACGTAAAATAATATCCGTGAAAAATAAATTAATCAAAAATTATGTATTTTATTCATTCATATACAGTATTTCCAAAAGCTTTCTATTTCGTTGATTTTTATAAAACACCCAAAGTTTCTACATTATCAAAATCAATCTATGGTGTTCCTGAAAAGCATGTTGAGCTAATGCACACCTTAATTTACTTGTTTCTATGTCTGACTTGTGTATCGAAATTCTAGTTTTTAAATAATTACCAGTCTGTCCAACATACAATAAATTACAACAACAACTTAAAGAGTTTAAAACCAAAGGCGTTTTTCTTTAACAAAAGAAAAACAACTATTCTATTCTATTCTATTCTATTTTTTAGTGCCAACACTGTGTTAATTTTTAAATAATCTAATGTATTTTAAATTTGGTCCTCAGACAACGCACAAATAATATCATACACGTATTTATGAATTAACAAAAATTGAAACGGTAGTTTGGGATAATATCTAAAAGTTTATCCATAATAATTTTGGTCAAAATGGGAGAAATTGGAGAACGCATAGGAGATCCATCAATTTGTGAAAAAAATACTCCATCAAAAGAAAAATAATCATTATTAAAAATTATCATAGTAAAAAAAGAAAGTTTCTACGCTAGTAAAGGATACTAGTTTTAGAAAAGTACCATAAAATACTATGGCGGTATTTATATAAAACACATTTGTCATTTGAGGAATATTTGGGTTATTTTAACTTGTTAGAAATCGAAAACAGCCAGCTGTTGACTAATTGTTTTTTTATTGTCATAAAAACCTAAACTGAGTTTTTCATGGATTTTGTATATATAAACTCCGTTTTTGGTTCAATCTGAAATGGAAAAATTGGAATTTCATGTGGGATACATTAAATGCCAGACCTCTTCCGAAGAACAAAGAGGCGTACAGTTTTGTTGCTCCTGGGCGCTGAATATGTAGCTACGCCACTGAGCCAAACACAACATTACCGGACCATAACATCGTCAAACACATTCACTAGTTCTAATTCATGTTTTTTTGTTTTGTTTTAGACTATGCCTGTCCATCAGAAGGTCAACGTTTCTTCAGATATCCATACGACTGCACAAAATTTATTGAATGCAATAACGGCAAGGCGGTTGTCGAAAACTGTATCCCTGGCTTGTATTTCGAAGAAACTATCCAATACTGCGATTTCCCGGAAAATGTAAACTGCGTTGTAGAAGAGGAAGTTGTAGAAGGTCCAGTTGGTCAATGCCCAGAAACCCAAAAGGATGATGATCTGGCTGTGTTGTTAGCTCACTCTACCGACTGCACTAAGTACTACGAATGTGACTGGGGAGTAGCATACGAGATGGAATGCCCTCCAAATCTATACTTCAATGATGAACTAGATGTTTGCGACTACCCAGCTGATTCTGGATGCGTTCAGAAGTAAGAACGGATGATATTTGTCTTTCTTTATTATGATGATTTGTATGGTTGTATCGTATGTATAATAAAGTCAGTTGCTAGACTAATAATTGTCTTATTGCTCTTGAATTTTGGTGATTTGGCAGTCAAGTATTTTCTTTTTTGTCTGTTAGAGCCGTGGTTCCCTTAATTGTCAAATGGTAGGATAGTTTGTTTATTATATTCTTTATTAAACATAAAATTGAAAAGTGCAAAATATTGATCAAAAATATTGTCGACGTAATAGGTGAAAAACGACTAAAGGTCGGTGTATAACAGTTGTTTGGCCCATGAAAATTATTTCTATTTATCATCTACACAGAACGTTGTACAGGCGTGAAGGTAAAGTATTACCATATTATAAACATTAAAGAAGTTGTCTTTTTAACTGTTTCACATTTTGTCACACCAATGTCGTCAGATAATAACAAAAACCAATAGGTCAAAAACCAATGCTGTGTTAAGGAAATAAAAGCAGGAGTGCCGAAAGGGAGTGCTTTAGGGTCTGTCCTTCTACCAGCAAACTACCTTCTACCACTAACACCCATGTGGACGTGTGGTACTCAACTCTGGGGTTGCGCAAAAAAAAAACAACATTAAAATTGTACAGACGTTTCAAAATAATGTATTAAAAATTCATTGTCAATGGGTCTTGGTACACTAGGAATGATGATCTCCATAAGGACCTCAAAATGGAGTTTGTGTGCAAAGAACTACAAAAAATGGCAAGAAGTCACGAGGAAACGCTTCACCATCACGTAAACGTTGAGGCCATCCAGCTCATCGACAACACCGGATTACCCAGAAGACTCAAGGGAAAGTTTGCTCAAGAGTGAAGTACCTATTAGCTTTTCAGAATTAAGTGTAAAATATCTTTGAGAAATTTGTTCCAACGTTGTGCCAAATTTAATACTTTAATGCTGAGATATCAAATTTCAGTGTTTTATGTTAATTTTAATATATCCCCGTTTGTTCTTATTTCATAGTAGGTATATGTATTCTAAAGTCGACAGTGATATTAACAATCACAATAATATCAATAGCCTGTGTTTTGTGTAAAAATCATCATCATTTCTTTTGTCAGATATCTTAACTAATTTATCAAATACGACAAAAAGATCATAGCTCCACTACAAGACGGAAAATTATAGGTACATTCTTCACGTTTTATTTTGTGTATTGCCTTTAGGATTCTGTGAACAAAAATACCTGAGAAACCCACCTTTCTTCCTTTGAGACCAAATGTGCTGATGTTTTACTATATCGTAGTACTTTTCATATAACAAAAACTACTTGGGATGATTTTTGTTTTAAGAAATAAATGCAGAATTTTCTGTTTTAGGAAACAAGTTGCACAAGAAGTTATCTAGAATAATTTGTCGTATTTTGTAATTTATTAAAATCTGGTTCCTAACATCTGTTTGATAGTTTCTGACGACAAAAGAACTACAAAAGTAGTTATGTTCTAATTCCAGATTCAACAAATTTAGATCACTATTGTACGCTGATTATATTATTGTGCGACCAATAGCAAAGGAAATATTCGAGAAAAACCAATCTCCGTTACGTATAAAGGCTATTTTACACTACACTACTTTAGTCCTTTTCTAAACTTCTTTTTAGGAACTACAAAAAAGTTCTAAAGAATAGTATAGTAGGAAATTCGGTGCTATTATATTTTTCACTTTTTCTTAGCATAGACGCATGCCCACTAGAGGCATTTGTAAGGTCTGCCAACAGTGCCAGCGCGAGACATTTTGTTTTCTTTTGACATACCGCAGTAACGTATACGTTTAACCTCACAGTGACGCGCTACGCTTTGTACAATTGGTTTAATTTATATAAATTAATTTGCACTGACATGTTTACAGCAAAATATTGCAGAAATGAAAGGGAATATAGTAAACAAACAACACAACCTTAAAAGCTTTTGGTTGCACTAGATTGGCTATGCTGAAATAGATAAAGAGGTGTGTCTAGTCTAGTAGATGTATCTATACCCATGTACCCCACACACAGAAAAGTGATCTCTCGAACGAAGAGAGAATTACTTGGCTGAAGTAGTTGGTAGGTTCGTATATACGCGAGAGATTATTGACTTCAACCAAGAAACTTTATTTCTTGGAATAATTACTAGATTTAAGAAAGTGGTTACTCTGGTGAAGTAAGTAAACAGTCTTCAATGAAGTATATATTTTTATTCCCGGTAAATATTTTTATCTACTTAATGTAAGAATTTTAAAGATTTGGCACAAATACGTTTTCTATTGCTAATTAACAAGATAGGTATGTTATATTTACTTACTCGTTCTAAATTGTTGTTGTTTTCGTACTTGGTTAGGCTCCAGCTGTACGACGCCAGCACCACGCGCGGGCGCGCGAGCCTTGACAAAATCACGGTGCGCATATTTATTCCAGAGAAAGGGATTACTTGAAAGAAGTGAGAATCACTTCAGTTAAATAATTGGTGGGTTTTTATTCAGTAAACAATACTTACTTATATTAAATGTCTTATATTTTCTTGGATCAAGTAAGTACGCACTTGGATGGATTTACTATTACCTCGTTGGAGAAATTGACATTTTTGGGACGAAAAATTCAATTACTTCTTTCAATCCAATATTGGTTCTTATAAAGAAAGAATTTATTTGTTGACGGCATTTATCTGAGAAATTATTTTACTTATATTGAGTATGTGGCATTTCTTGTATATACCTAACTTTCTACATCCAAGTAAATATGCATTTGAATCTAGTAAATAAATTCAAGAAATTATGTTTTCTCATTCCAAATAATCACTTTTCTGTGTGCACACGATCCTATAAGAAATTTCTATTATAATTTTCATGTATATATTACTAGACAATAAAAGAGGTGTTGTTTTAGAAAACAGAAATAATAATGAGGAATTACGAACTTTCACACTTTTATTTAATAACTAATCAGGCAAATACATAACTAATCTTTGCTACTAGAATCTCGCATTTATTCTATAGACACATTCTATACATTTACAGAGGTTTACTTTCTTAAATACAGTTTTTTTTAGTTCATTATATGTATTCAAGCTCCGACGAAATCGGTAGCAATACATTGATTTATATTTGTTTTAGTGAACTGTGAGAGATCTATTACATATTGTCACATAAGAAAAATTTTATTTAACGTTAAACTATATCGTGCCTCCATCCAGTTTTTTCTTAGTACGTTCCTTTATACGCCTTGAGTGCTGCTTGCTTCAACCATGCAGGATAATATGGTTTGTACTGGCTTTGCAACGCAGGCTCAGGGTATTCCTTATAGTCGGTTTGATCTTCGCTTTGTTCCTGTTCTTCCAACATCTTGCTTGGGGCTTGTATAGGAGACAATGTCCTCTTTCCGTACCTGTAAATGCAACAAAAATAAAGTAAAAAAATTGGGACAGTTTGGGGCAGTTTAGGGCAGTTTGTTGTTGTTTTCTACTTAATCTTGACCAGACAGATTAGGGCAAAATAAAGCACTTAATCGTGAGAAAGCACATTACTGCTGATCTATATTTAAGTTTTCAATGCAAATTATCTAGAGCGGGAGATAAGACACTCATTTTTGAAGGGTATTAAACGGACTTATTAAACAATAAAAACAAACTTGGTAATCACTGGTGTTTACCGTGATCTGTTTCCTGTCTTTTTAATTGTCTCTGAAATAATTACGTTTATTAATTAGGTTTATATTATGTATAAGGTGATCATGATACATAATCAAATTTTGTAAATCCGCATCACATTACTTGATTAGGCGAGTATCTACAACGTATTAATATTACAAATTGTATTTTTAATGTGAATATTTAATAAATCAAGGACTTTGAAAAACTTCGTGTTTAGTTTTGGACTATGGTGGGATACACAACCCTTACTCTATTTTTAGCCAGAGTTGGCATGGACGTCATCTAATCACCGACAAATGATTATTTTCTGCAAGGAATTATACATGCCAGCAGAGAAAAAATTGTGTCAAAATCCTGGAGTCCAGGAGAGAAATATTACATTTTTCCCTGGTTTCTACAAAACTATTTTGAAAACGCCTACTTACTCTATTCTTCATGTTCGCTATCGTAGTTGTAATGTAGTACCTATGTGAAGCTAGCCCCCAGTCCCCTCTTATGGAAAGTTACCTGTATACAGTGTGTCCAGGAAAGTCCGCATCATATGGAAATTTTTTTTATTATCCATTTCTCAGAAAATTTTATTCTTTATAAAAGTTGTATGAAACCAAAACGGCAACAGTCAAATATGAAAATTTTGCTGCCATATACCGAGCGATTTAGAATATATGAATTTGTGATAAGAGTAAAGTACCTTTATTTTCATTATCGATAAACTTTATTTGGAAATGTTGTTTAGATGTAAAAATTGTATTTAAATATAAAGTCACAGCCTATCTTAAAAATTTTCTTTCCTTGCTTTTTTTTAATTATTACTTTTATGACAAATATTAGTCAATGCCAGGATCCTAAAAGGTCCATTATAATCTATTTTTTAGAAGTTTGAATACATTTTTTATTATTTTGGTATAATAACCAATGTTTATTTAGAACAAAAGCAACATTACTCATTTTCTTGATGCGAAGTTGATATTTTAAATAAACACATATTTAAATTAGTATCCGTAATTAATTAATACCTGATTAGGGGACACGTAATATTTGCAAAAATCGAGATAGTGAATAGGCTGTATCTCGTTGACCCTTTGTACATTCTTAATAAAACCAGCACCATTCGATTCCTCCCTTCTTAACCTATAGGATGTCCAATAGCGAATATACAAGCTTGAGTTAGCAGGCGTGGACGAAGGTCGGCGTGTTATGCAACAGTTAGCGTTCTTAATTGGATCGCTGGCTTCTAGTAAATCCTCTCTTATGGGAATTTACGTGTATAGAAAACCGCTAATTACTCGAATACCCTTAGAGATATCGCAATGAAACTAATACTGTTCGAACGAGCATTCTTGGGCCAATCTAAAAGTAAAAAAGTCCGAGCCGAAATATGTAAATTAGCATACGTAATTAAGTAATAACTGATTAGGTGACACGGAATATTTGCAAAAATCGGGATATTCAATAGGCTGTATGTCGTTGACCCCTTGTTCAATCTTAATAAAACCAACATAAATCGATTCCCCTCGTTTTAAACTACAGGAATGTCAGAAAGTCCGATCGCGTTTATACAGGTTTGAGGTAGCATGATTGGGCGAAGATGGGCGTGTTATGCGACAGTTTTGGTTTTGGCCCAAGTCACATAGGTGATATAGTTTGCGTAAGCGTTGGACCACCATGAACAATTTAATGTCTTTTAATGATAAATATTATTAAAAAAGTGTAAATAAAAAAGTGTAAAATTTTGTTTAAACGTTGGTTAAACATAGCTTAATCTAAGAATATACAGTGTGTCCCGCGATGAATCTAACTAAACCTATAATGGACGTAATTTTTAATTTCTCCAGAAAACGTCATTCTTTATAAAGAGTTTTGGATATCCTAAAAAGTCGAAAGCCATTGTTAATATTTTTATTTAACATACAGGATGGTTAGAAAACACGAAAATGTTAAATTGGCCGAAGAGTAGGTAAATTATCGGTTTTTCGGAATTAGATAAAAAATGTTATAGGTAAAAGTTAGTTTGAATTAATTTTATGCTCAAATATCAAACCTGAATGTTCTATTTCAAATTTTACATCTCGGACCAGTGAAAAGAAATTACATAAAGGTGAACAAACAATTTAGAGACCACAATTTATGATTGATCAGTTGACAGTAGTAACAGCGTATCCAAGCAATTTGTTGATAGAAGCTGATTGAAAGTATGTTGACTTTAGAGCAAAGGGTTTATTTAGTTCTTTCTTACGGCATAGGTGAGGTATCGTACCGCCGCGCCGTGCTATTGAAGTTTTTAACAGAAAATACTCTTAGGTATATGTTTCTGTCAATTGTGTTCGTGAATTGGTTAAAAAATTTCATGCAACTAACTTGATTAAGAAAAAAAGCGAAGATGACGCAGGAGCTATGTTAGCTATTGATTCCGTGAAGACAAAAAAATCGTTGAGGCAAAGATCTCGAGACTTGAACATCAGTAAAAGCCACCTGCAAGGAATCTTTTCAAATCAAAAATTTCATCCTTATTAACCAGTACTGATACACACTTTAGTAGAAGGAGGTGATGCTCGTCGATTAGAATTTTGCCTATTAACGGGAGAACGAATTATGGTCGATAGATTTTTCTACAGAAAAATTATTTTCTCTGCCGAAGCGACGTTTACCACAAATGGAGTTGTTAGTTCACAGAATTGCAGATATTGGTCTCAAGAAAATACAAATTTCCGTATTACAACCACTTCTCAAATATATAAAAAAGTGAATGTTTGGTGTGGGATTTATTATAAGAAAATAATAGAACCATACTTTTTTGACGGTACTGTAAACCAAAACACTTATTTTGATACGTTGGAAATTTTTTTGCTACCTACTTTGGACGAAATCAACTTACAGCTCAGGTGTTCACTACACTATCAACACGACGGTTGCCCTGCTCATAGCGCATATCAAGTCATGGATTGGTTGAACAGACATTTTCCAAATAAGTGGATTGGACGATTCGGCCCTATAGGATGGCCACTACGTTCACCTGATTTAACGCCGCTTGATTTTTTTCTGTGGGGTTATTTAAAACAGAAGGTGTATGCGAATAATATAATCGAATCAAATATAAATCAAACTAAATCAATAACAAGAATGACCACCATAAGGACTTAAAAATACGTAATTTGTAAAAATCCAGAAATTTCTCATAAAGCACAACTTCCAATCTAGGCCATCAAACTCTTCGTCTATATAATGAGTGATGACTATGCATTTATTTATCATAAGCAAATCTTACCTATTAGCGCCTTTATCTAAAAATGCCTTCAGCTTCTGCACGTAGTCTCGAACTTCTTGTTCACTGTTGAAAGCATCAGGTCGCGCTGGGCGAATTAACAAACTCGTGTGGACATCTTGCGCCATGCACATGGCCAGAAGCATGAGAGTTCCAAGTGCTAGCATCTTCAGCGAAGTCATTGTTAAAATCTGAAACAGAAAGATTTTTTTTAAATGAACTCCTCTTTTTTTGTTGCTTTTTTATTGATCATATTTTCTCTTTGTCCTATTCTAAAATTGGCCAAGAGGTATTCACAGTTTTGTTCCTTCATTAGTCTAAACAAAGGCATCGGTCCTAAAGCACTACCCTGCGGT
Source organism: Aphodius sticticus (assembly GCA_963966075.1). Classification (NCBI taxonomy): domain Eukaryota; kingdom Metazoa; phylum Arthropoda; class Insecta; order Coleoptera; family Scarabaeidae; genus Aphodius; species Aphodius sticticus. The sequence continues at coordinate 4,235,061 of OZ014507.1, forward strand.
ATTCCTGTTCTTGTTAACATAAAGGTAAAGCATGCATACTATGTTCTGTGGAATGAGTCCAAAAGATTCTATAATATTTCCTAGTACTATATAAGAAGGATACATCTTGAATGTATGATCAATCATATGCTTATAGATGAGTGTCGATTATAATTATAGGTAATGTACAATATAAGTGGTGATAAGCAATCCACATCTAGATATGACATATATGTAGCTACTGTGCGCTGTTTTATTGTAAATTAAGCAGTACGACAAGGAAAGAATCGTATAGAAATGTAATTATGAATTTGTATTTTTTGAGATAGTGATCATTATGTTTTCTTCCAAGATAGGGTATGTAGTTCTACTGATTAACGAGTAATTAAAACTAGTGGAATCGTAAACAAAATGATGTTATCTAAACACTTGAGCGATAGCGAATTTAATGTGCTATGTCAATGCGCCATTTCACAACATGTGCAACATTGACAATGAACAAGTTGTGGTTACGAGACACCTTGAAATATTTTTAATTTTTTATTATTATATACTAACAGACCAAATTGTCCCAAAATTGAACAAAAAATAGGTCTCTCACAAGAGGTTTAAAGTCGCATTTACACCAGGGCAACTTACAGTGGGCAACATGCGACATGTTTTTACTTTATCATACATGGTACAAAAAAATGTCTGTGTGCGTGTGTGTGTATCTGTGTGTGTATGTGTGACGAAACTTAGAGTTGAAAGAAATTTTGTTCAAAAGAGTGCAAAGGAACTGGATGTTTACTCTTAGCATTTTTCTACGATTTTGCAAAATGAGCCGTTTCTGTAATGTCGTCAAAATAGTTAAATAATAAATTAGAGGAAATGTAGTATAATTTATGTCTATGACATTGTTTGGTAAAATTTATAGTTTAGTTGCATCAGCAAATTCTATTTGATTGAGATCGGTCGTATCTACATTAAAAACAGTTAGCTAGGATTTGACAGATTGTTTGATTCAATTGACAGTATTGTCAAAACATCAGCGTTTGACACAGTTTGACACTGTTGTATAGTATGCTAAAGGCATGGGTCTGTCCACGTCAGATTTTTTTTACTTCACTTTTCATTAGAAACAAATCCATTTTTCTTTTTGTGGTCATAGAGACAACTTTTTATCACACTACTTCAAATTTTGATTTTTCAAAAAAGTTTCTACTGCACATTGGTTCGACGTTTTGCAATGACGTCAGAGGTCGTCAGGCACGTCAGAGTTCACCTTTAAACTACATGAATAGTAGGAATTGCTTGCACAGTTGCTCTGATAATGATTGATACAGATCTTACAAGGATCCATACTTGAACAATAAGTATGTGCGTTATTTATACTGAGTTTAATCAGTAATTTGACAAACATCACTGGTTTTAAGTTGCTTGAACGAAATTCATAATAATCTAATAATAATAATAATAATACAGAAAGTCAGAAAAAACTTCAAACGACCACAGCAAACAAGCTAAAGCAAGTCCACACCAATATCGGACGTAAGAAATTTAAAAAGAACTTTGCATTATAAATGTGTTTATGCAAGTCTTAAATTTAATTTAATTTTCTGGTAGTTCACCAACTGGTACGGAATTATGTATCAGGGTCGTACCATCCGCGAAAAGTATAGGTGCACAAGAACGTAAAATACTGCATATGTCATTTATATAGATTAAGAATAAGAGAGGACCCAACACTGAACCCTTTGGAAGACCATGCTTCATAATTAATTCAGAGGATCTTCTGTTCTCAGTAATGACAACCTGTCTTCTGTCGTATCTTCTTCTCTGGTGGGTAGATACGATTCAAACATCATTAAAGCTTGACCCTTAAGGCAATAATGGTCAAGTTTATATAAATGATTGACATGATCTACGCAATCAAACGCTTTTGCGAAATCCACCAGAATGACTTATTAGAGTTGTTGAAATTTGTTAGTATTGTTTCAATCAGGCTTATTAAGGCTCCGCTCCGTTCTGAAAACATCGCAACTACGAAACGAAATATTTTGAGATGTTTTTTATCGTGCCAAAAAAAAATTTTTGATTTTAGCGGAAATATGTCTTTTCGGGTCCCCTGAACATTTTTGACCAAGGTACAAAAAAATGTCTGTGTGTGTGTGTGTATATGTGTATACAGGGTGAGTCACTAGAGTCGCGGTGGTAGATATAGCAATTATCTTTAGAGATGGAAAAAAATATTTAATACAAAAGTTGTTTGGCTTATCATTTTTTACAACGTAAAATTATTTTCATTTATACTGGGTGTTGCATTTAGGCGTAGCAGAAAATAAATTAACTTTTTTAAATGGAATGCCCTGTATATTATAACATATTATGATTGCGAAGAAAATTGTCTTACTAATTGTATCAGGTGATATTGACGTAAAGCTAATAGTTTTTGCAATATTCAATTTTTTATTAAAAAAATGGACGTTGCAGGCCTTTTCCGAAAACTACGTAATAGCGTCATTTTTGCAGATATTTTCTTACAACTTTGTCAGAAAATAACCAATACTAATAGGGAGGTGATAGTGCCCAAAGAAATTTGATGCGATTAAAGGCAACTTAATGGGAAATGCAACCAACAAATAATATACAGGGCGTTCCATTTAAAAAACTCAAGAAATGCCATTTGAAAAATATCAAAATTGATTAGGTGCTAGGAACACCCTGTATAGCGCATCAAATTTCTTTGGGCACTATCACCTCCCTATTAGTATTGGTTATTTTCTGACAAAGTTGTAAGAAAATATCTGCAAAAATGACGCTATTACGTAGTTTTCGGAAACGGCCTGCAACGGCCATTTTTTTAATAAAAAATTGAATATTGCAGAAACTTTTAGCTTTACGTCAATATCACCTGATACAATTAGTAGGACAATTTTCTTCGCAATTATAATATGTTATAATATACAGGGCATTCCATTTAAAAAACTTAATTTATTTTCTGCTACGCCTAAATGCAACACCCAGTATAAATGAAAATAATTTTACGTTGTAGAAAATGATATGCCAAACAACTTTTGTATTAAATATTTTTTTCCATCTCTAAAGATAATTGCTATATCTACCACCGCGACTCTAGTGACTCACCCTGTATATGTGCATGGATGTGTGTGTGTACCCGTTTTTTTTTGTGGCGATGATTCCGGAGAAACTACGGTAAAGGTATCGGGACGAAACTACATATTTAGAAGTTTCATGACCAAAGTTAGAGCTGAAAAGCTTTGTGTTGAAGAGGGCCCAAAGGAACTGGAGGTTAGCATTTTTGAAAGATTTTGCAAATAAGCCGCCATTTCTGGAATTTCGTCAAAATAGTTAAATAATAAATTAAAGATGAGGAAGACGAGATCGGTCGTACTGCATGAAAACTAGTAGCCAGGATTTGTCAGATTTTTTTATTCTAATGACGGTTGGTAGTCTTGGTGTCAAACGCTAATGTTTTGACAATAACTTCTGTCAATATAAGCTGCGTTCGCATATTGCATTACACTTTTTACACCCAATAACACGTAAGTGTCATTTGGTGTACCCGGTGTCAACGGAGTACAATATCTGAACGCAGCTTTAATCGACATATTTGTCTAGTTCTAGTAGTGTTAATTTAATGCAGACATGGCCGATCTCGATCAAATAGAGTCTCATGCATCTAAACTATTAATTTTATATATAGTATGATAAAGTCATGTGCCTGTCCTCATCAGATTTTTTTTTATTTAAATTAGGAAGATATTGCCTATAAAGAAAATAGTGTGTATAATATGGGTATCTTTTAAGTTCTACTAAATCCAATTGTACAAATCAATTAGCTTCATAAACGAAAATAATGAGCTTTCAAAATATTACCTTTTTGTTAAATAACACATTTTCTCTACTATTAAAATATATTTAACCGTTTTCGTTTCTCTTCGTACAATTATATAAATACAACAAGCAAATAAAGTATAATTAATTTTCCAAATAACTTATTATATAGACATGCTCATCTATATTGGCCATAGAAAAAAATACACTCTGTACATGGTGTACGTTTTTGTACGTTTGGAACGAAATAAGTATGCGTTTATGTGGCTAGGTAAAAACAACAATATTTTTTTTACTTTATCATACGCAGTATTATAAAGTATTGTAATCATGCCGAAAAAAAAATTGAGTTTTTAGCAGAAATATGTCTTTTTGGGTCCCCTGAACATTTTTGACCAGTATACAAAAAAATGTCTGTGTGTGTGTGTGTGTGTGTGTGTGTGTGTGTGTGTGTGTGTGTGTGTGTGTGTGTGTGTGTGTGTCTGTGTGTCTGTGTGTGTGTGTGTGTGTGTGTGTGTACCCGTTTTTTTGTGGCGACGATTCCGGAGAAACTACTAAAGGTATCGGGACAAAACTTCATATTTAGAAGTTTCATAACCAAACTTAGAGCTGAAAAGCTTTCTGTTGAAAAGGGTCCAAAGGAACTGGAGGTTTAGTCTTAGCATTTTTGAAAGATTTTGCAAATAAGCCGCCATTTCTGGAATTTTGTAGAAATAGTTAAATAATAAATTAAATATAAGGAAATTCTGAATAATTTATCACTATGACATTTTTTGATACAATCAATAGTTTAGCTGCATGAGCTAATTCTATTTCTACGAGATCGGTCGTACTGCATTAAAACTAGTAGCCAGGATATGTCGGATTTTTTTTATTCTAATCACAGTAGGTAGTCTTGGTGTCAAACGCTAATGTTTTGACAATAACTTCTGTCAATACAAGCTGCGTTCGCATATTGCATTACACTGTTTACACCCAATAACACGTAAGCGTCATTTGGACGGTGTACCCGGTGTCAACGGAGTACCATATCCGAACGCAGCTTTAATCGACATATCTGTCTAGTTCTAGTAATTTTATTTTAATGCAGACATGGCCGATCTCGATCAAATAGAATCGCATGCAGCTAAACTATTAATTTTATATATAGTATGATAAAGTCATGTGCCTGGCCACATCAGATTTTTTTAATTTCCTTCTGAGACGGTTTACGGAAAATAAAATAAAAGTTTATGCGGTTTTCGCGCTTCAGAAAAATCAATTTACTAATAGTTACAAATCTATTGTCAAATTTCGTATACTACCTACTCCACACAAAACGAAATTAAAAATTGGAAAATTTAAACGCCATACCAAAATGATCATCGAGTACAAAATTTGATAAATCAACAAAAAAAAAGTTTTTGTTTTCAAATCTTCATTGAAAAATTCTTTGGGTAACCGGTTTTGTGAAGTTAATAACATCGTTAGATCTGGTGTTTTTAGATAATATAATCCTTAATTAAAAAAAAAACAAAGAATTTTAGTAAAACAACAGCATTAGAAGTATTAGAATTTTCAATTTAATTCGTTGCAGAAAAAAAAAGTTAAGTTGTTTTAATACCCAGTATACTATTCGTCTAAGCAAATTAAACTGAGATTGATATTTTATAAATAATTTAATAAACGCTTAAAAATTCCTAGAGTATAAAAATGTTATTTCGATTCGACACATCGAATATGTGCACTACAAAACACGTTTCAAATTCTCGAAGCGGACCGGCCGGCTGGACAAAAACGTGTTCTATTAGGACTGTAAAATAACTACGCCGAATGTTGCTCGAATATTTGACGAAAACATCCTCATACCGTCAATGCTCCACAGAAAAATACATTTCTCGGGTCGAAAGAAGTTGTTTTCGAGGCATAGTACGAGATGTCTTTTTATATTTCAATTTCGACAAGGAAATAATATCCTTGTACGAAGTATGCACGTGTTTGCTATTGCTGCATTACTAACGCGTTTCGGAAAATATAATAATACATATAATAATATAATATAATATGAAATATAATATGATATGTATATATATATAATATGAAATAAATAAGGAATTTATTGTTGACGCGAAAAACTATTCTATATCTATCCCCCCATCCCTTTGCTATGCTATTTTCCATAAATTATAGCGGTGACACCTGTGGATACCCTATAATCGCATTTGCTAATCTAGCTTTAAAAAAATATAAATATAATATAAATACCGACGTGGAGAAATAGTAAAAATCTGAGAACAATGCTAGGATTATATCGGCGCTGTTAACAAACTTTATCAGATTATATGCCATATTAAAAAAGTGATTTATCGTTGTTACAATTATGTAAATGTGTAGGTAATTCCCAAAAAATATCTATTCCGATCCATGCTCAAATCAAAATGTGTCAAAACTTATGGCATCGCCCCGTATAATTTTTGTTGTCTCTGCTATCATTGCTTATTTATGTGTTTGAATTGTGTGGTTATAAAATAAATAAATATTTTCAATGTACGTATTAACGGATGTAATAAAAAGTTATCATAAATTAATGCTGATATTTATAATTAATAACACTCCCAATAACATGCGGGCAATTAATTTACAGTTGATTTTTTTATTGGGCAATACATAATGATCAATGACGGGCACTTAAGTTCCAAGTAAGCAATAGGACAAGTTTATGGTATCTATCATAAAACAATAAATAAAAACTGCGTCTAAAATTGATCCTTTTATTGGAAATCGAGTACAATAACTTAATCCAGGCTTCAGCCACTTTGTTGGCATATGATTATTATTATCTGTTGTAATTTCATATCAACAGAAATAAAGTAATAACTCCGAAATGTACATTGGAAACAATAAAAATTTACAGCATTTCCTGGAAATGAATCATCTTAACGAATCACCCCAATCATTTACTACTGTTGTTGCAGCGAGTTTCTTTTTCGGAACATGCAATTATGCAAACATAACTACATTTTATTGGTTTATTATACCGTTGGTTGATTGGATGTAGGCATGTTATCTTAACGTGTTATTTCATAATAACTGGCACATGTTTTACGGGTGTTTATTTGCGATAATACACGGGCAAATCCTCTTTCCATATGGTACAGTATGATACGCATAATTATTCTCTTTTTGATGTGTTTTCGAATTTCTCACAGAAATGCTTAAAGCATATTATATCGGGGTATGTCTGTGACACCCTGTATATTAATTAAAAACGAGTTCTAAACTACTATGTTATAAAGCCATATGAATTCTCAACATTTTGTTTTTTTTATTAATCCCAATATCTTAATTTTCGTAAAAGATACACAGTTACTAACAAAACAATGCAATTCGTTAAGATTACCACAAGCCCTTGAAATGTTGGAATTAAATGTTTTAACTCTTGTTATACGATAAGACTCAAAATGATGTTTTGGGGGTCAAAGTTAGAAACCCTGTGGACTAATTATGAAAGTTCACCCATATTCTCCTGTACTCTGCTTTTTCATTTCGCTGTTTCATTTCTCAACATTTAGTTCTTTTTTCATCCCAATTCCTGAACGTATGCAGTAAAAGATACAGGTTACGAGTAAAAATTTGCCATTTTCGCTTAGCTGTTCAATAACTTTTATAATCTTTTGCCGATTTTGATGATTTTTATTCGCAGTGTAAATCAATTAATAAACATTATCACTCGCCAAGAAAAAAAGAAATAAAACAAGTTTCGTCACAACATGCAGTGGACAATGCTTTTAACTGATTCAACTTTATACGTTGTTACGAACCTGGCAATTTTACTCATCAAAATATATGCCAAATATATAAACTACTAGTAAAACTATATGAAACCATGAAAAAAAAATCTGATGTGGCCAGGCACATGACTTTATCATAATATATATAAAATTAATAGTTTAGCTGCATGAGATTCTATTTGATAGAGATCAAAAAAACTAGTAGAACTAGACACATATCTCGATTAAAGCTGCGTTCGGATATTGTACTCCGTTGACACCGGGTACACCGTCCAAATGACACTTACGTGTTATTGGGTGTAAAAAGTGTAACGGTGTAACGGTATATTGACAGTAGTATTTTCAAAACATTAGCGTTTGACACTAGCTACTGTCATTAGAATCAAAAAATCTGACCTATCCTGGCTACTAGTTTTAATGCAGTACGACGGATCTCGATGAAATAGAATTTGCTCATGCAGCTAAACTATAAATTCTACCAAAAAATGTCATATACATAAATTATAGAAAATTTCCTCTCCTTTAATTTAATATATAACTATTTTGACGACATTACACAAGTAGCGGCTCATTTGCAAAATCTTCGAAAAATGCTAGAAGTAAACCACCAGTTCCTTTGGACCCTCTTCAACAGAAAGCTTTTCAGCTCTAAGTTTGGTTATGAAACCTCTAAATATGAAGTTTCGTCCCGATACCTTTAGTAGTTTCTCCGGAATCGTCGCCACAAAAACGGGTACACACACACACACACACACATACACACACAGACATTTTTTTGTACCTTGGTAAAAAATGTTCAGGGGACCCAAAAAGACATATTTCCGCTAAAATCTCAAAAATTTTTTCTGGCACGATTACAATACTTTATTACATACTGCGTATGATAAAGTAATATATGAGAAACTGATCAATTTTATCACGATTTCATAGTTCACAGAAACACATTATTAGTTTTGATAATGCTGATAACCGCAAATTTTTACTTTGCCGTACTATATTTGGTGCTATGATTTTATAAAGGCGTTTCAATGGGTAAGGGCTTGTTATTAAGCTTTTTACTTTATCATACGCAGTATTATAAAGTAATGTAATCGTGCCAAAAAAATTTTTTGAGATTTTAGCGGAAATATGTCTTTTTGGGTCCCCTGAACATTCTTGACCAAGGAACAAAAAAATGTCTGTGTGTGTGTGTGTGTGTACCCGTTTTTGTGGCGACGATTCCGGAGAAACTACTAAAGGTATCGGGACGAAACTTCATATTTAGAAGTTTCATAATCAAACTTAGAGCTGAAAAGCTTTCTGTTGAAAAGGGTCCAAACGAAATGGAGGTTTAGTCTTGGCATTTTTGAAAGATTTTGCAAATAAGCCGCAATTTCTGGAATTTCGTCGAAATACTTAAATAATAAATAAAAGAAGAGGAAATTCTGAATAATTTATGACTATGACATTTTTTGGTACAATCAATAGTTTAGCTGCATGAGCAAATTCTATTTCATCGAGTTCGGTCGTACTGCATTAGAACTAGTAGCCAGGATTTGTCAGATTTTTTTATTCTAATGACAGTAGGTAGTGTCAAACGCTAATGTTTTGACAATAACTTCTGTCAATATAAGCTGCGTTCGGATATTGTATTACACTTTTTACACCCAATAACACGTAAGTGTCATTTGGACGGTGTACCCGGTGTCAAAAGAGTACAATATCCGAACGCAGCTTTAATCGACACAGCAGTCTAGTTCTACTAATTTTATTTTAATGCAGACATGACCGATCTCGATCAAATAGAATCTCATGCAGCTAAACTATTAATTTTATATATAGTATGATAAAGTCATGTGCCTGGCCACATCAGATTTCTTTTTCAGCAATCAGAAGCTATTACTCAATTAGGAACTGTTAAATGCTATTTAACTTCTTTGTTTATTTCTTAAAAATTATACACTTAAAATTATATATAAAAGTTGGCAGTTATTAACTTTTATATTGAACTATTACTACTAAATGAGCAAAAAAAGGGTTTAGATTTGTATAGAACCAGATGGAGACCAGCTGCTTTATTTATTGGGGATGCAAAGATTGATACCTACTATAAATTATTATTATAATTCTGCGTTTTCTAACAGATGAGTAATTTGCCTATCAAATAATAATTATTCTTTTCTTGAAACTGCCCAACAATTATTAACGAGTTAACTAACGTAGTAATACTATGTATAAATATTGCAATCTTAGTATGATCAATCATACATGATTATTTAACATTGCTTTGTAATTATCAAAAATAAATACGGTAGGTATTTTATACGGTAGCTAAGTCCTTAAAAGATAGGTATTTTTAATTTATATTAATTTGTGATAACATAAGTAGCAATATATTATTGAAAATGATTTTTTTTTATTTAAGAAATCAAGTCAAAAATCGTCAGTACAATTACATTATTCATTTTGAAAATAAGTAAAATATACTTGAAAATACGTTAAAATATAAACATCACTTCGAACATCGCACATGTGGATTCCCAAACACGTTTCAAGTTCTCGAAATACTACAGCGTACGGGCTGGGCAAAAAAATTGTGATTTTATGGCCGGGAAATAACTTCTACGCCGAATTTTGTTAGAATATTTGAGGAAAACATATGCCGTCAATGCAATGCTCCGCAGAAAAATACTTTTTTCTATTTACAAGAAATTGTTTTTGGGTTAGTACCTGACTTGCAAAATCATACTCTTGAATAAATCGAATAAATTTTTTCAATTTTTTGTTTAGTAACAAATTTTTGAGAACATCCTGGAAAAATTCCTAAATACTAATCGAGCAACCCACGTAGTGCTACTTAAAATCCAATCTTTGACCGACAAATAGATCTAGTTAAATCAATTACTAATTAATTTTGCGGCGCTTCGTGTCTGTTCGAGATTGAGGTTGATTAACTCAGTTTTCTAAACAAATAATTAATCTCACGTAAGTACAGTAATTTGGGAGATTTTAAGATAATAATTCTCGGTACTGTTCATTATGACAATGCTATTAATAGGTATAAAATATACAGGCTATCTCACAAAACTGTTGCATTAGAAATATGTTCCACTATTTCTATTTCTATTTCTTTCAAATCTGCCACTTTGTGTTTTTTACAGGTCGTTCAAAATTTACCACTCAACGATTTAAAACTTCAAAACTCATTTATTTAATGGAAGACCCAGTATATTAATGCACCACTCGAAAGATAACCCAGACCTATCTAAAATCTTCAATAGTTTTCTTTAGACATTGACAACGTTTTGGAAATCAATAAAATGCACCTGATATTGCATTAGCAAGTATTATTATTATCCATGACGTTTATTGGCGATATTATACCTTTTCCGTCGATCGTTTATTTATGAGTATGTTTACTGAATAGAAAGTCATTTATTAAAAAGCTCTATAAAAGCACGATTATTATTAATAAAATCTATGTAGACGCCGTCAGAAGATTATAATCGACGAAAAAATTTGTAACCAACTCGAATATTAAACGGCGATTAATGATCTCGACAATTAACGCACCCGCTAATCGCTCGTGCGGTAAACATTTTCGATCATTAATCGCTCTTTTTAATATACTTCATGGTTAAATAACTATTAAAAGAGCAAATTTACGGTTAATAATATATTAATTACCACTAATTTGAGTCAGTTCTCCGTCTACGTTTCTTCTCCTACTGTTTGCATCAACTCTGTCATCTCTCGTTTACGCAGATAAATAAGATTTGAATTAAATTTAGAGGGATGAAATATGTATTCTGCGGGAGGGGAAGTCGTCCATGACGTTGGGCATCGGAGTTCGCCCCCTCTCGCCCCTCCCTCTTGCCGAAAGAGATAAAAACTTAATTGCTTCCCTTTAAACCAAAGTAAACGTAAGCAATAAGTCGTAATTTGCAGAGTGTAAATAATACTCGAGAGATGGCGCTCACCTCGCCTCCCTCTGTGTAGGAGCTTTTAAATTCTGTGTTTGGCTAGCCTAATAAAGCGGGGAAAGCTTCAATCGCTGAGCTTGCCAGGAAAAAATTACAAACTGGCTCCGTTCAAGCCAATCCAGCCGCATATTTAGATTTATATTAAGTGTGTATATTAAAACGTTTAAAAATGTAGAATTAATGTTATTTTTATTATTTCTTATAACGATTATAACGTCGTATTTGCTTTAGACTATTGCAAACTCTGCAAAACGCAACCATATTCAGCATAGCAGAATAATAATATTTAGTTAAAATATATTTAATTTATCATTTAAAGTTAAACTACCTACCAATAAATTTATCTAAGTTTTGCTAAAAAAAATAGCAGTTTTAAAATCTTGTCCAAAAACCTGTGGCGTTAACGAAAAAGTTAACTTCGTTAACCGGTAGCCCGTTAATTTGTTACAAATGTAACGGAAGTTAAAGTTAACTGTTAATCGTTAACTTTTTATAAAAAAATATAGGTTATGTTGAGTGCCGATCTACCGGTGAGTATGCAACCCAAATAACTGCGGACCTATCTTGCGGTTGCACATGTAAAAATTGCCTTAGAAACTTTTCAAACTAGATACAGTGGTAACTAAAAGAACTACATTGCGAGATACAAAGACGAAAAGATCAACTAAAGCTACTTTTATATCTATGCAGTTCAAACCTGCACTTTCATCAATGCAGTTCTGAAAAATCGCATGCAATTTTATGACAATTTGTACACCATTTATAGGCCAAGAGCCCGTGACCGCCAGACCTTCCTCATAGTATAAAAGCTGCAAATTTCTCTGCGCATTTGCCCAACACAGGTAAAGAACGATTGGCTACTATGAAGTTTGGATCATAGTGGCTTTGGCAGGTAACGGTTAGCAAAGGGCTAGAAAATTGCTACCTACTTTCGTCAAAGTATAAAGCGTAATTTTTTTTATATTTTCTTCGGAATAATATTAGAAATCTCATTAACAATTGCCAGACACTTACTATCGTGGCAACCCTTCGCCAGGCACCCTTAAACTTTAATAAATTGTAGTTGTACTTTCGTTATTTTATAAAGGCTGAATTTTATATTTGTTACTTGGGTAACTATTAGAAGATGTTTTCTGAAAAGCCAGACAGTTTCGACAGTTCTAACATTTTGCCAGACAAAATTGAAGGGCAGCTGTATGTGCGAGCGCTGAGGCAACATTACGTTCAACGGGTGCGAGTAAAGATAGTTATTAGGATTTATCGGATAATTTCATTATATAGAATTATTTATGACAAAAAAAATAATTTTTAAAGGATTATTCAATATTATTTTCATGTTATATAAATATAAATAAAAAATGACCGATCTAATAAATGAAGAAATAATTGTTTAATCGACAGAATAGACTGTATAATTTTTCACAATTTTATTTCACAACCAAGTTACAGACAGGTGATGTATATACATGTAATACGTTTGGTGTCGATCACAATACTGAAAACTAAAACTAGACCCGGTCTTCCTCGAAGCATACGAACATAACCGGAAATCAAAATAAATGTGTTTTAAACTCAATTTAAATCTTAACATTCTCCCCCGCGTTGAACAGTGTTCAAAACAAATAAATAAGAAATATGTATAAAAAAATCAACTTAATTGAATTTTAACAACCATCAATAATTCAAAGATAAATAAAGTACACAATTCATAACATTATAACTTAATAATTCAAAATCCAACATATCAAAAATATGATATACCTAATTCGTTTTCAATATCGTCTTCACTGTCAGTTTCTGTAAAAACGTAAAGAAGTTAATACAATAATTATGAATAGCTACAAATGTATGTATAATTTGAAATAATAATGAAATACATGATAGAGTTTTTAGTGAATCACTGACGTAATTTGGCAGCTGATCCCCTTCAAACCATTTAAAATGATACTGGTTGCTTTCCTGTACCCGCAAACCATTATTTTCTGGTTGACATAATTATACATACATTTGTAGCTACCTATTCATAATTATTGTATTAACTTCTTTACATTTTTACAGAAACTGACAGTGAAGACGATATTGAAAACGATCAAGCTACGGACTGTAGTAGTGACGAAGATAGCGATTACAACGATGAAAAGTAATAAACGATTAAACATTTCTTTAAATCCTGTATTATCCTTATAGTATAAATACATATTTTTTATATTGTACACGATGGGTATGATTATAATATTAAACTATTTTTCATTTGATTTCTTAGTACTGAAACAATTCCTTTCTCTATAACCATAATAAACATAAAATTTTAATAAAATGTCGATATTTGAACTAAATTGAATGTTAAAAACAAATTGAAATTCATGGAATTATAAAACATTATTTATTCATGTATTAGATGTCTTTTTTTTATTTATTTATATTTATATAACATGAAAATTATATTGAATAATCCTTTGAAAATTTTTTTTTTGTCATAAATAATTTTATATAATGAAATTATCCGATAAATCCTAATAACTATCTTTACTGGCACCCGTTGAACGTATGTTGCCTCAGTGCTCGCACCTACAGCTGCCCTTCAATTTTGTCTGGCAAGATGTTAGAACTCTCGAAACTGTCTGGCTTCTCAGAAAACATCTTCTAATAGTTACCCAAGTAACATATATAAAATTCAGCCTTTATAAAATAACGAAAGTACAATTACAATTTATTAAAGTTTAAGGCTGTCTGGGGAAGGGTTGCCACGATAGTAAGTGTCTGGCAATGGTTAATGAGATTTCTAATATTATTCCGAAGAAAATATAAAAAAAATACGCTTTATACTTTGACGAAAGTAGGTAGCAATTTTCTACCCCTTTGCTACCCGTTACCTGCCAAAGCCACTATGATCCAAACTTCATAGTAGCCAATCGTTCTTTACCTGTGTGTTTCTTCCACACACAGTTTTTAAATCACAGCAAACAATAACAAATAACGAAATGCGGAATAGGTTATGGTTCGCGTCTATACACAGTGGAGTCACAAAATTTTCGTTTTAGACCAAAATTCCTAGATTATTGCTATAAACGCACGCACTTGCATATTTAGAACTGACCGAACTGATCCTAATTCCATATAACTTGGTAATTTTAAAATGTTTCATCGAGTGAAACAAAATATCAGATTGGACTTGACGAATTTAATTGCGCGTTTGAATTGCACAGAATGAAGTAAAGGGAGCTTAAGGGGGCTTAAGGGGGTTGGAGTTGAAACAACTAAAAACAAAACAACTCGCGCGCATGCTTTATATAGGGACGCCACGTCACACAAAGTAGTACGTCACACATGTAAACAAAACCACGTCCGAACTTGTACCTAATGCCTATACAACCATTTGAAATATTTATTGATGATATTTCCGATTTAACGGACTTGGATTAACGGATGATGAATGTAGCGGAAGTTAGTCAGTCCGTTAATGGTTTACTTTTATAAGTTGGTTATTACAAATATGGCTTGTATTATAGTCATCCTAATAGATTACAGTTTAAGAAAACTATTTGTTACTACTTTAAAAAAAAAAATGCTTTATTTCTATTAAAAACCAAAATTAAAATTGAATTTTATTCACGTCCTATCACGTGATTGAAAACGCTCTGTAATTGGCTCAGTCTCCAGTAACGTTATTCGTTAGTACGCTTAGAGCGCGTTCGGTTTGTCAGGGTAGGGTATGGGGAGAGCAATACTCAGATAACCTGGGTCGGCTGTCTCTCTTATATACAAATAAACGCCGTACGTCACTCTCACCGTACAATACCGGGTTATCTGAACGCGCTCTTATGCTTCTCCCGTTTGAATTTAATAGCACTAAAGTGCCATGTAAGCATAACTTTGTAGGTTGGGATAGCCCTAACCTTAAGCTGTCAGATCAGATAATACCTGGTTCAAAAATACGATAGATAACTTATTCTAGTCAGTTTTACTTATGTCGAAGTAATCTTCACAACAAAAAACACTTGTATTGGCCGCTATTCATTTCATTTGGATTTCTACGAGCCAACCACTTACTTCGCAGTTGCAAATCTTGGCGAACAGCTACAAATAGTTTATCCGGAGTTTTTCTTGACGTATTTCTGCATTGTGGATTTATACACCATGTATAACCCATTTTTATGTAGCAATTGTGAAAACAACACATCATACAACACAATTACCAAACGGCGCCGATGCCGATGCTGACAGACCATATGTGCCGATTTGACATGTACTATCGGGTGACGTCACACAACAGAAAGTATCGTTTTGGCGGGACCTTTTGTGATTCAATTTTTAACGGTGATTTTTATGACATATTGAGTACATAATTACGAAAAATAATGCATTTACAATGTAGAGTGAAGGAATAAACACACTAAGATGGTTTTCCAATAATAGTCAAATACCCTATTATCAGGATGAGTCAAACTTCTAGATTATATTCTGACCGTTAGAACATTGGTAGAATAAAAAACAATAGTGGGTTGATAAGTGTAATGTCAAATCAACAAGCCGGATGTCCTAAAATAAAGTTTAATGTTGTAGTTTTCTTATTTTATCCAACTAATTAATTAAAAAAATTAAGTAATTAATTAATTAATTAACAAAAATCTGTCAAGTATCTGAAAAACAGGGAGTGATATTTAAAAAGAAATCCTCCATATAAAATTGTATGAAAACTAATAAATATACGTACAAAATATTATAGTACTGCAATGGAAAATATACGCACAAATATGCCTCATAATTGCACGAATGTGCATTTTGCAATAAAGCAGTAATTGAACAGTTTCATGTGAACCTATCCCGGAAATTATGATGTAATGTATGTAAAATATATACGTAATATATCATACACGACAATACCTGGTATACGTACTCGTAATGTATTCAAACATAATTATTATACATGACAATTTTCATTGCATTTAATTAAATAAATTAATTAATGGCGCCAAACATTTAGCACTCACGTGGCTGTGGTATTGTACGTTGTGATATTATGTGCAACAGCTCTAATTATTAATGTAATTTAATTATTTAAAATTAACTACTTTACAATAATTAATTGTATTCCATTGAATAAACAGGAACCTATAACATAAAGTTCGTTGATACTTTTACTTGGGTGAAATTCCAGATTTTGAGTTTTTAACACTCAAAATTAACACTTAATTTTAAACGCGAAATAATTAGTTTTGCATTAATATTGTTATTGTATCAACGGATGAAACAAACACTTCAAACGGACATTGATGAATTATTTCCTGTAGCACAAAACAAAGTACGGATTCCTATATTCTCCGAGTGACAAATACAGGAAAATATGTTGTGATAATGTTGATTCATGTCTGTCAGACCTTAATCCTACATTCCTCGAATCTCACTAAGTTACACTTAAAAATGTAAATTAATAACGCAAAACAAAATGAAAAAAATGTCAAGTATGCTTTTAATTCACGTATGAAAGCCTACTAAAGATGACAAATGAATTGAGTTCGACTCTATTCGACATGTTAGCAGGGACCTTCGAGTTTCCCCTTCTGTTATTCAGCGTTTATGGAATGGTTTCGGGAGACTGTCCAATATGTTAGAAGAGCTGGACAAGGTCGAAACCGAAAAACTACTCAAAATCAAGACCGATTTCTTGTCCTTTCCTCTCTACGTCAGCGTACAGCCACAGCCACGACCTAAGACGAGCACAAGGAATAGAAATGTCTGATCAAACTGTTAGAAACAGATTAAAAGAAGCGAATTTGAAACCAAGAAGACTTATCCGCACACCACGCATTACGCAGCATCACAAAGCTGTTTGCTCTGGATCACAGAGATTGTCAACTTCGTCACTGGACGCCTGTAGTGTTTACAGATGAGTCCAGATTCCGTTTAACTCGTTGCGACGGTCGAGTACGTGTATATAGATGTCTTGGTGAACGCTACGCAGCCGCTACTATACAGGAAGTGGATAGATTTGGTCGTGGATCTGTGATGGTTTGGGCTGAATCAGTATAGACAACAGACCTGATCTTGTCGTGGTTCCTGGTAGACTAAATGTCATGAATTACATCGATTATTTTTTGACGTTTCTTCAAACCAATGAAATGCTTCTTTATTTGTCACAAGATTATTCTCGGGAATAATCACTGTAGCTTTTATTTGCCTAGCAACTGTCAGATACTTGTCAAAATAATTACTTAATTGTGTCAACGCGAAATGGGTGAAAGTCATCGGTTTAGTACCTTTTCTAATGCAGAAATTACAAAAAAGATTTTAGAAACTACTTCGAAAAATACTCTAATAAGTAATCAGTCTATATGGAGACAATTTAAGACCTTCACCAAAGAAAGAAATTATATTCTGGATCAATCTACTACAACAGCTACTCTGGCATTGATTTTAAAAGATTGGGCTTATAACATGAAAAGAGAAGACGGAAATGATTATAAAGAAGCAGTAATAAAGACAATGTGGAATAAAACGGCAAAATTAGTTCAAGAACTTTACTTTAATAAGTATAACAGGTCCTTTGATCCTTTCCATGATATAGAATTCAGAAATGCTCGGAATGCAAGAGATGCAAAAAGAAAAATTTTACAAAAACATCCTGAAAAGCACAAACAAAGTTCTGTGGCACTTTCTAATACAGAATTGTTGCAAATTTTTAACTATTGGGACGAAGATACACCTTGTGGATTGCAAAGAAAGTTTTTTCACGTTGCATCGTATGAACTAGCTTGGAGGGGAGGAGAAGCTACGAAATGTTTAGTTCATTATTTTAAAAAATAAACCGACATAAAAAGATTAAATACTGGCCGCATTGAATACAATCCCATCTTTACAAAAACTGCACAGGGTGGAGCACAAAGGTGCGCAAATAGTAAATGGTTGACTCCAAACATAAATAACCCAGATATTTGCCCTGTTCGTCTTTTTGAAAAACTAATGAGTAAACGTGAAGAAAATATTAAAACCGAACGCTTGTTTCTTACTCCAAATCCGGCTTGGCAAACTCATGGTTTTTGGTATAAAAACGTTCCTGTGGGAATAAATTCCATTTCAAAATGGATGACAGAATCCGCAGAAAAAGTAGGTCTAGACACAGTTACTAAAAAAATAACTAACCATTCTGCCAGATCAAGTGCAGTAAGTAACCTTTCAAAAGCTGGTGTAGGAGAACAGGAACTAATCAAGGTCACTGGTCATAATTCTGCAAGTTCGATTAAACCATACTTACAATTGAACCAAGAACATCATTCAAATATAATAAATAATCTTAGAGAAAATACGCAGGAGGAAACACTTAATATAACAAGCAATTCCAAATCCTCAATAAATAATGAGTCTCGAAATATTTTTAATAATTGCGTTTTTCATTGTACTAATTTAAATTGTTAATTCTTTTAATATATTCACAATGTGTTAACGATATTTTCATATATTGTAAGTAATAATTAATTAAATTAAATTTTTCAATAATTTGATGATAGTTTTATTGATCTTTTTTATTGTAAAAATTTGTGAATCAAAAAATAATCTAGTCAAATATAACTCGAGAGTTCCATAAATTAGAAAATAATTTGACAGATTTTGTTCAAACTTGTTGCCATTTGGCAATAGTCACGAGAGCCCGCAGGGCTCGAGTGGCAATAAGTTTTCAAACAATCTGTCAAATTATTTTCAATTTATTTTCACTCTCTTGTTATATTATTACTGAAAACATCTTGGACAATGCAGGACAATGCAAAGCCACATGCCGCCGGCATCACCAGAAACTATTTACAAGAACGTGAAGTTCTGACATGAATCCTATTGAACACGTGTGGGATCAGCTTGACCGACGTGTTCGCAAGCGCCCTAATCCACCACTAACCATACAGGAACTGACACAAGACCTGATTGAGGAATGGGAAAGCATACCCCAAGAATCTCTTCGCAGACTAGTGCGAAGCATGCCACGCAGGTGTGAGGAAGTGATTCGTGCTCGTGGAGGGCATACACTGTATTAAACCTCAGCAATCCACGGAATACCCGACTGTCAACGATACTATGACAGTCATTTCCATTTTGTTTTGCGTTATTAATTTACATTTTTAAGTGTACCTTAGAAATAACTAAGAGTGTACCTCTAATTTTTTGACCAGTGTATAATAAAAGTAATTTAGTTAAAAGTTAATTTACCAAAATATCCCAATTATCAGAAGAGCATTTTTCATGATTTATTTTTGCTTGTACATAAATTATTCCATAGTTTCCTGTATTTAAATATAGAACTGCACGTGTTAAGCTTTTATTAATAATTCGTAAAATTATTTATGATTTCCTTGTGCATTTATTAATTTTCATATTTAATTCTATTTTATATGCACTTAAAGTAGCAGCAAATTACAAAAATAAAACACACATTATTGAAGGTTTACTAAATATTATTCTTAATCTTAAGTAAAAGCTATTTAAAATGTAATACTTTGTGGGCAGAGATGTACAGTAATTAAGCACTGAACAATTTGTTAATATTTAGATAGTTATTTTCAAATTTAACTTCATAACTTTTTCTTGCTCGTTGCCACTTCAAAGCTAATTGAGGTGGTGGTTAATTTACCTGATTAATTACTAACGCTCATCTCTTCAACGAATTTATAAAAGCAACGTCTCGCAAAAAAGAACACTTATTAAAATGACTCCGCAATCATATGGTTCAGCGGCTTAAATAAAATTTGCTCTAACTTTTATTATATCTATGCTATTTGATCATTTAAAACGGTAAATACAGCCATGCTGCGTAGTTTGCTAGCGTTAAGAGCAACATTATCCAGAAAATAGTATCCGAAATTCATTTAATGAAAGCTTTCGGACAAACAGCTACTTACTGCTATGATATTGATTGTATAAAGTGGATTGTTTTTCGCTCTATGTTCGTAAAGGTTACTTTCAAACCTTGTTTGTTCTGAGGTCTGTTATATTTGTTCGGTTGAGGGAAATTTGTGACTTTCATATTGGCTGTTTTAGACTTTAATATTTTTATTGTCGTATTCCGGTCATGATCATATATATAGGCCTCCAAATGTACAATCATTAGTAATAAATACCTGCTTAGTGAAAGATACCGTTTTGTAAATAAATACAGTGGCGTAAAAGTGATTAATTTTTAGTGATTTATTAGATAGCTATTTATGGTTATGATGATGATAAAAGTGTATATAACATCACCAGAAGATAGACATTTTAAAAGCAGCATAAATCATGAGAGGTATCATAGAATAGCTCCTCCAAAGCCAAACAGAACTTTTGCTTTATCATACGTAGTATGTAAAGTATTATAATCGTGCCAAATTTGAGATTTTAGCGAAAATATGTCTCTTTGGGTCCCCTGAAAATTTTTGACCAAGGTACGAAAAAATGTCTGTGTGTGTGTGTATGTACCCGTTTTTTTGTGGTGACGATTCCGGAAAATAACAAAAAAAAATTAAAAAAAAAACTACTAATGGTATCGGGACGAAACTTCATATTTCGAAGTTTCATAACCAAACTTAGAGCTGAAAAGCTTTTTGTTGAAAAGGGTCAAAACGAACTGGAGGTTTAGTCTTTTTGAAAGATTTTGGAAATAAGCGGCCATTTCTGGAATTTCGTCGAAATAGTTAAATAAAAAATTAAAGTAGAGGAAATTCTGAATAATTTATGACTATGACATTTTTTGGTAAAATTAATAGTTTAGCTGCATGAGCAAATTCTATTTCATCGAGATCGGTCGTACTGCATTAAAACTAGTTAGCCAGGATTTGTCAGATATTTTGATTCTAATGACAGTAGGTAGTGTCAAACCCTAATGTTTTGACAATACCTACTGTCAATATAATCAACACATCTGTCTAGTTCTAGTTTTATTTTAATGCAGACATGGCCGATCTCGATCAAATAAAACCTCATGCAGCTAAACTATTAATTTTATATATTAATTTATATAGTATGATAAAGTCATGTGCCTGGCTACATCAGATTTTTTTATAAAATATTTCTGAAGAGCGTTAAGGATAATCTAAATTTTGTTATATATTATCACGAAATTATTTTAGGCGATATCAGATATAAGTTTTGTATAGCATTTAATTTAAAGAAAAATATTTTGTATGTATGAGTAAACAAAGGTATTTTTAATTATTTGCTACAGTGCAAAGCTTTTTTTCCTCTATTCCGTGATATTTGCTTTTTCAATGCCAAAATGATAACCGTTTGAAATATTAACAAAACTTATTAAGGAATTTAAAAAACAATAACTCCATGAAATGTTTTACTCAGATTGATTTTTTCTTAATTTCAATGTTGTATGGCGTTTGAGAGCCTTCACGTTTGCTGTTTTTCGCATTTTACCGCGAAACTGTCACAATTTTGCAATTTTAGCTTCTGTAAAAAATAATCTTTATAAAATTCTGGACAGAAAAGGTATTTACCACTTTTTTTATATACAGCATAATACAGCGTTCTCAAACTACGAGCGCTCCAATACAGGGGTATTTTTTTTTGCTAATTTTAGCCGGCTCTAGTGGGAATAAGTTATTATTATATATTTAATGAAAACTATAATTGAAGGGCTCAGAATAAAATTTGGATAAAGACCATAGGGAAACCATATGTTTTTATCCTCATGCCTTCAATTATTGACGGTATTAATTTCAAACGGTTTGTTATTAGAAAAGCTCCTCGGACACGTCGATTTTTAATTATAAAAATATACATTTTTACTTTAAATTTAATTTCCGACCTTCAATTGTTTTCGACTTATAACTTTATAGACACCTTCTTTAATTGGCAACCCCATATTCTTTGTATTGATATTTTTTCATATATATTATTGTATTTTAGCTTTACATATTTCTAGCCTCACATAATAGTTATTTATGTACCAAGTCGCATATAAACATCAAGTAATGCCCGAGGTACATACAAAATTTTATGTCCTACAATGGTTTTGTTCCTCCGTTTGAATATTAATAAATATTTTGACGTTAAGTGACGGCGTATCTACGGAGTTGAATAACCAAACAAACAATTCGGAGTTGAGTGACAATGCAGACAATTAATTGTCAAACATAACCTTAATCGCTAATAATTGACATTGATGAGTGACAATACAGACAATTAGTTGTCAAACTTATAACCTTAATCGCCAATAATTGACATTGACGATTTAAAATTTACAATTTGAATGACAAATATTTGATATATAACCATGGCAATTCTTTATGCCCTAGGGCGCATAAAGAATCTTTTTCGGCCCTAGGGCGCGAAAAGTAGCTGTTTTCGTCCCGGTAACTAAGATGTAAAATGTCACTTTATGATCACGAAGGACATAAAAAAAATTTCGAGAAAAAGGCTGAATTAGGGTAATATTGGTCATTTCTGTTTGTTTATGGAACGCGAATAGGCGTTTTCGATTGATTTATTTGCGCTAAATACGAATCTGAGCTCAAACGTCGCTTATCATGTCAGCATTTTTTCATGTTTCTTATTACAAGCCGCACGCACCCCATATAAAAACACATTGTAAATGCTTCAAAAACATTTGGGAATATGGTTTTGGGATTTCAGGTAAAAGTGCAAAGATTAAGGTTTACTTTGAGACCATTTTGAGGTTTCTAGGACAATGGGTTCAGCTAGTATAAATCTGTAAAAATTACAAAATAAGCGTTTTTTGATACTTTCACACCACTGTTTTTTCGAAAACCTTGCGCGATAGAAAATTTTGGAGCTCAGATTCCAGGGCAATTAATTCTACCCAAAACGTAATTTCTTATTCAATTCATAAAACCCATTTTCCCTAAAATTATCAATGTTACAATTTTCAATCGTTTTTTCAAAAATTTTCGTATGTAAGGAAATAAAATAATTTCAACGCCATTTAGACAATAAAATAATCTACCAAAATCAGTAAGAAAAAAATTTGGTTGCCATGTAAAAAAGGGTCGATGACGTCATAACGTCATAACAATTGATGGTCGGAAATTGAACATTTAACAAATTGTATATTTTAATAATTAAAAATCGACGTCTTCGAGGATTTTAAAAATAATTTTGTCTCAGAGATTTGACATTTAAGAAAAAGCGGAGTATACCTTTTTTTGCAGTTATTTTTCAGAATTAATTTTGTGCAGAAGCTAAAAATTGCGTAATTGTGACCATTTTGCGGTAAAATGAAAAAAAAAGCGAAATTACAAGTTTTAAGCCGTTAGGAGTTTCATGCTCTAATAAAATTTCCGGACGCCATAAAATATAAAAACCCAACACATTCCGCGTTGGATCCCAAAAAGGCAATTGTATTGGATTTATTTCCCCTAATTAAATCCCATTTTTCGTCTAATTTCACTGTACTATTAACTTAAATTTACATTTTGTTATTCTAAACGGTATTTTGTATGTGTTTTTCTTTTGTTTCGAGTTATTTGAATTTTGCTTCAATGTATTTTCTCCTCCTTTTTGCTACCATTATAAACCGTTATAACTTTTGAAGGAATTAAAAAAAACAAATATGAGAACAAGGAAATAAAGATAAAGTAGACGTTTCTTAGGTAAGTCTTTGTTCTCCTTTCATTTTTTAGTTTATTTTACATTATTCTAAGAATATATTTGAAAAGATTACATAATCAAATCATAGATATTTGTGTACTGTGCTGGACCCAGAAAGGTGCCTGGTTCAAATCCAGGTTGTGGTCTTAATTTTTAAATCAATTTAATTTAAAATCCACATCCTGCTTGTGTGTCATCATTTGTTTGTTATTTCTATAAGAATTTTGATCAGTTAATGAATCTGTCTATGAATCTGACTGTCTATGAATTTCTTCCAACTGTTTCATGTCTGTAGTCTTATAGGATATTGTGGCAAGTTTACAGGAAAACTACAATGATTTTACAGTAAAAGTAATTTTTAAAAATGAAAATATTGCGTCTACAATACAACCCTTAAATGATGATTCTGTTTGTAAAGCACATATCGACTGAACTATTGGCTTCGTGAAAACTAACTTGTTGAACAAAACTTGTAGAGAATTTTATCCACTACAACGTTTCAAAATATTTTAATATCGTTAACAATATTTCGTCATTTTCTCGCACGTCATCACACAATTTCAATAAAACGTTCATATTTTCGACACTAACGTTGATATGCATTATTTGAAAATGGAATGGATTAGATAATAGCTTCTATGGAACATCGCTCTGATTCCAGCGGTGATATTTAATTTCTGAAACAATTATTACGGACAAATGGACGATAATATGTTAATGATAATTGAAAGCGCCCACCGCGACACAATTTAGCGCTGCCTGACGATTTAAAGTGCTGAAAATTACATTTACAGCTTGTTCATTCGGCATTTAATGTAGCGACTTGGCGAACTTACCGCACGCTATGAATTATTAATGACGTTTTATTCTAATCAATTAAATCCTGAAAGGCAGAAGTTTTTAATTCGGATGTGAGAAAGAAAGTTTTTACTTATAACTTTAAAAAAGTTCTCTGGGTTCTGGTATTATATAAAATACAGCACAAAAAGGTGCATAAAGAGAAGAATTAATTATATAAGTATAACAATTTTTTATACGTACACTAATTCTATTGAGCTTAGAAAGGTAGAAAGGCTTTCTCTAGTTGAAGTGTATAGAAATTGAAACGAAATATAAATAATTTTACTGCTAAGTACATCCATCTAGTGTGTTTTCGAGTAATAATTAAGTTATTTTTATGTTTTTCAATCACATTTTGCTACCAGATAATTTAAATAAAAATACGAAAAATTGGAAAGTACGGAATATAAGATATTTAGAAAGAACATCTAGAAATGTGCACTAAACTTATTTTGTAAAAAATGACCCTAAAATATTTTTTTCTCGCTGTTCTACTGTTTTTTATGTAAAAAATACCACATTTTGTTTCAAAACACGTAAATGTACCGAGGTTTTTTATTCAGGGAATTTATTCTTAAAAGCAATACACGAAATTAAAGGTAAAGAATATACAATCATTCGTCAATAGTGGATTTTTCAATTTTCTTAAAATTTGTAAAGGAATCTGGTATTTGCCGATTTTAACTTTTTTACTGCAAACATTGGTTAATATCAGGGGTCCTCAACCAAGTGCTCGCCACTGCCTGTAGACAATTATCAATTTTTGTTTAATTTAATTTTGATTTAACACCTTTAAAATTGTTTAAACTTGAGGTTAAAGGGAAAAGAAAAAATATGGCTACAACAATAAGCTCTGTAAACTCATTTAAAGATAAGCTGGTTTGCATTTTCAAAATTTGAAGGAAATAGTTGATAAGTAATTGTCACTTTTACATCAGTTGAGCTAATGGTTATACCTATTTTATCAATATAAAGTAAGGAAACATAAGATTTCTGAAACGAATTGAAGTCCTCGAACACGTTGATTTTATTATAACAAAAAAAATCTGATGTGGCCAGGCACATGACTTTATCATACTATATATAAAATTAATAGTTTAGGCGCATGAGATATTATTTGATCGAGATCGGCTTTAATGTCTGCATTAAAATAAAACTAGTAGACCTAGACAGATAAATCGATTAAAGCTCCGTTCGGATATTGTACTCCGTTGACACCGGGTACACCGTCCAAATGACACGTGTTATTGGGTGTAGAAAGTGTGAAGGTGCGTTCCGATTGGTGGCAATGGTAGGTAATGGCGGTGGTAGCAGACGAAATTATAGTGTTTCTCACATGTCGTGATGAAATTCTATTAGAAATACTATAATGGCGTCTACTACCACTGCCATTAGCACTAATGAAAGCGCACCTTAACGGTGTTCAATATCCGAACGCAGCTTGTATTGACAGTAGTATTGTCAAACCAGTAGCGTTTGACACTGTCTACCGTCATTATAATCACATCTGACATCTAATCTGACATATCCTGGCTACTAGTTTTAATGCAGTACGACCGATCTCGATGAAATAGAATTTGCTCATGCAGCTAAACTATTGATTGTACCAAAAAATGTCATAGTCATAAATTATTCAGAATTTCCTCTAGTTTAATTTATTATTTAACTATTTCGACGAAATTCCAGAAATGCCGGCTTATTTACAAAATCTTTCAAAAATGCTAAGACTAAACCTCCAGTTCCTTTGGACCCTTTTTAACAGAAAGCTTTTCAGCTCTAAGTTTGGCCATGAAACTTCTAAATATGAAGTTTCGTCCCGATACCTTTAGTAACTACGTTTTTTGTGGCGACGATTCCGGAGAAACTTCTCCGGAATCGTCGCCACAAAAAACGGGTACACACACACACACACCCACATCCATACACACAGACATTTTCTTGTACCTTGGTCAAAAATGTTCAGGGGACCCAAAAAGACATTTTTCCTCTAAAATCTCAAAAATTTTTTTTGGCACGATTGCAATACTTTACATACTACGTATGATAAAGTAATATAGATTTCTGTATTGAAAATTCAAGAAACAACGAAATAAGCAATACTATCAGAAAGAATCATAACCAGAAGAACTAAAACTTCAAATTTTGGGTCAACAGAACGACATTATGCTAAAATCCTATATACATACCAGATGCGCAAAAAAGCATAAAAGATGGTAAAGAAAGAAAGAAATTGTTTTGTCAGTTTAATATACCTGTGCGAATTATTGTGAATATCTTAAAATCAAAGTACATCTCGATCACAATTGAACATCTTCATAATTGTTTACCAACAGGAATGGACTGGCAAACGAAATGCAATGCCAAAGATCACATTGTCTTAAACGTTGCATATTATGCTCCTGAGATCATTTTGTTGGACACGTGGTATTTAATGTCAAATATGTTTACCTACAAAATAAACTATTTTAGAATATAATTTCTAATAGATTAATAGATTCCATTTTTTTGGAGTTGTTTATATGATTATTATTATTATTTATAAAGTCTGTATTTATAAATGGTTTAAAATACCTATTTTTTTTCTAGCGAACCAGGAAGTAAAACATTGTCTAAAAAATGATTTCCTCAGACATTTTTTTCGAAAACTATGATACTATGATTGATAAGCTCTACTTATAAACGTCGACACGAAGTCCTATGTGTGCAAAAACTATGAACATTGAGACTGTTATTTCTGTCTGTTATGATTGGCGGAGGAGCTTACATGTACCAAGCTTAATATAAACATCAAAGATAATCCTTAAACTTACAACCTTACTTAATCCTTTCACCTATCTTAAGCTTATCTCATATCTCCCCCTATGTATTATCAAAAGCCAAGAGGCAATCTCTTAGACATGACTCTGTATTATAAACCATTGTTTACCAATTTACGTAAACAATAGTTCTTAACATTCCGAAACAAAAAATAATTTTACCTACTCAGTGCCCGCCATCAAAATATCTTAAAAAATCTTACAACCACCCTTGCGTAGGTAATGAAAATTAATGTACCATTTGCCATTAAAAGCTTACGCGGATAGCGACGGTTGCATTAGCATTAAATTAATGTCCTGTTTTATTTTTAAGATACGTCTTGACACCTCTGCTCTTGACTAACGCAGATTAACAATCCATTTAACTTTTATCTTACGAAATTGCATATTCCGTCGACAAAAATAAATTTTTATAGTTTGTTTGACACGGACTAATTTATTTTTATTATCATCGATATTTCGTGAGAACTTTGTTATCACGTCTGTTAGGAATAACTGATGAATTAATTAATTAGTTAATTAGTTATGGAGTTGTCGGTTCATGTGAGTTTCAGTTCTTGATGTTGGCGGTGAAATATATTATTAATGGACGTTATATACAATTTTATCTTTATTTCTCTGGTTATCTTATTAAATATGCCGAAAAGTATCGGGGTTTGATAAGGTTTGGATATGTTTGACGCTATACTATTTTAATTTGTTTAATTAGTGGCACGCAATGTTTTATAAAAAAGTGTCTACGCCTTGTGTAGAGTGTAAATATATTGTGTGCAGATTCAAGTTACCCATTTTCAGTAAAAAAAAGTTTTACAGTCAATATCATGAAGACAATATACTGCAAAGTTAAGGCATAAAAGATCTAACCAAGATTGTAATATTATCTCGTCCATTTGTTTAAAAATCCACATTTATTTTAAACAATTATCCTAAAATACAGATCTGCGAATCTTTCAATTATAGTCAAATAGAATTTCAACAAATATAACGAGAATGCTAAAAAAAATCTTCTTCTGGAGTGACATTTTTCTACCTGAAGAAAATTTTACTCGCAAAATGGAAATTAATACAATTGGCTTTCAATTATTATTGATGAAACATATTCTCTATAACTGAAGAGTTCTTCAGGGCTTCAAGAAGTGCCCTTTGAGTTTGAGCACCAGTTTCGAGCATTACCCACGTTTTACATATTTTGGCGCAGATTATCTCATTTTTTAAAGATTCTACTAACTATTTCTGCCCCAGATTCAGATTCTAAGGATGAGAGTCATAACAAAATCTAGAGTCACTTGTCATTTGTTCAATATTTTGATTTATGTAGTATTATATTTGGTTATTGACGATTATTTGCCTTTTCGATTTTAGTTTGAAACTTTTTTGCAGTTATTATTATTATTATTTATTACAAAGTAAAAATAAATAATGGTTTGGCAGTAGATTAAGTCACCAATCACTAGACTAGAACAGCATTATACATTTATTATATTGCCAAATTTTCTTCCTGAGAGTTTTCCAATATTTAATCTGTCATTTGAGTCTGTTTCTCCATTTCTTCAGGATTTCTTGCCATTTTTTTCATTGCAATGTGGTATTTTCATACCTCCTAACATGCTTTTTGGTATAAACAGAGTTTTTTTATTGATTTTGGTCAATTTAAACGAGAATTTTTGATTATATGTATTTCAACTCTAATTTGACATTTTCAACAAAAGCTCTTTTTGGAATTGTATAATTATAATATGAAAAGTTATTACATAATTTGCTTGGAAATATAGCAAGGTTGGCATGGTTTTACATAGAACACCTGTATATTTTTACATTTTTTAATTCTAAGAATTATTTGTAGGAATCATTTTCTTAAAAAATGCGTTAGTTTTGAGTTATGAGCCACTAGTTAAAATTAGTCAAAATTATCACATAGATAATCTGTAACCATAACCAATTTAAAAATAGTTTTTTTGTTTTAAACTAGCTATCCTTTAAACATATTTTTAATATATTTATTAAGGACACTCAGTAACCTTTCCTTTTCTAATAGAACACCCTGTATGTATTTACATTTTAAAAATGCATCATTTTTAAGTTATAAGCAATAAATCAAAACTCCTTAACATTTAATTTGACCAAACGAATAAAAAATTTAAATAAAAAAATAACAATTCAATTGAATAGAATTAAATTAAATATTCAAACTGCCAAATTAAAATAAATGTGTATGTATGGGGGAAAATATTCTTAATTTGAAGTTCATGAGTTTTGATTAACTGCTTATCACTCAAAAACTAGGCATTTTATAACAAAAAATCTGATGTGGCCTGGCACATGACTATCACACTATATATAAAATTAATAGTTTAGCTGCATGAGATTCTATTTGCTCGAGATCGGCCATGTGAAAACTTTTCAGCTCTAAGTTTGGTCATCAAACTTCTAAATATGAAGTTTCGTCCCGATACCTTTAGTAGTTTCTCCGGAATCGTCGCCACAAAAAAGGGTACACACAGACACATACATACACACACACATACACACACACACACACAGACATCTTTTTTACCTTGGTCAAAAATGTTCAGGGGGTCAAAAAAGACATATTTCCGCTAAAATGTCAAATTTTTTTTGGCACGGTTACGATACTTTACATACTACGTATGATAAAGTAATATCCCTACAATTAAATAATTTGTGCTTTATTAACCAAAACAAAAATTATAATAGTTGCATTATAAAAAATAAATCCAGAAAACTTTTATTTGAAACATTTAGTGAAATTTTTTACGGTTTTTTACGGGTATTTTGACTAACCCTGTAATAAGTTCATTGTATACCTATACAATCCCTATCATGATACACGCCGATGATTATGATGACAGTAGCTTTAAATAATAATGACAGTTCTTTTTAATAATGACTTCTTTATTCCAAGGAACTGTCAACACCTAAGTTGTTGACAGTTCGCATCGCCACAAAATATTTGATAAGTGTTGCCACGAAATTGTTCTTTATTGCGTTGTTTTGTAGGTAATTTAGAACCTTGCTTGATATTTTGTTTGGTACTATTAACGTTAATACCTGGTAAGCAATCACAACCTATTTTTTCCACATTCGTTCTCAAAATTCTCTCCGTAGTACTTTTGAAAATAGAAGGGAAATTGGTTCTTGAGATGCTACTAATGAAAAAATAATATTCGACTTATTAATTTAATTTAAAAAAACACACTAATGTGGATTGTGGTTTGTGTGGGAATACAACTGCTGTAGGCAATAATACAAGGAATAGTCTGTATTTATAGACATAATAAAGTGGATTAATTAATGTAGGTTGCTCTGAGGTACATAACATAATATACTGTGAAGATTAACTGATATCAATTCGGGCTACAAGATACCTTATTTGTCATCTCGACCTCTCTAGTTATTGCATCTGAATCTGCTTCCATGAAGATGTGGGCCCGCCAGCACAAATTTCAATACCACACAGCACAAATATTGTCATTGTGAATTGAATAATGTACAGCGTTTGTCAACCAGAGCTACTTTAAACAAACTTTAAACAAAAATAAATTAACAAACGTAATATTATGCAAAACAGGGTGTTATCTATAATATGCAATTCATTTCAATTCTTTCGTTATACTGCTACAAAGTTTACTTTTCAAAACATAAACAACAGCAACTAAGCAATAAGAACGGTTACATGTAAGTCGTGACAATTTGGAAACCGATAAAATAAGTAATCATCTAAATTAACTGTATTAAATTGATAAATAAAATGTCGAATTGCTTTAAATTTTACTCGCTGCTACCTATATCGTATCATACGATTGGTTTTATTCATTCATTCATTCGGAAAACCGCACAAAAGTTCTCGTATTCATTTAATAGAGCATGACTAAAGGTAAACGAATGAAACATGAATGACCAGAAATACACCAAAATAACTAAATTATTTCTTTAGTGTAAATAGATGAGATAAAATCTCTGCATTTAGCTCTATAATTCGAATATGTGGGATTTTCCCTTCCCATGAACTGTGAAAATCTATTCGATAAACAGTTGAACAGATATTTGTAATTAATTAAAGTTGCTCCGTCACATTAGCGTAAATATATTTGGCTACACACACTCGTATAGCAAAAGCAACGTTACTGAATAGCTAGCGGAATCATTTAATAAATTTTACCAACCTTCCATTCAGTTTTTTTTTCAGGATTCTAGTGTATGAATGAAAATTGGCATCGAAATACGGCAAATATTTGTGAGCGTTAGTGAATCAGAATTACAAGTAAATAT
Organism: Aphodius sticticus; assembly: GCA_963966075.1. Classification (NCBI taxonomy): domain Eukaryota; kingdom Metazoa; phylum Arthropoda; class Insecta; order Coleoptera; family Scarabaeidae; genus Aphodius; species Aphodius sticticus. The sequence goes on from OZ014507.1 coordinate 4,267,131, forward strand.
TCAATATTAAATGAAGGTTTTTGTCAATCTATTTTTTTGTTTTTTTCTCTTTATTGAAGTTGTTATTAATTATAAAAGAGTACTATTGTTCAGCACGACAAATTAGGCTTGCCAACGACAAATTTATGTAACTGAACGGCAAAATATGCATTTGAAAGACAAAGTGTTTTAATGCCAAAAAATGTAAATGAACAGCAAAATATGAGTTTTAAATAACAACATTAAGAAATGAATGGCAAAAAATGTGTTTTAACGACAAAAATGCGAAATAAATTAATTAATTTTAAGGCGTTTTGTTTCCTTTCTTGACAACATTGTTCAAGTTTTAAGTTAGAATACCATATTTTCATCCTAGAATGTCAAATCAATTGTCACGTTAGATTCAGTAGCGGATTACCCATAAGGCACTGAGGCACGTGCTTAGGGGCCCCGGCCTTTGGGGGCCCCGGCCAAGACATTTTCCCATAATGTTTTAAAGACTAATTTTAATAATATCATACAATTTTGATTATTTTAAACAAAAAGTTTTTCAAAACGCTAATTACGCAATTTATGAATGTGGAAATGTACTTGTACTCAATTTCTTCAATCGTTAGGAAAGTACATACTAAATATCATTAAAGAAATAAAAAATTTAGGTATTATAGTAAATTCCACTCCGGATTTGCAACATATCGGTCAGTCGGCTTTTATAATAAGCAGATCCGATCCAAGTACACGAGGGGTTTCTGAAATTGTTTATTAAGTCACACAGGCAGCGCACAGTCCATTATCGCAAAAGATTTTAAAATTTATTCAAGATTGTAAAACCTGTAAATTTTGATAAAAAATCAGAAGGAAAACACATTATAGTGGGATGTATTACATTACAGGTGGGATGTAAATTTTTAAATAAATTAAAAATTACAGCCACAACCCGGATTTGAACCAGGGACCTTTGTGTCGCTAGCACAATGCTCTCACCAACTGAGCTATTGAGGCCTATGACATATGTCAATACGGTATATCCGTATATTGATATCTCGTTATATTTCACGTTCAGTAATTGACTTTAAATTGAACCCTACGTTATTTAGATGACATTTGATAGGTGTCATGATAGGCTAGGAAGTGTTTACTACTTCCTTTACTTGATATGACGATTTTCCCTAACATATGTCATAGGCCTCAATAGCTCAGTTGGTGAGAGCATTGTGCTAGCGACACAAAGGTCCCTGGTTCAAATCCAGGTTGTGGCTGTAATTTTTAATTTATTTAAAAATGTACATCCCGCCTGAATATCACCATTACCATACATTGACATTTGGAGTGATTTGGAGTCCATTAAGATTTGAGTGAATTTGATCTGTTTGACAGCTACCGACAATTGAAGAGGAGTAAAATAATCTTGTTCAACACACCAAAATATATTTTGGCAAAAGATCGGTTAAATTAATTTGCAAATTCTAAAATGGGCAAAATAAATTAGTGAAAACGACACGAAAATATCCAAGAGTTTTTTTATTATTTCTAAACTGTTATAAACTGTTTATGATGTTATATAAAACATGTTCTTTTTTATTCTTTTAGTTTCCTTTGTGGGTGGGGCCCGCAAATATAATTTGCCTAGGGGCCCAGACTATCCTTAATCCGCCACTGATTAGAGTAGTAAAAAAGCAAGGTGTTTATTGAATATGTAAATGATTTATGAAACGATATGTTACAAATTTCTGATAGTAAAGCTGTAATTCCACCAAGGTGATAGTAGAAACAAATATACAATACATATTACTATGTACTGACAAAACAAATAAAAATATCAATAACCAGATATGATACCTGTCACCCACTGTTGCCTCAATTATATTGAAATAATAAAATATTGAATAAGGAATCCAAGGCAGTAGGAAATAATCCAAATAAACAATCCAAAGGTTATACAATTTTTGGAATATTTTTTAAAAAAATTGGTTCAAGATGTTCTTCGTTCAACCATTTTTGCGTCTCGGTGTAAACATGAGCGCGAGAGAAACCCGCTGGCCACAAAATTTTTAATTTTTGTTCAGGTTGCGTTTAGAACCTCTTCTATAGATTGGCGTTTTTGTTTTCTTCAGTTTTTGTATAATAAAGGTTGCGTACAAGATTTTCATGGAAGCGGATATCTCAGTAACGAATATTAGCACGGTATCGGGATATGCACGTAGTCAATCGTCATATTTTATTTAATGCGACTGTAGAAAAAGAATTGCATAATAATTTTTAAGTAATTTTTAAAGCGATTTAATATGAATGATATAAATATCGTACAGCGCGCACTACGCCAATCGTAATGATAAATGGAAACGTAGCTGGGACAGTGGAAGATTATTTACTATTAGTACGGTACGATCAGAACAATTTAATTTCGGAATTTTTAATACTAGTGCGAGTTATATATAAATGAATTTAGATGTACAATTAATTATACCCCAATATTTTACAAACACTGATTGAAACGGATTCACTGATCGCGTCAAAACTTCGCATCTCGTTCGACTGCCTCGCACCAAAACCCACAAGCGAGGGAAGCCGAACTGCGCAAAATATTGTTCATGTTTATTTGGGTCTTAAAAATTCACTGCAACCTGAACAAAAACTGAAATTTTTGTTGTACTAGTTCAAAAGTTTGCCAATGATGTTGGATAATCAGGGACCCAAAAAAAGTATATTACTACTACACAACCAAAATATTTCGGGTTCCAACTACCATTGATCTTTGAAATTGATCATTCAAATTGGCGGTCAAACTTTTGAATGATACAACGGATCGGGTTAATTTTGTTTCTCTTAAAAAAAATTCTTTTCTTGAACAAGTGAATCAATTAAATAATCACATTCTTTATAACGACTGACTCGAGAACAACAAAGAACAGTGAAAAATCGACCTAAAAATTTGAGTTACTTATATTGGTTTATCAATTTTCATCGTTTTTAACTAAATTTTGGTTCCACCTCTAACAAATTTCATCTAGTTTCATAACGTTTATAAAATTTCGTTTTTTTGAGGTTTAGTTTACTTTTTTTAACCCTCGTACAAAACTAAAGATTACATTGGGAATATTAAAAAAGAACCTTTATTTACAAATAATATGTTAAATTTCTTTGGACGACCATTTTTCTGGTCTGCATTTTAACAATCTTTTTCCCATTTAAAGAAAATTAGGTAGGTACTGCCTAATTTTCTCATGAAAAAAATTAAAAACACATTTATTTCAAAACTTAGCTTGTAGTAAAAAATAACATAATTAAAAAATACACTTACCTTGATCTTGGCTAACTACGCTTTCCAGCACTCGGCAGGCAGCCCAAAAAAAATCACGAAATGTTTCTTTTCTGTTTCTGGAGATTTCTTGGTCACGATCGTTGATGTCTGAAGTATGGTTGAAGTCGTTGAAGGCTTTGGATGACTACGCCAGTAGTTGGAAATTCACCGTTCAACAGGTAAGGCAGAAATGATTTGAAAATTGGCGCTTGCCCCGTTTTATATTGCGAAGCTTTTGAGTAGGACGTTGTGCTTTCGCACCAAAGCCCGCGGACGCACGCAACTTCTGCTTGCTTGCTTGCACCTTCCTTGTCTATCGGGTGCAATTTTTGTCAACTGTGTTATAAATATACTTAATATAGACTTAATATAATAGTGAACACTTTCAACCATTTTTGTTTTCTAAATATTGACGCATTTTGATAAAAAAAATAAATAATATATTTAATATTTGAAATGACGATGAAATCCTTTTTGTATTGGCTCAAAAAACGTACTCAAACACTTTGTTTTTATTATACTAGGAGAATCAAAATGGTGGTTTGTTGTGTAAGTTTGAGGCAAATTTTAAAGAAAAATTTTTTTTTTTTTTTTAGGAAAAACATCGCCGAATTAGACATAAATACTGTGTTATCTCAGAATATTCCGATTTTAATAATTCTTTTTTACTTTATCCTTCGTAGTATGTTTCATGACTGAACTTAGAGCTGAAAGAAGTTTTCTTTCTTTCAGACCCAAAGGAACTGGAGGTTTACTCATAGCATTTTTCAACGATTTTGCAATTGAGTCGCCATTTCTGTAATTTCGTCAAAATAGTTAAATAATAAGTTAAAGTAGAGGAAATTTTGTATAATTTGTCTAGGACATTTTTTGGTAAAATTAATAGTTTAGCTGCTTGAGCAAACTTTAACTTTGAAAGTCGTGCATAGTAGGAATTGTAAATTTACTGATTTTTTCAATTACCGGTAATTCGGTAAAAAATAACAAAAAAAAAACGGTTCACCGGTAATTTACCGGTATTCTTTTAATATGAAAAACAATACATGTTACTAATGAAAATAGTTTATCGAAATATTAAAAATAATAATAGTAAACGTTACAAATCAAACGTCTTGGAATAATATAATAATAATAATAATAGGAATCTAATATACACATTTTTTATTAGTTATTTCTTTAAAAAAATAAGCTCGCAAAAACATAGTTTGTCCAAACTGTCATTATTTAGCTGCAGAAAATCTCCTTTCGGATTCTACACTTGTTGGTCGAGTAGACATACAGTTATCTACAGCTACACTCATAGTTTCGGAAACCTGGTACTTATCATTTTCAAGTCTTTCCTTTGCCTTCTGGCTTCTACTTGCACGCTTGAGCAAGTCCATACAGTCCCATGTTAAATGCGATTGAGCAAGCATGGTCTGTATTAAAGGCTAGTGTAAAATCAGATTTGGCAGATAACCTAGGAGATGTTTTAGCATAGAAAATATTATTTTCTAATTAAGTAATTTAGCAAATGCTTATTTAATATGTCCATGTTATTGTTTTAAAATATAGTTTAAATAACATTATTTACTTGGTTCTATTTAATCGTATGAAAAGCTATAGTTTGACAGGATTTGACAGATATGTATTTTGATTCTATTGACAGGGTTGTCAGGTCATCAGCGTTTGACACAGCTGTATGGTATGATAAAATCATGTGCCGATTTTTATACCCCCACATTTACTGTGGTAGGGTATATTAACTTTGTCACAAAATTTGTAACGCCCTAAAGGAAGCGTGGCAGGTATGGAGTATAGACTTCGGTTAACACCATTTTTTTTTAAATTCACACGATAACTGCCGTAATTTTAGAGAAATTGATCTGAAATTTGGAATAAAAGCTTATCTCTTAAAAAGAAAGGGCAAAATCGGTTAACTCAATTTTTTTTTCCAATTCCACACCAAAAATATTTGACGGTAGGGGTATTTTAACTTCGGCCCGGCGGAAGATAATTTTCTTACTAGTTTAATGTTGAAAACTTAAAAACACTAAAACCTTTATTGTTGAAATTATTAAATTAAGCATAAAACAATTATACTGTGATCATAAGAACATAATGTTCTGGAATCAAAACCAACAATTTTATAATCCCGTTAATTACCTACAATTTAACGTATGATAGAAAGCTTCGCGACATTTTTTGTACAAGTTATAAACATTCTACTCAAGCAGTACACAAAATTTTTTAAGGGGGTTTTTGTAGACAAAACACAGTTTCAAGTAAACCTTTGCAATATCTTTGTTACCAGCAACTGGTCCACCTGTGGTTTGGCCTGTACTCCAAAAGCCAGATTGACTGCGTGCTGTTCAAGTTAACGGTATATGTCTACAAAATCTCAGATACTGGATCAAAGAACAGTACAATTAGTAGATCTAGAGTTTCTTTTCACGAGTCATGGGGTTTAATAATTCTGTTTATTCGTTAATACGAAGAACAAAAAACTAGAAAATTTGTTTCAGTATTTCTGTATCTGTTTTCTCTTGGCTTTCATGGCAAAGTGTCTGTATTCGTAACAAACTCTGTTTGGCGAATTTACACACTGATTTTAATTCATGTTTGTACTTAGGTTGACCATTTAAAATACATAAACAGCTCAAAATACATCCTGATTAATACACTGGTGGGCTACAAACCTACTAAAAGAAATTCCCCAGCATCATGACTAACCTTTTAAACATAACCTTTTAAAATCCCCCTTAAAAAAGTTGTTCAATCGACCTACTCTACTAGATTTTATATTTACTTAATTGAATACTAGCCTCAACTAAAAACAAAACAATTTCATTTTTTTATTAACAATTACGATCTCCTCTCGGAATATATATGGTGAAAAATTGTGGTGTAATTGAAATAAATTGCTTCTAATGCGAGACAACTTAGCATTAAATATGATAAATTTAATTGAGTTTATTATCGCCTACGAAATGAGGGCTTTTTTGTGACTCTAGCAGTGCTTCTTTATTTTCTTCATTCTATCGCACAATCCACTTCATGTGACAATTAAAAGCTTCGCTCTCGCCGTTTTAATTAAATGCATTTGCTAGTGTTATTGGCGTAATTATAATGCTTAACATGAACAATATGTAAATATAGATTTCGCAGTGTACAAACTATTATGAGCGTGCAAACTTCAGTTGCAATTTCTACGTATAAACTATACTATTATAATAATTATAACTTAGTAATGAATATATTAATAGGTACTGCCCATGACCTGTGATGTGTAACAAAGTAGGTAATCCAAGTATATGTAGTCAAAATTACTAATAGAACTTAATTAAAATTACAAAATGCAATTTTATTTAAGTTATGACTTTTAAGATTTTTTAACTATACCTACTATCAGGGCCGTCCTGATATTCGACGCCCGTGGGCTACTAAAATTAATGCGCCCCTGTTCATAAGAAAATACACGAGATAGCTAACGGATGCGGGGTGACCGACAAAGTTATTCAAAAGTGTCAGAACTAGAAAAAGCCAATTCATTATCATTATACTAAACAAAAACATAATATTTATACAAAATTCGAAAAAAAGACGAAATGAAAAAACCAACGTTTATAGTAAACAAAAACAAAACAGCTTATATATTTGTTGTCCGTGCTTTTTCTTTTACAAATTGATATCACACGTATTTAAGTTATTAAATAGGTCACTCTATATAAATAAACTACTCAACTAATTTAATTTGCTCTGCCCTAAAGAATTTGTAGTAGCATTACTAAAAATGCGCAGTGCTTAGTGCTGTGGCCACGTTAGGAAATGTAGACGCAATTTTTGAGTCAGTTATTTATTATCCTTGAAAAATTACCAAAAGCTTTATGTTGAAACATTTGATTAGATTTGCCATCAAATATAAAATAATCTTAGAAAAACGTAAATCAGCAGTTCCTGTACTGCGGGAATTCCTACAAATTCCCTTTATAAGGAATAAATTGGGAATAAATTGGCTGTTAAACCATTCTTCCATATAATAAATTGTCAGCCTAGTTTGTACGAAAATAGTCCAAATACTCAAATTTTGCCAACATAGGTTTTGTGTTGCATAATTCGATAAGCAAATTTCACATCGATTAAAGGATGCAATAAGTATTATAATAATTTATAGTATATATAGTACGTCTTTACATCCCTAATAAGTAAAGCAGCTGGTCTCCGTCAGCTTCTATACAAATCTGAACCGCTTTTTCTCTACTGTAAATGTTATTGTTTTGGATTTAAGCCACTTACATATTAGGATGACACTATTCAACATTTTAGTGGAAGTTATTTTAATATTTATGGTATGTAGACATTGAGCGCGTAAAGTATGAAAATATGAGAAAATCTAAATGAGGGTTAGTTATTGTACAAAATGCTCGAACACGTTGATTTTTAACTCTCGGGAACATGGATATTCCGAATAGAATATGAAAATGCGTTTTGGGTAAAATTAGTTGCACTGTGTAGGAACACGGACTCTCCCGTAAGATTGTTGAAACAAGTGAGATAAAAATGTCAAAAACCTGAACCCACTGTTCTAGAAACCTCAAAAGGGTAAAATAGTAAACCTTAAACTTTGTACGTTTACCTGAAATCCTGAAAGTTTGCTCACAATATATTTCAATCATTTACAACGATTCTCAGTAGTGTGCTGATGGTTCAATTGCTATTGCAAACATATCTACCTAAAACTGCTATTCGCTTTTCATTCACAAACAAAATTCTTAATTTTAAATTTTCTGATGTTAGGTCATACAATTTGTATGCCAATTTGTATGAAGACAATTAACAGATCTATCATAATTAACAAGAAAAATATGGAGTTTGCCATTTGTCGATGACGTCATAAGTACAAAACGGGAAATTAAATTTGTTACAAATATGTGTATAATTTACAATCGACGTGTTCAAGAATTTTTGTAGTTAACAAACAGTTTCCGAGATTTAGTCATGCTTCCTACTTTGCGCGCTCACTGAATATTTCTTAAAAAATAACAAAAAATCAACAAGTAAGAACAGTTCATAATTGAGTAATAACTTTAAATAACTGTAATTAACATTTCTAAAAAAATAACACCTCATAACAAGCCCATATAAAATAAAAGCACAGTAAATTTGGAACACCAAAGTAAAAGATGCAGTTATCATTATTAACAATGAACGACAATGAAACCATGATCAAATAGATCAGTATCTCATATATTTTTCATGATCGCATACATGTTTACTAGATGTCTCATATATTTTGACAAGTAAAATATGGGAAACCTAGGCTGGCACATCATAGAAAACTTGCGCTAACCAAAGCAAACCCGAATGGTTTTCGTTGATACTCCATGTTTAAGTTACTTGGGAAATTATAAGAGCAGACATACCATTTTCTATTTCATTTAGAAGAGGTTATTTGGTTGATTTTGTCATGATTTATAATAAAATCAACTAATATCAAAATAACTAATAATAACATAAAATATAACACCAATAAAAATTGCCGCCCCCACAAGGTTGGCGCCCCAGGGCTATAGCCCATTTAGCCCTGTGGTTAGGGTGGCCCTGCCTACTATATTGAATAAAATAATACCATACGTGAATTATGGTATAAAGAATAAATTGTTTGCAAAAATCGGTTTTCAGTCGGTCACAAAACGGTCAATTTTTGTTGCCACTTCAAGATTCCATGCCCTATACCGGTATTTTTCTCAATATAATATCCCGTTTCTGTATTGCACTTACTTTAATAAAATAGCATTTCTTGTATTTACTTATAGTAAACTATACAAACTACCGCAAAACATAGAAGTCAATTCCATTTGTTAGGTACATCCACAAATATTATATATACTTTATTTATTATTTGATATAAATACACATAATTAATTAAAATTCAAGTCACTATTTTCTCATTTGGTATGACAATCCTATAATACCACTGTTGTTGGTTAGTGGTAGTAAGAATATTTATTTAAAGTATAGTATTTGTAAGTTGTATCATCAAAACAACTTATACACCTTTTCTTTAAATAGGAACAATATTTTTAGAATATCAGCTAGCTAAAGAAGCAGGTAACATAATCGTCTGGATATGGCTAAATATAAAATACTGCTGTAGGTGTATTATTTTATAGCAGATATATTAATAACATTCATGTTGTAAAGATACGACTAATACGTAAAAGCGAACATGAAAGAGCCGCCTAATTAGTATTACCAATAAAGGTGTGTGCAAAAGAAGTTCTCTACAAATAGCATCATATAGAATTTTTTTTACAGGCTGAATATGGCATATATATATATAAAATGGCTGACCAGAAAATGAAATTTATGGAAATTTTCGGCCAAATCTAGTTTATAAGCATTTTTATGTGGTTTTAAGCTCGATGAATACAGATCTGGTATAAATATTGCACAATTCAAAATGGCGGATCTAAAGCGGTGGCTCAGAAAATTATAATTAAACGAAATTTCTGCAAAATTATGGACTTTTAAAGGTGTTTTAGAGACGCCAAATCGATTTCTTTCTGGGTTTTCGTAAATAACGATACTTCCGCTTCTTTCTCGCACTGACGTCACTATAGGCGTGGCCGATGCGCGTGAGCAGACCGTAGTAGTGGATCGTGGATTGCATTCAACATTTTGCACCGCTTTTTTTTATGTTTAAATAAATGTTATAACGGCTTTGACTCGACCTCGGAATAAAATAATTTATTTTATCCACTTTCTTGCATCTTGCACTTACTATTGTTTTTTCATGTACCTGATTTGATTTGATTTAAAATGATTAAACTATAAACCATTATCTACGTACCTACATATTATCATATCATATCAAAATGTAGCTTTTACTGCTAATATTCGTACCAACAATCTATTATAGATTATCCTTTATATCAAGTGCGAAAATAATATCAATTGCATGTATTGCACCTATGTGCGTAAGTGTGTTGTTAGTTCAAGAGGGTGTTCTACCATGCATCGTCATAATTATAAATGATTATGCTAAATAAACACTCAAATTAACACATTACTAGCTAATGACATGCAATCAATTACCATAATATCTTGAATAAACAAACAAACTCATCCTACTCATAGTTGTGCACTGACAGTAACGGTCTTATCTTGTTGTTCTTTTATTTTTGACACTGTTTGCTACAATAATGTACCCATCCAGCGTTCGGAAAGAGTTGGTATGTGAATATTGCGAATGTTTTGTTGTAAAAACGTGGATGTGGAAGGGAATGTACAGCAGTTTCCGGCTGTTTATGAGGTGAAATAAATTACATACTGTGAAGATAGGCAGGCGGCCTTCTGTCATATTTGGCGGCGACATATGGTGGATTAAAGATACATATGAAAGTGAAGCTTGCCTTCCAATAGAATAAAATATTTTATTTGCTATTTTATATGGCATGCAATCGTGTCGGCATGTTATTAAGAACATTCAGTTACTCATCGATGTTGAACTAAATAAACTTACACGATATTTTTACAAATCGACAAAAGTTTTTTGTTGTGCATGAAGAATGACAGATTATTTCAATACATGTTCTTATATCTAGTCTCTCTGTCACGCCAAATTTAAAGATATTTATACTTGAATAATTAGAAATTCAATTGAAAACAGTTTTGAAGCAACCTGCGTGTATTCGAAGGCACATCTAAAAGATTTAACAGTGGATTTGCTAAATAACGGTTCTTTACACAAAAGTCTAAGTTTCATTCAAACAAATAAATATCTATACAAGAAGAGATTTATTTCCTTCTAAAACCGGGGTTACACATTCGTATACTTGCCAAACATAAAATAATTTCCAATTATATGAATATTTGTCAAGAAAAAAACCTGCTCTATTCAATTCGTAGCGAGTCCACCTCTAAAATAAATTTATATATTCGACTTTCGGCTGTGCGGACGAGTTTTTTTACGCCATATACTTGGTATTTGCAATACCCAGTTGAAGTGGGTATAGCAAATGCAAAGGCGACAAATATTGATGCATTTATTTGAATCGGTCGGTTTGAAAACACTACAAGTCCAAAAAGTGAGTTCTGGGAAAATTAACAAAATTATTTTGTCAGTGCAATATCTTGAAAAGTATAGCAGTTAGCTATTTTGTGCCAACAGACAAAATATAAAGTAGTTCACAGAGAATTAAATGTATTACATATTTCATTTATATTTGCATTAAAAGCAGAGCTATGATTAAAACAATCATCATGGACATGTACTGTTTTTGAACTCGACGGAAAACCAGCGTACATTTTTAACAATATTTGTTTATTTAAAGCATTTAAATAATATTTTTATTGTGATGTAGGTATGCATAGTGTTTTTGGCGTCAACAATACATTCCTTATTCATTTCATATTATTATATTTTCCGAAACGCGTTAGTAATGCAGCAAAAACAAACATGTGCATACTTCGTACAAGGATATTATTTCCTTGTCCAAATTGAAATATAAAAAGACATCTCGTACTATGCATCGAAAACAATTTCTTTCGACAAGAAAAATGTATTTTTCTGTTGTGCATTGACGGTATGAGTATGTTTTCGTCAAATAGTCGAGCAACATTCGGCGTAGTTATTTTACAGCCATAATAGAACACGTTTTTGTCCAGCCGGCCGGTCCGCTTCGAGAATTTGAAACGTGTTTTGTAAGTATGCGATGTATCGAATCGAAATAACATTTTTATACGCTAGGAACTTTTAAGCGTTGACTTATTTATAAAGTATCAATTTCAGTTTAATTTGCTTAGACGAATAATATACTGGGTATTACAACTTAACATTTTTTTTTATTTCTGCAACGAATTAAATTGAAAATTCTAATACTTCTAGTACTGTTTTTGGACTAAAATTCTTTGTTTTTTTTTTTAATTAAGGATATTATCTAAATAAACACCAGATCTAACGATGCTATTAACTTAACAAAACCGAATACCCAAAGAATTTTTAAATGAAGATTTGCAAACAAAAACTTATTTGTTGATTTATCAAATGAATCGGTCGGTTCGAAAGTCCTACTAAGTCAAAAAAGTGCGTCCTGAGAAAATTAACAAAATGCTTTTGTTGGTGCAATATCTTTAGCTATTTTGTGCCAATAGACAAAATAATAAAGTAGTTCACAGAGAATTAAATGTACTACATATTTTATTTATATTTGATTAAAAGCAGAGCTATGATTAAAACAATCATCATGGACATGTAATGTCTTTGAACTCGACGGAAAAACTCGACGGAAATTTTTAACAATACTTAAATTAAAACAATACGTAAAGAATTTCAAAGAAAAATTCAAGCAAGTTTTTTGTTTTTAAACAAGCTATATATTGTCAATATACGGATGTTCATTTTATTCTTCAAATTTGGTAAACTTTTCTTTTTCTAATAGAACAGCCTGTATATTTAAAAAAATGTAATTCTAAGAGTTTGTAAGAATCATTACTTTTTAATAAAATGCATCATCTTTGAGTTATGAGCAATTAACCGATCATTGACGGATAAAAAAATAAAAAAATCAAGAAAAAATAACTAAACTATGAAATAGCATAATAAATTAAATATTCAAGCTGGCAAATTAAATAAATGTGTATGTATGTGGGAAAATGTTCTTAATTTGAAGTCGTTCCGGTAATTTTGACTAACCCTATACATATATGGCGATATGATACAGTATGATATAGAGTTTGATGATTATATACATAATAGTATTAAATTTCCTCTTCTACGGTGGTAGTCGGTCCGGAAGTCACGTGGTAGTAAAATTCTAAATTTTCACAAGTTACACACTTGTGGACTTTTTTAATATTATTTATCTTTTTGATATTGATATTAATATTGATTACTTCGGCGTACCTCAACAACGATTTGAATGCAAATTACGAAGTTGGCGAATGTTTACGACTGATATCAGTAGAAACTGAGTAGAAACGCGGTGCATGAGCGAGCAAAAAAGCACTGTTCTGGACTTGTTTATTTCGCCCAAGCATTCTCTTTAGGTCTATTCGATAGAATAAATCATAGTGAACATTTGGCTATTTCAGTTCAAAATGGCCAATTTTGGACTTGTACTGTTTTCGAACTCGCCGATTCATTTGTACTCGATGAACATTTTAGTACGCTGTTTAATTTGTCCATTTTTTAATTTCGGTTTGTGTGTAGTAGGTCGTACCTATACGAAGATTGACCATAGATTTGTAATTATTAGTAAGATTTTTGATTTTTCTAAAGGGCGAAAACCGCATAAAATTGTTATTTTGTGAAACCGTCAGACAGACAGTTTTTCGGAAACCGTGAGACAGAAATTAGAAAAAAGTTATTGTTGTTTTTACCTGTCCACATAAACGCAATATTATTTATTTCCAAGAAAAGCGTACACCATATACAGAGTGCCTCCTAAGTTTATGCTTTTCTATGAACAATATAGATGATACTCATTTATAAGCTTTCAAAATATAACCTTTTTGTTAAGTAAAAAAGCTATAACAAAATCGTCTGTATTATTAAAATATTTTTAATTGTTTTCGTTTCTCTTCAAGTAATAAACATCATAAAAATTTTATAGAATAATCTATAAAATAATTTATTTGGAAAATTATACTTTATTTGCTTGTATCAATATTTGTCGATTTTTATGATGTTTATTATTTGAAGAGAAACGAAAACGGTTAAAAATATTTTAATAGTAGAGACAATTTTGTGTAGCTTTATTATTCAACAAAAAGGTTATATTTTGAAAGCTCATTTGTTTAAATATTTGTTTCAGAAGCTAATTGATCTGTATTTTAGACAATATTAGGACATATTTATACAACGAACCTAGTAGTACAATTGGATTTAGTAGAACTTTAAAGATGACGAAGAAACCATATCTAACATTTCTTTTATGGGCAATATCTCCTAATTTAAATAAAAAAATATTTTTTTTTCTCATTAAAATAATAATTTATTTAAACTAGTTCACATCAAAAGGCCAATTGTATTGTTTTACAGTCTGTCAAAATTAGATGCTGCGAATTAATACTACAGAAAGCTGATGAATCAAACAAAAAATCATTAAAATGAAACAAACAGTTTCGTCAAGATTTGTTTTGTAAATTTCCACGAGAATGCCCTTGTTAGTACGCAGTGAATTCTGCACTTATGTAATTAACAATATGTCGGCATTATAAAATATAACCTTTCTTGTTCGTAATCAAATTATCAGTTTGATTTGAAAAAGCTAATGTGCAAATAAGGCGAACTACTCAAAAAAAGCTAGTGCCCATTCGGTACGCACAAGTAGCAAGTCCTCAAAGAAGATTTTCACGTATTAGAAAACGCTATGTGGCGATGCATCAATGTCCGATGCATTTACTGTTGCAGTGCAATTCTGACGGTCCGAAATCACAAACGAATATTGTACAAATTTGTTGGTATGTCATAGATTTTTTTGGGTTTTATAAAAATCAGTCGGTAATCAAGGATGGATGAAAAATATTCGGTGAACGAACTTAAAACGAAAAATAAATCACTCATGGCATCGTTTAAACAAAAATTTTTGATTTGCGTGGCAAATATATTTGCAAAATATTTAATCTTAAACACCTTTCGCCCTACACGAAGAAACCAAGAAACTAATTATCTAAATGCAATTTTATTTAATTCCATAGTGCTAGACGTTACCAAATATGGGCAAAAACAGAGCGCCCGTTTCCTGGTTTTAGAATTTTATCACAAAATACAGAGTTTTGGTGTTGACATATGTTTTACATTTTGCATGTTTTGCAACATTTTTTATTTGTTTAAAAAAAATTCTCTTTTAATCAAACACAAACCAAACATGGCATTTGAACGTCAAACATTCCATTGTTAATATTGAAAAACAACTTTGGATTACTTGTACGACTAATATTCAACATTATGACGCTTTTTTCATCAAAAATCTCCATCGCAGATGCACAAAAATAACAAATTAAGTACTCACGAATCGTTTTCCTACTTCTCAAAGGGGCTAACCACGTTCCTAAATGATTTTTAGGCCTTTGTCGTTGGACGCAAGGCCAGGTAGCAGTAAACATAACCCCACTTTTCTTAAACTCCGCGCTATATTTGCATAACATGATGGTTAAATTGTTTCAAACGGCTTCTCGCACTCTACCGAATACTTATTAACACTAATATTAATCGTTGTGCGTTAACAGGGATTATGCATAACCTAACTTTTTTAAAATTGTATTTACCGCATTATTTTCGTGTGACATGCTAGATGGATTGTTTCAAACGGCTTCTCGCACACTACCGAACGCTTATTAGCACTAATATTAATTGTTGCGAGTATATTATAAACGTTTTTCTTGCATTTTTTTTTTGCGTTCAAATTTTAGGCTGCCGCTGTCAAAACGCAAACCGGGAGACTAGAAATTCAACCGCGAGATGGCGCTTGAAGCGGCGAATCTCTTTCGTCAGCAGGGAATATGCATTTTGTTTGATTTAATAGTTTTATTTTTTTTTTGGGAAACGACAACAAATAAAACGTATTAAAGTTTTTTAGTTTCAGATTTTAAATTATCGATATTTCGCCGTTATCAAAAGCTTCCTCAGGAAATCTACAATAAAAGTCATGTTTTAGATAAAGAATATAACATATTTATAAATATTAACTAAGTAAACTATAGGCTTTTTCATTAAGAACGACGCATTTTACTTATTCAATTAAAAGCCTCGTGGGTTAGTTATGAAAATGATTTTCATTTCAAATGAAAGTACAATCGATGCCATTATTAATTTACTTGTTTCTATGTCTGACTTATGCAACGAAATTCTAGTTTTTAAATATTACCAGTCTGACCAATGTGCAATAAATTACAACAAGAACACGGAATAGAATAAACAACCCACGAATTTAAAACCAATTGCGTTTTATCTTTAACAAAAGAAAACACCTATTCTATTCTAGTCTATTCTATTCTATTTTTAATTGCTAAAACTGTGTTAATTTTGAATTAAAAAATTAATACATCTACCCAAATTTGTACATTTTCTAAACCAATCTAAAAGCAAAATATTTTCATGTGTCCTAATAATATTTATATCTAAAAAAGAAACACAAATATTATTTTCTTTTTCAACAGCAAACTGAAGATTTTGTTTAAAAGTATTAAAACGATCAGACGATTTATATTATTAATAAAAATTTAAACGCTATAAGTTTGGGATATCATCTAAAAGTGTATCCATAATAATGTTGGCCAAAATGGGAGAAATTGGAGAACCAATAGGAGATCCAACAATTTGTGAAAAAAATACTCCATCAAAAGAAAAATGATCATTATTAAAAATTAATCTAATCATAGTAAAAAGAAAGTTTCTACGCTAGTAAAGGATACTAGCTTTAGAAAGAAAAATTCCATAAAATACGATGGCGGTATTTATATAAAACACTTTTGTCATTTCAGGAATATTTGGGTTATTTTAGTTTGTTAGAAATCGAAATCCCCAGCTGTTGACTAATTGCCTTTTATTGTCATAAAACCCTAAACTGAGTATTTCAAGGATTTTGCATATATAAACTCCGTTTTTGTTCCTTAAAAAAATTCCTTAAAAACTGATATAGCTATAAATAAATAAATGCTAATTCATTTAAAAGTAACCAAAATTACAAAACAAACATTTTTTTACCTACATTGCATTCCGACAAGAAGTTAAAACGACAGGACAATAACGACGGATTGTGTTCCATTCAGAGTTTTATTTTTAGGCCATTAAATAATCTGCTAATTGTAAAGTGCTGTAGAACGTTAAAAACTTCGCTCTGGTCGGATTAAAAGGTGCGTAGGAAGTCAACAAACGAGTTAAAAAAAAGGTTAAATCTGTTGTTAAATCTTTATTTCGAGCTGGTTTTAATTTAATAAATTAAGACTTAACACTCTCCCAGAGATGACACGATTTAAAATTGTACAGTGTGGATAAATATAATGCAGTTGTATATCTGGTAGAAAATGGTGTTACAAATAATCTACAGTGTGCCTGGATATTTAAAGGGACCAGTTGACCGAAAATGAGCTATAAGTGTTTTAATATGTGGTTTCGGATATCCCAACATGTTGTTATAATTCAAAATGGCACCGAGAGCAATCTGGCAACCATAATAAATTAACGTGGAAATTGACGTGTCGATCTTTTCCTATTTCCTGCGGCATAATTATCCACTGATTTCAACACTTATGACAGTTATAAATCCAAATTTGCAAATCCAATCTGACGAAGTTCAACTCGAATGGAGACTAGGAAGTAGGTAAAATATCGATAACAAGATTTGAACGTAACAAACAAACAGACAAACACACAAACAACAAGTGAAGTTAATACATATACGCGCAGTAATTGTCCGTGAATATTAATAACTTTGTAGTTATTTACACAAATAAATTTATAAACTGCGGACATTTATTTGAGTTTGAGCCACTGTATGCGGCAAAATGTGATATCGACAAGTGGTCATTTTTTCTTTCTAGACAAAAAGGTATTTTTTATGCGTTTCCAACCGCAGACGGGTTTCAGACGAACACATCTGATAAAAAAAACACAACAAAGAAGCTAATTAGCGAACAAAACTTTCAAAATGTGTATTTTGAACCAGGTTAACTTTATTTGCGTAACTAGAAACTGACAACTATGCCCCCTTTGATATCCACGCACACAAATATAGAACTTAATAAAGTTGTGTGTGTTGCTTATTTTATTTCCACCCACCATAAGTAACAAAAAAATGTACTGTTTATGTCAGAAATTCAGACATTTTTGGTCAGAGAAATAAGAGTTTAAATTTAAGAATACTAGTAATTATATTGTAAGATTAAGTTATTTATCGTATATGTAGTACTAATCAATGACTAAATAGCTACATAATATCTATCGCACTCTGAAGAAATTTTGTTCATGTCTAAGCAATTTTGGACCAATAACGTATATTTCAAAGTTTTGAGTACCAACAAAATTGTCGAAATACTATTGCAAAATTACGTACGAACATTTATCAAATGAAAAATTAGGATTGGTACGTACTTAGTCAAAAAATGTGATGAGATTTATAAAAATTGGGATTGCAAAGCGATTCTCGTCGGCCAAAACAAAGCGACTTAACGCGGCAACTGCGCGCCGCGGTCGATCAAAGTTATTTCGCATACGATCCATCCGTCACACGATTGCCATCCATCCGTCTTTAGTACTACACAAACACACCCACATTCAAAGTCCATAATCCAAAAGGTTCTTATTGTAGATAATCCAACAAATGTCATGTTATTTGAGAAAACATGTTACTTCTTACGGGTCGGTGCGAAACGAAAAAAACGCGTTTTTTAGAAGTTGGTAATATACTACCAACTGCACTATCCACGGCGACCTTGAAACGATTATCATCCCTTTTTACCGTTCATTGTAATTGTTTATTCCCAAATCTTTTGCATTCACGTAATGAAACAAAAACGAACAAGATCACAACAGACAGAACCTATCTAAACTGTAAATACAGAACCAATTTGTACTGACAATTTGCACGACGAGATGGCGCCAAGTGTCAACAAGCACGATTACAGTACATTATTTATGTGATTAATGTACAAGACGCGTTAATTACAATTTATTTTAGTATGGTTGTATATACCATTCTGTTTAGGAGAGCATGGGTGTAAAAATCTCTATTTTATCTCCATTGTATCTATTTTATGCGGTTATTTGATACTTAAAAATCATCAATATATAGAGATAATTGAAATGAGATATTTATTAACAATGTTGCCAATTCAGATATTAATTTAGTTGTCTCTTACGAACGCCTTGTACTTTTTCATTTTACATGATTTCTATGTGGTCAGCTTAATCGGTTGCCGACCCTTAAACAACTGTGTATACACAATGGTAAATGTGTTTATCTTTAAAGGATTCCATTTTTAATATAATTATTATTTATTAGCACCGACACAGGATTATTGCCCTTATTATAACCCCACATTTAATGTGGTGAGGGTATATTGAGTTTGACTCAACATTTGTAGCACCTTTAAGGAGGCGTGGCAGATATAGACTTATATATGGATTAGATCAGAATTGAAAACTGAATCGATTTAGCTGTCCGTCTGTGTACAGGATAACTGCCGTAAATTTGAAGCAATTGATCTGAAATTTGGTATACAAGCTTATCTCTTAAAAAGTAAGGACAAGTTCGTGAATGGGCAAAATCGGTTCACTTGTTTTTTTTTCTTTTTTAATATTAATCTTCAGCGCGGCTGAAGATAATTTTTCGTACTAGTTTTTTATTTGTCTTACGGATAGCTAATTTAAAATCGTTTTTGAACAGTGGAAAAAAACATATCCAATCTATTTACAGAAAAATAAGTTTTGTTTGAAAAATTTAGAGACCAACGGAATACAATACAAAAAAAGAACAACACATACATGTAAATCGTTTTATTGGAACTTGTCAACATCATAAATACAATCAACACAGTCTTCACATAAAAAAAAACCATCGGAAAAAAAATCATTTCTTCGACCATGCCTCGATAATCTCCTTACGATTCTTCTCACCGTTCGTCGGAACACCTTGCGGATTCTCGAGAATTATCGTACCAGCAACCGACCCATTCGCAAAATTCACGAATTTACAAAACGGCACCGTCAAACCAGCGGATTTCCCCGAGACAGGTTCCCTAGCCACGTAAACAACCTGCCCCGAATATTTCCCAAGATCTCCGTTAATTTCCTGCCCGGAACTCGAGTACAGCTTAAAATTCTCCACCCCGAAAATACGTATAACCGCACTTTGAAAATCATCGCCACTGATTATGCCGTTACGTTGTTCGAGAAGTACAAGACCTTTCGTGGATTCCTTACAGTATTTTGTCGGTAATCCAATTACTTCAACGTTCACCCATTTTACTTGCGGTAACTCGATGTTTGTATTTCTCGTGATTATAACTTGTAACGCGCAGTCTTTTATCGACTGGGTTTCTTCTATTATTAGAGAATCTTTTGACGTGCGAGTTGTTAACGGTTTAAACGGCGCTTTTATAGTTTCTTCGATGAACGTTTTGAACGATTCGGAAACTCGTTCTAATTCACCGTCGGCCTTATAAAAGACTGAAATCTCGTCAGTCGGGACTAAATGCGCTTTTTTACGCAACTTTTGAACCCGGTTTATAATCTCCCGCGCCGTACCCTCATCTTGCATCGAAGAATCAGGCGTGCAATCCAACAAAACCAAAACATCGTTATCGCTGTGGACTTCGTACTGCCCCGAAGATAAATCCGTCTTAAAAATTAACCGGATCTCACTCAATTCAATCCTATGCCCTAAAATCTCCCGGAAACCCTTCTGGACCATCTCATTAATCTCCGAATCCGTTAATTCCTTAACGGCGACCGTTATCCGCTTAAAATCCTGCTTTAAACGTAACCCCAAAACCTTATGGTCAGGTTCCGCTCGCAAGGTAATCCCGTAACGACTTTTATCCGTAGTCGTCGTCAATTTCCTCACGTTTAATTCCGATAAGACGTACGTTTCTAGCGATTCAACGTCTTTGACGTATTCCGGGTTCTGATGGACTACGATGACCTCGGGGAGGGGGTATTTGATGGGGATTGTTTTGCGGTCGCGGATTACTCGGCCGAGTTCGATGACGGACTGCATTCTGGAGACTGCGCGTTCGATTTTGACGTCGATGAGTTTTTCGTCGGGTTGCGGGAGCATCAGGTAGTGGACGCTGTCCGAGTTCTCGTCGGTTAAGGTCTTGAGGTATTGGTACATGGTTTCGGATAGGAACGGCGAGAATGGGGACATCATCTTGATGATGTTGAAGAGGACGTTGAATAGCGTCAGGAGGCATTGCTTGCAGTCGGTTTTTCCGCCTTCGCCCTTCAGGCGTTTCCTGTTCATCCTGACGTACCTGGGGAGAAGAAGAATAGTGTTATTTGGAATTATAGTAGTTGTTAAATTAATTTAATTTTGTAGATGGATATTATAGTTATATTATATTATTATACAAAATTGAGTGAAAATCATTTGTACTTAACAGCGTATGCTTTTTATTAAAAAAATGTGGAGCAACCCAAAACTAAAATGTAAACATATCAGCGTTTAATTGAATTTTGTCCTTTTTTTATTTTAGACAATCTACACTAGCAAACTTATCTTTATCTTTTTGCAAAAAACGCAGAGTGTAATGTAAAAAAAAATCAGGAAATAAACAGTGTCTAAGAACAATATCGATCAGATTTGCTGTAGTTATTAACCGAATACTTATTTCAACCAATTTTTATATGGATTTGTATATCTGTGCATTATCTATTTATTTATTTATTAAGTGTGTGATGTTTTTAAGATAACCAGGATACAAAACACAATATTTTAATCAATTCGGATGATTTTTATACCGAATTCCGAATTATTCAGAATTACACTTTTATTTTCAGAATGCGCTATCGCTGTGCCAGGAAACAAAAGATCACACCTATGATAACTACTCACTATTCACAATAAATATGGGCAAAAAGGATTTTGGTGCTGTTTTTAATATCGTTTGTTAATAAATAGTTAAGTATGTAATTTTCTTTAGAAATGTGGTTTGGGTGAAAAAATATCAATATAGGTAAAACTACGAGAGCTGAAGGTGAGTCATCGCCTAAAAACGTAAGAACAGACGCATGAAAAAGCACTCTGTTTCTTTCTAACGCACGAGAATGGTCTGTAACGTATCAGCAAAATAACAGCTGGAATCGATGACTCACCTTCAGCTCTCGTAGTTTTACCTATAGTTACTTTTATAGTAGCTAGTTTTGTATGCTTTTGCCCAAAATGCACATATGAAGTTTTGCAGTTTGACTGACAATATGTATTAACTATAGCATAACAAAGAACAACAAAATCTCTGCCTATCTATCGGCAATTCTTTATAAGAACAGTAACATTAGGGTACAAACAAATACCATTTGTTTAAATAAAAATATGCAATGTTACGGACATATTTTTATTTTTTTTTGCGGAAATTATTATAAACTAAATATGATTAACTAAATATACGGACATAGCTGAAATTATTATTATTGATTAGGTATTTAGTTTTTCGAATAACATACTTAAAAAATATAAGTGACATTTTATATTTATTATTGTTCAAACAAATGGTAATTGTTTAAACAATTACAAATTAATTAGCAAATGTAAAACAGCACAAAACACATACCAATAAATAATCTAACAATAAAAATTTCTACAAAAAATTGAAAAATATGTCGGAGCATTGTTACTCTTGTTTAAACAAATAGTATTTAAAGCATGCCAATAGGGTATTTGACTATTATTGGAAAACCATCTTAGTGTGTTTATTCCTTCACTCTACATTGTGAATGCATTATTTTTCGTAATTATTTCCTCAATATTTCATAAAAATCAGCGTTAAAAATTGAATCATAAAAAGTCCCGCCAAAACAATACTTTCTGTTGTGTGACGTCACCGGTTAGTAGATATTAAATCGGCCCATATGGTCTGTCAGCATCGGGCGGCATCGGCATCGTCGCCGTTTGGTAATTGTGTTGTATGATGTGTTGTTTTCACAATTTCTACATAAAAATGGGCTATAAATGGTGTATAAATCCACAATGCAGAGATACGTCAAGAAAAACTCCGGATAAACTATTTGTAGCTGTTCCGCAAGATTTGAAACTGCGAAGAAAGTGGTTGGCTCGTAGAAATCCAAATGAAATAAATAGCCGCCAATACAAGTGTTTTCTGTTGTGAAGATCATAAGAAGATCATAAGATCATAAGTAAAACTGACTAGAATACGTTATCTATTGTATTTTCGAACCAGGTATTATCTGATCTGACAGCTTAAGGTTAGGGCTATCCTAACCTACAAAGTTATGCTTACATGGCGCTTCGTGCTATTAAATTCAAACGGGAGAAGTATAAGAGCGCGTTTGAGTAACCCGGTATTGTACGGTGAGAGTGACGCGCTGCCTAATAGGCGGACTAACGTCATACGGCGTTTATCTGCATATAAGAGAGAGACAGCCGACCCAAGTTATCTGAGCATTGCTCTCCCCATACCCTACCCTGACAACCCGAACGCGGTCTAAGCGGACTAACGAATGACATCACTGGAGACTGAGCCAATTACAGAGCGTTTTCAATCACATGATAGGACGTGAATAAAATTCAATTTTAATTTTGGTTTTTCATAGAAATAAAGCATATTTTTTTTGAAAAGTAATATCAAATAGTTTTCCTAAACTGTAATCTATTAGGATGACTATAATACATGCCATATTTTTAATACAGTCAAATACCCTATTATCTAATACTAATTTCAGCAAAAACAAATAAATTTTTGTTTAAACAAATGGTATTTGGTTAAACAATTTCAAACTAATTAACAAATTTGACCAATTAATCTAGCAATAAAAATGTCAGCAAAAACTAAAAAAATATGTACGTGGCATTCTATATTTTTGTTTAAATAAATGGTATTTGTTTAAACAATTGCAAATATTACAAAATATACATTGTATACATTTGCTTGAACACATGGCATTTGTTTAAACAATTACAAATTATTAATAAATGACAAAAAACATGCCAATAATCCAATAATAATGTTAACAGAAATAATTTAAAAAAATAACACTGTAAAATTGTAAATCAAAATTGTAATATTTGCCGCATAGTTAGGGTACTGCATGGGAGGGTGGTGGTAGTGAAACAAAAAGTAGTTGTTGTGGATTTGTTCTTTGGGATGTTCTGAACAATTGCTGATAATCTCCCGCAACTTTTGCTCTAAATCCGAGACAAGAAAAAAAAGCTTAAAAAAATGCATTTTTCTATTGTATTGTAAATGCGAAATTTGGGTGGATCGTTGCCGTCTAGCAAACAGTCCATTTTTTGGGCCATCCTAGTGTAGGGCTAATTTACAAGCACAGGAGGACATAACCTCACTATTCTATCAGCAATAGGGTATTCCGGTGTTTTTGAAATTGTTATTTTTTACAAAGTATGGGTGCTACTGTTTGCTAGTTCACAAGTAAAATATCAAACATTGTTGTAAATTAAGAGAAATCGTTGTTTGAAGTTTGAATTAGGATTGGTCTTTGTGACGTCACAAAGACCGCTAAGAGTGAGCGACTTGACAACGTTGCTATATCTAGGGTGCACGTAGTAAATTTTTGTGTTCTGTTGTGTCAACGTTTAGAATCGCTCGTTTGTTGACACCTGCTTTGGTTATTGAGGTTATATCAAACACTTGTTCAAAATGTATAAACTCCAACGCCGACATTGTTCTGTGCCGGGCTGTAACAGCAGTAGAACAGTAACTCCTGATAAGATTTTCTTTACATTGCCGACTAGCGAGATGAAGAGATGTTTGGCTTTAAGTTTCAATGATCAAATCATCTCTCAAAAAAGTTACCTTTATTCGTTGTCAAACAGCAGGGTCGCCAACCGTCAACTTGGCCGATCAGCTGTTCGAGAGCTGTCCGCTGTTGCCACCGCTACTAGGGATCGGTAATCATCGTGTATTTCCGAGGGTGGTCGGTGAATTCAAACGAAATGCACTTTTAATTGCAATTATCTCATAGAAAAACTAAATCAAAAAGCTCATAGCTTAGCTTTATGAATCCTCATAAATTGTACAATAGGTTCAACCGAATTTCTGCTTAAATTTTGACATGACCGGAATACCCTATTAATGGTGACATTTATGATTGAGTGTCCAAATAGAGTAGTGAAACACTTTTCTATTTTTCTATTATTGAATGCCTTACTATCTCAAACCTACGATTCACAAAAATTCGAAAATTATCACTTACTGTCAGTAAAAATCTATTAAAAAACCTGTAACACAAAACGACTCTTACGTACCAATTCGTTAAATAATCGATATACTTCGTAAGCCTCGGAATAACGTTGTACAGATGATACAGCGCCATCTCTTTCCTCACGTACTCCAGCAACGATTGCGTAAACGACAAAATCCACGAATCCATAATATTCCCCGACTTAACCATACTATCGGCATATCGAAACTCCTCCCCGTTATCCTGCACGTAGCACTCAATATTCTGCATTAAGAACCTAAACGCATTATACCACGGCAGAAAAACGTCCTTAATAATATCCCTAACCCCCTCCTCTTTAAACCTCAAATTCTCCGCTCGTACAACCGGCGAATTAATCAGATACAATCGTAAAGCGTCCGCGCCGTATTTATTCACGACTTCCATCGGATCCGGATAGTTTTTCTTGCGTTTGGACATCTTCTGTCCGTCGCCGGCTAAAATTAAGCCGTTGGCGATTAAATTCTTAAAGGGTGCTTTGCCGAAAAGGGCTGTGCCGATGACGGTTAACGTGTAGAACCAGCCGCGTGTTTGGTCGATCCCTTCCGCGATGAAATCCGCGGGGAACGCCTCTTCGAATGATTTGACGTTCTCGAAGGGGTAGTGCTGTTGGGCGTACGGCATGGAGCCGGATTCGAACCAGCAGTCGAACACTTCCGGGACGCGTTTTAATGGGGGGTTCCCGGGGATTTTCGACGGGATTTCCAGGTGGTCGATGCTCTCCCGATGTAGGTCGGTTACTTTTGTGCCTGTAAATGAATAAGTGGTGATTTATTTTACGCTACAGGTGATAATAAATAACTATAACAATATGGATAAATAACAAAATGTGCATTAACCATTCGAAAAGACTCACTTTCGCTTCAAAAAGATGACGAGAATAGGGTCCCTGGAGGACGTTGCGTGCGTTCTGATAACGAATAAGTATAGTTGGGTCATGGAATCTTTGCGTGTTGTCAAAAGTGACAGTCGTCTGAGAAGACGTACATCCAACGTTAATGTCAATCTTTTCACGTGTTGTAGAAAGAGTGAAGGCATGACAATCACATCGTAACTAGCTCATGTCACGTGGCCTTCGACAAAGCATGCTGCGTCACGCCAATCACAGTGCGTTCATATTTAAAGGGACGAGACCGATTTTAATATTATTAATTGTGTACGAACCGATTTTTTCTTAAAAAAAAACGTTGGGTCTGGTATACGTTTGGCACTAATAGAGCGTATTAACTTTTACTTTTGAGACTTAGTGCAAGTCCCCTATTAAAAAATGAATCAATTTAGCTATGTCCGTCTGTCTGTCACATTAACTGCCGTAATTTTGAAGTAATTGAACAAAAAAAAATAAAATAAGTTTATATATAAAAAAGATATCACAATTTTTCTATAGTTTGATATTTTTTTTTGTGTCAGCACTGCGCAGATTTTGAACTATTAACAACCGAAACCATTTCCAAAGGACATTAAACAACACATATTTCCCATCCACAAATTGATTCTACTTCCAACTAAGTTTACCAACCTGTCAATTCTTCAAGCTCGGCAATGCTGCCGATGCAAACGACTTCGTCCCCGTTCGAGGAGATCCAGATTGGGATCGGAGTGCCCCAGTACCGGTTGCGGCTCACAGCCCAGTCCCGAGCATCTCTCAGCCAGTTGCCGAAACGTTTCTCTTTCACAAATTCCGGAACCCAGTAAGTTTCCGATGTCGCTCTCTGGAGTTCGTCAGTCATTTGTTCCACGCGGATGAACCACGAAGGAACGGCACGGTAGATCAGCGGTGTGTCCGATCGCCAGCAGAACGGGTAGCTATGCTTATGCTGTAAGAATATTAAGGATTAGTTATAATATTTCTTTACAATAGTTGAGATATTTAGATCTCAATTCCACATTTCAGCAGAAAAAAGTTACTTTAGTTAATATAGAAGAATATGGTTAGCATAACATACGAACATACATATTTACACTATAACAATACTGTTATGAAATTTATTGTCAAAATATTTAGTCCAAAAAAATCATAACTGAATGCAAAAAACCGGGTAAATCCACTTCTTTTTTAAATTGAGTTGTTTATAAGTATGGGTAAATCACCGACTTTCCTGGTTTTTACACAGTACATATAGAGATAATATTATCTTTTTATTTTCTACGGAATACAGCAATTTCTACAGCCAAAGTCTTTTCAAGGGGGGAAGTTTACTCTAAAACTAATGGCGAGACTTTAGTTATAGAAGTAACACAAATTATATTTTCATATGTTCATCTTAAACCACTTCAAAACTCATCAATGAAAATAGTAAGTTTACAGTTAGAAAGAACACCTAAATCTACATCCAAAAAGCGGGCACCAAAAACTGGGGAGACTATCCCAGAGAGACCTAAAGAACTTTCAATGAACTATCCGACTTCATACAATATGTGAGAGCCCAACCACCCCAATAGCACTACAAGCAATATCAAACCTTTTTGCAATACTGTAAATGTACATTAGTACAATACTGAATATTCTTTGTTGCAAAGTAAACATTGTTATTATTTTCATTTTACTTATAGGGGTCGCAAAATCCATTGTGTACCGTGAGAAATTCTGGCTGTAAACAAAAATTTAAATAAAATGAAGATGAGAGTCTTCAAAATGAAGCAAATTAATTTCAAGTTAAATATTACAATACCGGAGCTTTGTCGTGCTACAAAGGAGCGTGGTACCGATTTCAGCCCCAGCAATTATTTTTTATTTTAAAGTTAAACAAATTAAAACGACGGAGCAGCTAAGAATACCATATATAAATTGACGGACGTCAAACTCCTTTTGTTACAAACCATTAAAAAAGTAATAAGCAACACAAATTGGAAAAATTGTGAAGAACATCATAAAGGAAGTAGAAAAAATGACGTTAGATGTCATTGTGGACAAAATTTTACAACCACTATTGATATTAATACTGATAGCGATAGTGATTTATTTTTTTGTACAGTTAACAATGATAATTGATGAATTATTGTTATTAAATATGAATTATTTAAATAAAATATTCATTCTTAGTGTTTGTTTTATTACGCATCATAAAAATTCTCATCAAATTTTAGTTGATACGGTAACTCTCGCCTAAGCCTTCTGTGATTACAAAAAAGCTAAAAAGTAAATACTAAAGTAATATACTAAATTCTACAGGTAGAAAAATGTTTGGTCAATACTTACATCCACTGAAGATGTATCTATTATGTAAGATTTCAAGATATATTGAGCAATTTTATTAATGGCAATAATACATATAAATAATACATTATAAATGATTGTAGTCGAAGTACACCATGATATCAAATGTAAAGATTTCTAGTTTTCGCTTTATTTGATTGGAATACACTGTTCTATACACAAAAGTTAAATTGGTTGCATAACCTATTTCAAGTTTGACAGTTTGTGTATAGCGGCAAAAATGTTCTAACATGGGCTTGGCGTATATTGACTTGAATCATTTATAATGTTCCTGTATAATCGTATAGATGACTAATATGTTTTATGTAAGTTTACTCATTTATGTTCTACAAGCTCTATTTTGACATATTCAGGCATATTTTAAGGCTTTAAGGGCCGATATATTCACCTATCGTCAAAGTTGTCGTTAGCCAACGAACAGATTACGCTAACGTTCGCATAAAAAATGATTCTGTCTTTTCACCGATCTGTAAGTTATCGTCAGGTAATGAGGACGTAAACATCGCTAACGAATGTTTTTCGGCAGTATACCATCAAATGTCGGTAAAAAAGGTGTACTAAATCAACACCTGGATCATAACTTGGACTAATTGCCGGTAGATGCAGCGCCGTAAATGACATTGATAAATCAATTATAAAAGACCACCAAAACTTGAAAAAAATCCTATGAAAGTCGAATTCAGCAAATTCGGCCATATTAACTAAATAATGACTTCAATTAATACAGTACCACGTTCGTACGTAAATATTTGTCAGTTTGTCATTAGTTTACCGGCAGGTTCATTCCATCGCGAAGAGAAAAATTGTTATAGTTCTAAACATAAAATATTTATTGGGGTTAGCAAATACGTTTAACCTTAAAATAATTCAAATTTAACTGCTAAAATATCTGGTGACTTTTTCCCAGTGTGAACTTGGCTTCAGTATTTATTCTTCCTGGTTATTAAATAGACTATTGGTTATTCATCCTGCTCTTATATTGGACATAGCATCGTTTCTGGTAAATCAAACATCTATACAAAAAAAAATCATAATCGGTTCACGAGAAAATACAAAATTTAAGTTTTACCAATGCAATAATTTCTTTTTAAGTTAGGCTTCTATTTAAGACTATTTCGGATAAAAGAACAAGTTAAGACTATTTCTGATAAAAAAACAAGTTCTTCTGATTATCTTAAAATATAAACACCTATAAATCTCTCCGGTAACAGTTTTTATAAACCATTTCACCAGTAAATTTCAATCCAACTCAAAATTCGACACAAAAAGATTCCATAAACAAATCCAAACACAAACCAACTCACCTGCGTCGCATGGAACAATCTCCCGTTACCCTTCAACACAGCGATGATATTCTTATCGGCATCCTTTACGTACTGCCCCTCGAAATCAACAACAGGCTTCGTAAACCTCCCCGAAGCATCGATCGGACATATCGGCTCCTGATCTCTCGTAATCACATTCGCGCCCAAACAAACCCTATAATCGTCTTCGCCAAAGTACGCCGCCTGGTGGACAATTCCCGTACCGGACTCCGACGTAACGTACTCGTCAACAAGCACCCTAAACGCACCCTTCTCCCTCAGCTCTGCAAAGTACGGAAACACGGGTTCGTACTTCAAATCCTTCAGTTTTAACCCGGGGAATTTCTCGATGATTTCAAAGTCGTTCGCTTGAAAAACCGATTCCACGCGTGCCTCCATGAGTATAAAGAATTTTCCGGTGCTTAATTGTTTTATTTTTACGTATTCTAACGTGGGGTGGACGCAGGCTGCTAAATTGCTCGGGAGGGTCCATGGGGTTGTCGTCCAGACAAGGAGGGATGTATTTTTGTCTGTCAGAAGTGGGAGAGTTACGGTTACGGCAGGGTCGACGACGTCTTTGTAATTTTGACCGGATTCGAAGTTTGATAGTGGCGTGTTGCAGGCGGTAGAATAAGGCATGATTTTGTTGCCTTGGTACACTAGGCCTTTCGAATATAGTTGCTTGAATACCCACCAGATGGATTCCATGAACCACGGGTAGAGGGTTTTGTAATCGTTCTTGAAATCTAGACGAGAAAATAGTTGTTTAGTGGTTTTATTACAGTGTTATGTTTAAAAGTAGAAAGTGAAAAGTGTTATTCAAGTTTGAGGTTTGATCTAAACTAATTGTTAAGTGAATATAGTCGAGATACAACTAAACAAGAATGTAAAAAATATAGATTCTTATAAAATGAATCAAAATTTTATCAATTTTAAATAACTTTGGAATGGACTGTTTTATTACACACAAATATTCAATTCGTTCTAGTTTTTGAGCAATATATTTAAGCCTAAACAAAATTCAGAATTTCTGCATTTAAATTCATGATTTGTTCTTTTCCTTTTAGCTACCTTTCAGTTGTCACATCTAAACGAAAGATACCAGGATAATATGGCAAGTTATTTTAAAAGATTGCCCATTTGAAGAGTTGAAGTAAATAATGAACTAAGTACCAACAATTGAAAAATTGGTTTTGTGACATTAAATTGGGCTGGATATTACTGGCTTTAATGTAAATAACGGGCTACGTAAAAATATGTCGTGAAATGCCTAACAAACTTGACCGCTCGATCTCGCATGAGTTAACTTTCGGCATATTTTCCTAAATAGCGCGCTAAGTGCCTTTAGTCAGTGCCAGTAGTTGCTTATAATTAAAATATTATGGATTTTATAAAAAAAAATGATTCCTACAAAAAACTCTTAGAATTAAAAAAATAAATATACAGGATGATCTATTCGAAAAAGAAATGGTTTGCAAATTTCCATAATAAATTGAATAATATATTAAACAAGAGCTTGTTTAAATCCAAAAAACTTTTATTTGACAGACAAAAGATTGTTTTTATTTAGCGTAAAATCATAATTTAATAAAAAAGTTGGGTATACCCATTAAAAAAAGAAGTTAACCTCATTTTCACCGATTGCAGCACCATCTGCAATGAAACTAATATCGCCATCTCATTTCCCCCTTTGCGTCCTACAAGTTTATTTAAGACACTTTTGTCGTACCATGTATATTTCTCGAGATATTGAAGAGTCTCAAGTTAAAAAGACCACCCGGTATAAATTTTGTATTCTTTTAACTCAAAAATGATGGATTTTATAAAAAAAATTATTCCTATAAACTATTCTTAGAATTAATCTTGTAAAATGTAAAAATATATTTATTTGAAAAAAAAAGAAAAAAGAATTACATCTTATTTTGATTATTATTTTAATTTCTTTAAGTTTTCTAGGTTAAAAACTATTCTAGAGCACGTTTTTCCTTATGAAATCTGATACGAATTTTTACCTTTGGCTTTGATGAGCTTTGTGATGTTTGTTTTGACTGTAAGTAGCTTTTTATTGTGTGTTTCATCTCTATTATTTATTAAATTTTCCAGTGTAGTCTGAAAGGGCATCTTAGGGCGAAACATGTAACTACGTAAATAAAAATATATTGAACAGGAAGAACCATATTCTTTTTATTATTAACTGTTTTATTTGTTTTAGAGTTTTCTACCTGCGTAATTAATAAATCCGGTGTAGGGTGACCCATATTTTTTAACTCTGTTTTAACAGCATGCAAAAAAGCATTATTTTTGATCAGGTCGATAATGTTATTTACTGAATTCATTGTTGAAACACTTGGAACATCAAAAAGCAACGGGAAATAAGGGCTCGAGTGGCTATTGCCAAATGGCAACAAGTTTGAACAAAATCTGTCAAATTATTTTCAATTTATTCAATTTATGCCAAGCCGGATTTGGAGTAAGAAACAAGCGTTCGGTTTTAATATTTTCTTCACGTTTACTCATTAGTTTTTCAAAAAGACGAACCGGGCAAATATCTGGGTTATTTATGTTTGGAGTCAACCATTTACTATTAGCGCACCTTTGTGCTCCACCCTGTGCAGTTTTTGTAAAGATGGGATTGTATTCAATGCGGCCAGTATTTAATCTTTTTATGTCGGTTTCTTTTTTAAAATAATTAACTAAACATTTCGTAGCTTCTCCTCCCCTCCAAGCTAGTTCATACGATGCAACGTGAAAAAACTTTCTTTGCAATCCACAAGGTGTATCTTTGCCCCATAGGTAAAAATTTGCAACAATTCTGTATTAGAAAGTGCCACAGAACTTTGTTTGTGCTTTTCAGGATGTTTTTGTAAAATTTTTCTTTTTGCATCTCTTGCATTCCGAGCATTTCTGAATTCTATATCATGGAAAGGATCAAAGGACCTGTTATACTTATTAAAGTAAAGTTCTTGAACTAATTTTGCCGTTTTATTCCACATTGTCTTTATTACTGCTTCTTTATAATCATTTCCGTCTTTTCTTTTCCTGTTATAAGCCCAATCTTTTATAATCAATGCCAGAGTAGCTGTTGTAGTAGATCGATCCAGAATATAATTTCTTTCTTTGGTGAAGGTCTTAAATTGTCTCCATATAGACTGATTACTTATTAGAGTATTTTTCGAAGTAGTTTCTAAAATCCTTTTTGTAATTTCTGCATTAGAAAAGGTACTAAACCGATGACTTTCACCCATTTCGCGTTGACACAATTAAGTAATTATTTTGACAAGTATCTGACAGTTGCTAGGCAAATAAAAGCTACAGTGATTATTCCCGAGAATAATAACAAGAGATTTATTCCCACTATAATAATGACATAATTGGTTGAAACTTACCCTTGTGACAAATAAAGAAGCATTTCATTGGTTTTAAGAAACGTCAAAAAATAATCATTTTAATAATTTTTCATTTATTCATTTGTTTTTACAGTGATATGGAGCTGGAATCAACATTGAATACAATGCATCACTTTAAACCTACTCTCTTCTTTTTTCAAAGTTACCAAACATACATATATTTGTAATCTTATAGTTGTAAATTGTAATCTTATAGTAAATTCTTAAAATGACAATCAATTTAGATTACATATCAACAAATACATATATATATATATAATCTGTAAAATGTTTGTTTTTCCCGCCATATAACATTCTAAATGCTGCATGAAAAACAATGCTAAAATTATTATAGTAAAGAAAAACTATTCTTTTCGATAGCAAATAAAGCATTGCGTTCATCACGGTATAGTTTATTAAGCCGAATTCCCAAAACATATTAAATTGCGACATCCTTACCAATCCAACGTCCAAGGCGATTCATTATAACCTCCCATTCCTTAGCGTAACGGCTCACAATTTTCCTGCACTCGTTATTGTAATTACCGATACCCATTTTCATGACGTCTTCGGGACCTTTGATCCCCAAATTCTTGTCGATCTCAAACTCAACGGGCAAACCGTGCGTGTCCCAACCAAACCTACGTTCCACGTAATAACCTTGTTGATGCGCGTACCTCGTGACAACATCTTTGATAGTTCCGGCCAAAATATGACCGTAATGAGGCAAACCTGTCGCAAATGGAGGACCATCATAAAAGGAATACCTAAAAACGATAATTTCGAGGTATTTTGGTTGTATTGTGTTTAGTTTTTACCTTGGTTTTCCTTTAGATTGTTTGAGACAGGTTTGAAACACGTTTATCGTGTTCCATAACGTGACAATCTTTTCTTCTTCTGAAGAGAAGTTTATCGTTTCTGGAACGCGCGGAATTTGCTGTTTTCCATCACCAGCACTCATTTTCTTTAATTAAATAAGCTTATTCAGTTAATTTCGGTAATACTTTCAGCAGTTTCAACGTGTCGGCATGTGCGATATGAGCACATGCAATAACTGTCAAGGTTTCGTAATCGGTTTATAATATTTTATTTATAGATTGTTTAACTTGTCATATATTAGTAGAAATTCAGGGAAAGATATAACTAAGAAATACACAAAAGTCGTTGTTTTAAATTCATTTTATTCAACAAATAATTCAGTTTATTCCTCCATATTTTACAGGTACCTGTAAATAAAATTGACACTGACAGCTCCACAACATCGCCCGGGATCAGGCCTACCAACACGCCGTAAACAAACTACCTACACACATCGCTAATTATGAATTTCTGAGCCTCAAATTTATTTATTACGTTCAACAATCTTATATCGTCACAACATTTTGCTTATATGATTAAAAAATGCACGCTTGGTCAATTTCTTGTTTTATTTTTAGTCGTTGTTCGACCCATTGCTGGTGCATAGTGCTCGCGCACGCGCAGTGAGTTATGTCGATTTTTCATGTGTGTGTAACTGTTTATAACTTGAATTTATAACCAAAACATTGGACTTATTTGTGCTTATAAAATGGTTAGTGTAATTTTCGGGTAGTTTTCATTGACTGTCAACTGTGTGATTAGTTTTGTGCTTTATTATAATATTAGTAGTGGTGGGGAGCATTGACTTACCCCCGACAAGAGGGGTAACTTGCAGAAAAAATGGATATTTAACCTCAACGTCATAACAACAATTTATGTAAGTTCTACATATTCAATATTTCAAACAATTTCGTGGAATCTACACCGTTATGATTCATGTAACTATTAGTTCCGAAAATAGTGATTCTGCTATCGCCCATATAACTTATTTGTGTTTTTTGTTATAAATATTTGTATTCTTATAAAGTAGAATGCAAAATATGACCAAAAACTGATGAGAATACCAACTATTTGCAGACAAATCTAACAAAATGAGAAAAGTTATAGATAATATTGGGTGAATGCATAGGTGAATGTATGAAGTGATATTTTTCTTTGATTGACAGCACTGCTAACTTTATAAAATTAGATAGTACAAAGTTAAAAAAATAAATGAATTGAGGGCAAATAAATGTGTAAAATAGAGTTTTGGGACACCTTGTATACAAATGCTCAAATGGACTAGATAATTAATATTTATTTAATAACCGACTCGTGCAAAAGTAAAAATTTAAACTGTCACGTTTTTCTACAAGAAAAATTCGGACTTCCACTCGATTTTTTATGGAAAGAGCTGGGATATGATATGGAACCATATGGCATGTGTAGTGGAGACTGTAATGGGGTTCTTTTGTGCACCTGTCTGCCGATATATGAGCTCACTAAATCAAACTTTACGCATTGCTGAAGTTCAATATTAAATTTATCCCTGCTAGATATCCCACTTTTTCTGCAGGTGCATTGAAATTATAGTTATTCTCTTTGTGCATTGCACGTGATACCAGCGAGGCCCCCAAAACCAATATTTTCGTTGCGAGAATATCGAATTTTAAATTTATTGCTACTGAATACTCTAACCTCAAGTTTTGCTACAAGCTTTTGTGTTACATAATTCGATAAGCAAATTTCTCATAGATTAAAAAACACAAAAACAAAATCATAATAATTTATAGTATAAATGTTTGCACCCAAAAAAATAAATCCGCTTGTCTCCATATGGTTCTATAGGCCGATGTTCTTCAACATTTTGTTAATTTTTCTATACAAATCACAATTCAAACGATAATAACCTAACAAACGTCTTGATCTAGTCGCCCGAGCATACATACTTCCACAATAGTAGGTAGGTACCTATAAATTATAATAATGGGGGATGGCTATGGTTGCCGACGTACCAGCGTTGTTGATTTTTAGCGTTGTTCATTTGTCTGTTTGTCGCCATCATCCCAAATCTTGTGCGTGTTGTTAAAATTTGCATTCGATCGCAATTTTAGTCGGATTTCCACGGGAAAAACGGTAAATTATCTTACGAAATGTCTGTCAAAGTCGGTAATAGAAGACGCGTGACGATGTTTTGTGGTACGATTCAAGTGAATTTAAGCGTTTTATTGAAAATTTCGGATAAGCGTTGTATTCAGGTGAGTTTTTTTTTTTGTTAGTTATGTTTTTATTGAATATTTTTGAGGATCTTTGTTTATCAATTAGGTTTGTGGTGTATGTTACGTAAACGGCGATGTATAAATTTAATATTAATATGGTTAGGTTTGTTATGCACTTAAGAATTTTAGTTAATTGTGCTTTCTAACTTAAAATAGATATCTAACCTCAACGTCAACGTATTTAAGTATACTAACTACAGTCTAATCGCAGAAATGTTGAAGCGCTTGCCTTCACACAAGCTTTAAATGTCTGTTTTAATATTATAATTTGAAGTTACAACGGAAATTTACAACAAGCAGCTAAGCAATCAGTCGCAAAATAAACAAAGCAACCTGGAAGATCTTTTGGAAAATTAAATAAGTTAATTTAATCAGCTTATAACCCAAGGAATCATTTCGACCTATTTCGACTCATTTCACCCATTTCGACTAAATTTGACTTTGCGGTGGCATTAAGGTGTTTAAAAAGGTAGACATAATTGTCAATCGGCTGTTACATATGCATGTTCAAGTTTGCGCATTAAAAATACATATACGTTACCGTAAACTTTGAACCTGGGCTAATAATTAAAAAATATCCGGCTCGATTCTTCCAAATGTGTTTTTGTCATAGCCACCAATATTCTTAAAGTCGTTCATGTAGACGCGACAGAATTGAGCCGGATATACGATTATTTGAATTATTATTATTATTATTATTGTGGTAGGTAAATCTTATTAAAAGTAATGAAGTACATTTGGTGCCTCTGTTCATTTTTATCGCCACATTAATAAAATGTAAAAAGTGGGCTGTAATGGAACAAGAGCTCTTAAATGTCTTATCCCTTTAAATCTGGCATAAGTCTATTATTTTACTTTGTGGGTGGCGCCTCCATAGATAATTTGCCTCGGGGCCCCGACTATCCTTAATCCGCCACGTTAATTTTTTTACTCGAAATAAACCTTACTAAGAAAATGCGGGAAAAGTGTGGGATACACACAGGGTTGTTATAAAAACGTTTTTTTTTATTTCGAACAAAACAAACATTTTTTTTTTTATAAAATAATGTTTTTAAACACGAAACAATGTATTTAAACACTTCGCAAAAAAACATGTTTAAAACATGAAAAAAAAAAGTTTTAAACATGTTTTAAATCACGCAATTGTTTTATTTGTAAACATTTTCATCGGCGTTTTTTTCATACATCACGTCTCAGTGGAGTTAAATCTGTTGTGTGAATTTTGTTGTCACGCTAGAGGGCGCCAGTAATGCAATGTAGGCCAAAATCGATTTAGTTAGTGTTTATTTAACAATTTTCGACTATTTTCACACAAAAAAGTTATTTTGGCGTTGCGTTCGTGATAAAAATTGACGATCGATATATTTTTGTGTTCAGAACGTCATCCTGATAGAATATATCACACAAAGAATATAGGGTACCGTTTAAAATTTCAATGATGACGTCATTTCCGGAAAAACCGGAAGTCATATTAACCTCAAGAGTATCCCAAATAATGGAATTTTTTGTATATCAACACTTTCCCAAATTTCATTCGTCCGGTTTTATAAAAAAAGAAAATAAACGGGAATACCTATGGCGTGGGTCACCCGGTATGTTATTATAAAAGTTTTTGTTTATTGTAGTTACATGCTATCACTGAATGTATTATTATATTTTATAAAGAATTATTTTTTATTAATAAATACAATATTTAAATATTGTTTTGATTTTTTAATTGATCCATGCATAAAAATCTTGAAGACCAGCATACAACTCTGATTAAATAATTAAATATGTTGTCCGAATTTCGGTAGTTTAAAACACTTGTTTTACGCATTTTAAATAAACCGTTTTAAACAAGTGGGAAATAAAATAGTTTAAAACAAAATATTTGTTTTAAAACATGTTTAAAACAAATATTTTAAAACATAACAACCCTGGATATACATAAATAGTCCACATCAAATATCAAGTATGGCACCTATCATTCCGATTTCCTAAACTACCCTCATCAGCAGGACCAATATATCTGATATAGTGTCTACAAATATGACCCCACTGTTGCCATTAGTGACCTAATCGAAGACATACGTCTTGCGGGAGTTTTCCGACAAAAGAAAATGAACGCTCTCTGTCACTGTGATACAGTCTTGCGTAGCGATCGTAACTGAAAAGAAAAGAGCAGCGTTAGTTGACTTCCATTGTACGAGTCGGCCATGATTAAGTCCTATCGGGGTGGACAGATCGCCCCTCCGTATCTTGCCGGAAAAGTATCAAGTTTGGCCAATTCACGCC
Organism: Aphodius sticticus; assembly: GCA_963966075.1. Taxonomy (NCBI): domain Eukaryota; kingdom Metazoa; phylum Arthropoda; class Insecta; order Coleoptera; family Scarabaeidae; genus Aphodius; species Aphodius sticticus. Next base: position 4,305,612 of record OZ014507.1, read on the forward strand.
ATACAGTTATATACGACTTTTAGTGGCAAAACGAGATCGATAACTCGTTGGAATTGGAATAGTTGTTCTTGGAATGCTGTGAGTCATAAAACTAACAGATTATACTTCGTTTAGATGGTGTTGATGATTGTGTTGGTTTGTGGAATTTGTGGATTTTATGTATTTTATGGTGGATTTTGTTTCCCATAACTTAGTCTAAAGTATTTAACAAAAAAGTACACCCAGAGCGATTTTTACATCGCGTAGCGTCCGCGATAATCGCGCGAAACCAAATTACATTGCAGCATAATATGGATGTGACCAAACCAGAGAGAGTCAAATGCGTCAAATTTCGCAGAATGCAGCGTTTATTTCGTTCAACCGCATGGCTTTTTTGTTAAGAAGGAAGTCCAACAGCTGATCGACAGCAGCTCGGCTGTTTTTGATGAGTTTGGAAAATCAGTCGAGAATTGGTTTTTGCGTGGGGATGTCGACGTTTTCGCTAAAGCTTCTTTGGAACAAGATAGACTTTGCCGACGTGCGGTCAACATTATACGGTCTAACGTCTTTAACGCTGTTTAAATTTATTTTTGCACACGTAATCAGGCTGTCCGTTGTATAGTGATTCTTTACAATGGTACCAACATAACATGGTAACTCTAAAAATTACTGTGAGTCTGTGTACTGTGATAAATTGTTGACATAACGACATAACCTACGTTGAGAATTTGATATAATTATCATATATTTATATAACTTTAAATTTGACTACGGTTTATGTAGTGATATCTGCAAAAACACACGTACTATGAATATGTGAAATATTTGAAAGTGTAAGGTTATGTGCTCATTTATACCTAAAATATGTACGGTAGCATTGTGTGTGAAGAAATACGTGTACACATACGTATATATGTGCGTATATACATCAATAGCACAGGGATTTGATAACGTATAAGAAAAACAAAACACTTAATAAGTTATTCTTTATTTACCAATTTGTAATTCATATATTATAAGACAATTAGACAACATATTATATAGCTTTATTAAAACTATATTATAATGTCAACATAAAATCACAAAAATGACAATGCTCGCTATCATCAGTCACGCATATGGTTCGTAATGCTTGTTCGGTTCTTCGGGGGTAATTTCAATAGAATCTGCGGTTTGTTGTCTTCAACATAAATTCTCCATACACTTTGCACTTGAGAAGAAAAACATCTGGACTCAGTGGTTGACAAGTCGGCTATGTCCCATTATATAACATTTCACACATAATAACATTATAGACGTCTTCCAGTAATATTATCAACTAATTTGATACAAAATCGGTAATCTTCAGCATACCTCGGTGATTTTATTGTCAGTTCATGGAAATTATGAAAATTAGTAATCACATCTCTTGTCTAGAAATCCTCTTCGATCAACAAAATAGTACATCAGGATTTTGATTCTCCGTATAGTAATTTGAATCCAATTACAAAACCCGTAATGAGCTTCTGCATCATACCATACTTGGAGCTTGAATTCTCTGGTAATAGAATGGATAAAACAGCACTGTTTATATGTATATTCTGCTAGCTAACCTAAGAATTGACATGGTGTTTTTAATAAAATAATAGTATACTTCTTTAGGCACAAACCTGATTGATGTCTGATACAATGGTAGAATTTTTATGGAATCTCCTAATTTCGATTGGAATACTGCTTTGTGAGGTGTTTTCTTTATTTTCAGATTATATCTGATTTCTAGGTTAGAGCTCTCGAAATCTGTCCAGTAAAGTATAAATGTGGATTTTAGCGAGTTACAGACTTTTTTGTGGTATATGGTAGATAGAGATAGGCCCATTACTATTATCTTCGTCTAATGACGACTAGTTCTCGAGAACATCGTAGATGGACACACTGTTCAGACTCGAACATGGATGGAAAAATTGGGAAAATACGACGCCGATTCTTTAAAGGTGTGGCTTTATTTCTTTTCATTTATTGGATTTTTTTTCACATTTTTTTTTACATTGACATAAAGTGGAACTACTGCGGCGAATCGCAAAAATACATAATTGAAATGTTATTTCTGAAAACAGGATATTACCCCTCCTCCAATTATACGTCTATCTTTGAGCAGCAATTGTTTAAAATTGGGCATGGGTATAATAAATATGGAGATTTGGCGCACTAGAATAGTTAATTCAGATTGTTGTCATCTTATAAGATGCTATCATTATTCAATAATTAACCCACAGGAGCATTGAACTGTTTGAATAATTGGACCAATAGGGGACCACCAGAGCTAAGCAGAACAGACCTGAAGTTAGGCTGAACCAGCCTCTTAAGAGGCCACACCTTTGAAGAATTGGCGTCGTATTTTCCCAATTTTTCCATCCATGTTCGAGTCTGAACAGTGTGTCCATCTACGATGTTCTCGAGAACTAGTCGTCATTAGACGAAGATAATAGTAATGGGTCTATCTCTATCTACCATATACCACAAAAAAAGGCTGTTACTCGCTAAAATTCACATTTATATTTACTGGGACAGATTTCGAGAGTTCTAACCTACAAATCCGATATAATCTGAAAATGTAGAAAACTTGGGGACACTGCACAAAGAAGTATTCTAATCGAAATTAGATTACATAAAAATTCTACTATTATATCAGACATCAATCAGGTTTGTGCCTAAAGAAGTATACTATTGTTTTTTAAAATTTCCTTTTCAATTGTTAGGTTAGTTAGCAGAATATACATATAAACAGTGCCGTTTTATCCATTCTACTACCAGAGAATTCAAGCTCCAAGTATGGTATGATGCAGAAGATCATTACGGGTTTTGTAATTGGATTCAAATCACATTACGAGGAATCAAAATCCTTACGTACTATTTTGTTGATCGAAAAGGATTTCTAGACAAGAGATGTGATTACTAATTTTCATAATTTCCATGAACTGACAATAAAATTATCGAGGTATGCTGAAGATTACCGATTTTTTATCAAATTTTTTGGATATATTACTGGAAGACGTGTATAACATTATTATATGAGAAATGTATAATGGGACATAGTCGACTTGTCAACCACTGACTCCAGACGTTTTTCTTCTCAAGTGCAAAGTGTATGGAGGATTACGTTTAACACAACAAACTGCAGATAGTATTGCAATTAGCCCCGAAGAACCAAACAAGCATTACGAGCCGTATGCGTGTGGTCTCAAGATTGGTCTCATTGGATCAACATTTTTGTGATTTTGATATTATAATATAATATTAATAAAGCTTATGTTGTCTATTTGTCTTTTATAAATAATATATAAATTACAAATTGGTAAATAAAGAATAACTTATTAGCTGTTTTGTTTTTCTTATACGTCATCAGATCCCTGTGCTGTGGATGTACATACGTATGTAATATCGACCCATGCAACAAAGACTATAGTAACTACATTTAGTTTGTTAGTTACGATAGTCTTCGTTGCATGGGTCGATATGTATTTGTTTTTCAGTAGCTAGGCATAAGTGTATTATCGGCTGAGAAATGAGTGCATAATCTATCGTACCAAGAGTAAGTAATCTGTGACCAAAGTTATTGGTACGGGGTTTGTCTTTTAGGAGGTATAAATGTATATGGGCGCATAATCGCGATACACTTTCAAATATTCCACATATTCAGTACGTGTGCGTGTATTCATAGTACGTGTGTTTTTGCATATATCACTTCATAAACCGTAGACAAATGTTGAAGTTATTTATCATATAAATATATGATAAATATCTCACATACTCCACATAGGTTATGTCACGGTTATGTCAACAATTTATCACAGTAATTTTTAGATCTACCATGTTATGTTGGTCAGCGTTGTAAAATCACTAGACAGCCTGCTTACGTGTGCAAAAGTAAATTGAAACAGCGTTAAAGACGTTAGATCATATAATGTTGACCGCACGTCGGCAAAGTCTATCTTGTTCCAAAGTAGCTTTAGCGAAAACGTCGACATCCCCACGCAAAGACCAATTCTCGACTGATTTTTCTAAACTTATCAAAAACAGCCAAGCCTCTGTCGATCAGCTGTTGGACAACGCTCTTAACGTTCGAGGCCAAAACCAGTCCTGAGCGTGTATCGAAAAGCGCGCGAATCGCGTGCGCAATATTTTTACTAGGAGGGATAGCATACCGCGCGGCGTTTTAGTACAAAAATATTAGTCGCAAAATGGTAAACACAAAATAACTAATTGAAATTGTAAAAAATATCCAATATTGTTTGACGTAGGACACATAAAATATGATATAAAATATTATATATTATTACATAATAACGAAAAAGTTATTCAATAAGGTATTCAAAGATGTAGTTCTTCCTTGTAATAGTATATTGCTTTTACGCAACCGGTTTCGGCTAAAGAGCCATCATCAGGCAACAACAACAAGCACAAAACAAAAACAGAACATTAGTATAAATTCGTTATTAACAAAAGTACAATTATAACTACAATGGGGTACCTACTTGTCAAAGGAGAGATACAATTCGTGTGGCATAAAACCATTAAACATAGTTAAGACAGTTTTTAGATTTTGGATTGTATAGAATCCGCACGTTGAATTTTGAAAATCTGATAACCGATTTGGAAATAAACAGCCTCAGATATGACAGGAAATGAGGTTGGTTTTTAGATTGGGGATCGCCATATTCAATCTTAAATGCACATGACACTTGGGATCAGGGAGCTTGAAATATCATAACAAATAAGTTTAATGTATAGTGTTTCATTTAGGGTCGCCATATTTCATCCGCCATAGTGAATTCTGAAAATCTGACATCGAGTTAGGAATCACGAAGCTCTAGATTACACAGGATAAGTGACTTTGTGAGTTTTGTGGATCCAACAGTTTTTATTTGTTGTGCCGCTACATTTATTCCACACCATTTTTAATTTTAAATAAATTCTTACATATTTAGTATGATCGAACCCAAAAACGCGTTGTCACCATAATTAATGAATATTTTAGTCCAAGAAGATGAATTTAGCCAGACTTTTCGGTTTCCTGGCCCATAGTGAACCCATAGTGAATTGTAATTATATAGTTTAATTAATAATGTCTGCAAAAAAGCGCATTAAGAATAATTTATTTAAAAGTTACTCCAAGTAGTGCCTTTATATGAAAAACAGTCCGTTTCGCACAATTATTTACAACAATATACTAAATTGTTCAAGGGTGAAAGGAAACCTCTTAATTCTTGCTTAGCATTCTGTTTATTTTTTTTTATATAGGATACATGTTTCGGCCAATCTCAGCCTTCTTCGGTCCTAAATTGTCTAAAAATCGGAGATAAATATAAAAAGAATGTCTTTGTCGCAGTTTGATGTTCTGGAAGAACACGCCAATAATTTATTTTGAAACTAACAATAACTAAAGCGGATACAGATGGATTAATTAGTAAGATCGTATTTAAAATTGCGTATTTAAAACGCTTATTTTCAAAATATAAATGCGTCTAAGTCCGCCATCTACTGTTGACAAGTGCCTGTCGGTTTGCCTCATTGAATTAAATTATGAAATCGTCATGAAAGTCAGAATCAAAATGCGATATCACGACTTATTAATTCTAATGAAGGGGGGAATATTTCGTTGGCCCCCTTTTGCGAAATTAAAAGGGGAAAAAGAACCGGACGAGTATGGAATAAAAACCGGGCTCGGCTAGGCGGTGGTAGGTAGTGTCATCTGGCGACGGATTGATTATTTAAACACGCGCATCTGGCGAACACAGATCACGTGTCATTGCACGTGCCCTCCCTCATCACCGCAGCACCGCTCGCGACTTCCATACAAAATGCAGCCGGGCCGGAAATTTGGAACTTCGCAAAGAATTTTTGATCGCAGACAGAGACAGAGTCATAATGCGAATATAAGTGTTCACAGCAGACGGTCAGTTTTCTTTTTGTTTTTTTTGTGGGGGTGACAATAAAGATACGAGAAAAGTTTCTAATAGAATGTTGATTTATTTAATTTTTTTAAAAATAATAAGCACGAAATGATTAAGGTGACCAGATTTTTATTGTAGAAAAGCGGGACAGTAGCGGGGCGTGGTGGGCGGTAGTAATTAAAACCAACCGTCCTTTCAAAAGATCGTACTCGAAAATAAACAAATGCTAGGATTTTTATAAACACAAAAATTATTAGTAGTTTCAGTGGTTTTTAGTGGTTTTTTAAGTTTCGTTGGTTAGACAGATTTTTGTATTTTAAGCAACATCACACATACTCCTTTAAATTGTTGTGCCTGTGATCAAAACATATTTGTTTGAACAACACATAATTCATTGAATATTCGACATTATTTGCATTATTAGTGATTCATTGTTTTACCACATTTATTTTAAATAAAAAAAAACTGTTTGATACAAGACAAAGTTTATTTCATTATCGTTTATTATAGGGATTAAAATTGTTTATATTAACTCTTCCCTTTAACATAAATTCTTCAAATATATGCCGAAATAAATATTCTAAATAATTTTTTATATTTTTTAAAAACATTTTTATCAACTAATAAATATTGTAAGAAGGACTAAGAAAGATGAATTATATAATAAATAAATCTTAAGGTAAAAAAATAACAAACATGTTCTAATCTAAAGACTCTGTACAGCACAACAAGATATGCCAAGTTTAAAGATACAGTTTTGAGAAAAAATACACTGACCGGCACAATTAAAGGAACGCTTATTTTGCTAAACTTTTGTAATATTGACCGGTTTGCATTATTTTTTAATGCATTTTAAAGAAATTCATTGAATTTCTTAGAGATAAGCACATACTTTTGTAATTTTTGAAAAACAGACCATAATGTTGTTTTTGATCTACTTTCGATACACGCTGTGAAATAACTGATAAAGTACTTTGTTAACAAGACATCCATATTCTCAAGATTTTGTTTTTAGTTCATTTCAATATGTGAATTTTGTAGAAGATAAACAATTTCAAATAAAACTTGGCAATTTAAAATTGCTGTTAAATCTTGCAGCAAATGTTACTTGATGATGAGTGAAATACAAAATCTTGCTTCAAACTGTGTATATTCTACTAAAATTCAGATATTCAGATGAATTAGAAAACAGGATGTTGAGAATTGATATGGTTTTGTAAGAGAGTATCTAGTTGCCAACCTGCGAGAGAACAGGTTCCTTAATTATTCCACAGGATGTCTCAAACTTAGACCAAAAGCACTATTTTTGATCTCCCAGAATAAATAATCAGCTGGAACATCTTATTTTCTTTGATTATCAACTGTATATTAATATGATAAATCTGATAAGTTACTTTACATGTTTCGAAAAAATAATGAAAATCGGTTTACGTCTACAAAAGTTATTGAATATCAAAGTTTTTTTTAACCTTTTTTACCGTTTAAGCCGGTCAGTCGACAAATAAAATGTTGCTACGTGTTAGCGAAATTTTATACACGTATAGCAAAACGTAGGTTGGTTTTCTAAATCAATTTAATTTTGTCCTGTAATTTTCGTAAAACAATGCAAAAATCCATAAATTCTTTTTACACATTACAGTTACGATTTATCAAAAACGTAAACAAATATTCAATATCCACCATTAGACAGAAAGAATATTGTATATATCTTGTTACCTGTAATTTAATGTATTGCTAAGATTCTGCGTTTTCTATTAAGTTTCTGTATATTTTTGCTTTGCGACTAAATGACAGGGTCAGTATCCAATAAAACTAATAATAGTGTACTTTCGTATGACGACAGTTCCTTTGAATAATGAAGTCATTATTTAAACGAACTGTCATTATTATGCAAAGCTACTGTCATCATAATCATCGGTGTGTATCGTGACAGGATTATATATTTATAGATACGTATGCAACGATGTTATTATCTGTTGTAAAGCATTTTCAATCTTCTATTTAAATCTGTTAAATTTTTCAAAGTAAAAACTGTTCTGAAAAGGGTCAATCTTTACGTAACTTTCGTCCCATTTGACCAGTATACAGTTTCCGAGATCCCCGTATACATCATGTTCCGTGAGACACTCTGTATATTATATGATAAGACCATAGGTAAGGATATAAATCGCAAGCATGACATTTAAATTGAATCAACAACTCATACATTTGCACTACTATTAACGTTTATTCCCTGTATAGTTTACCGCGATAAAAAGAACAAAAATTAATAACAGCTTTCTAAGAAAAAATAAAACGCCAACGCACGTCGCATTTTATATTTAAGGCCATAAACGCGGAAAAAAATATATATGGCGGTAAGCTGGGCGGGTATAACATGGAATACTAATAATAAGCGGTAAAGGAAGCTTAGTGCTGGAATTACCTCATCTAATGAATTATTAATACGCCCTTGTACCTACCAGGAAACCAACCTTCCCCTGCCCGCTCCCCGCTTACCCTAACACCGATCCCGTATACTCGTAAAAGTATTATAAATATCTGGCACGGATAATGCCCTCCTACTAGAGAGCTACCGGAGCCTCCGGGTCCCGCTCCGGAGTCGGAAAGGTGTAAGGTAATATATGAAAATTTTTAAAATAAAAAATCGCCTACGTAGATTGTTCAACGCTAAGCCAGCATATCTCGTATTGTACACTCTTGGAATTAAGTAAGTTCTATAAATATTTTAGCAGTGTGTCGATGATACATCCAAGTACAAGTTTTTTGTTATTCTGGTCGACCGCTCGGCCGCTAAGTGCAAAAAATTGTCCGTTTACGCTTCAACTCGTATATCGGAAATTTATTATTTGCGAAACCTTGTTCGCATGCTTTGAATTGGTTTATAATGATATTTATATGTTTCTATTTATTAGCTTAATGTGTAATTAATTAATGTAATTTCTACATTGCAATATAATTGTGTTTTTAGTAAATATGACGTTAATTTTATATTAATAAACATAAAAGTTTTCGATTACATGAAATGAAAATCTCATTTCAAGATATTGCATACAACACAACAAATTATACTTACAACCTTATTGCATCTAATAGCTTTTTTTGTGTTAATAAATACAAAAATCAATTTGTTGTTGTCAATATTTTTACTTTTCAGGTTATTTCAGAACTGACATATGTATTAATATTTATTCACAAAATAGAAATAAATTAAAATTAAATTGCTTTAAATTTGTCTTTATGGTAATTTGTTAATTGTGATTTACTGGTGTTTTCGAGATATTTAGCTTCAACGATATTTTGCAGTGTTTAACTTAATAAACAGAAATGAGTATGTATTTTGTATAGCATGAATGTATCATTACTATTTTTTTATATTATTATTTTGTATTTACTTTACAGCAATATAATAATTATTTTATAATAATTATTAAAAAAAATTATTATTATAATAATTATTAAAAAAAAATAAACCAAAATATCAATAGCATCTAAAAGAACATTTATACAACATAAAAATTATTTCATCCAATTTGACCTGGGATGAGTATAAATTGTGTTGGTAACGGGTATATAATTTCCCAAAAGGAGACGCTTCAGAAAGAAAAGTTGTTGGTTTCTCTTACGTATAGCTTTTATTGCATATTAATTACTCACAATCATTTGCAATAAAAGCTATACGTAAGAGAAACCAACAACTTGACGATTTGAACCAGGGGCCTTTGCGTCGCTAGCACAATGCTCTCCCATCTGAGCTATTGACATTGTGCTAGCGACGCAAAGGGCCTTGGTTCAAATCCAGGTTGTGGCTGTAATTTTTGATATATTTAAAATTTACATCCCGCCTGTATGTTACCATATTATTAACTTATAATAATACTTTGACAAAGTATGTCGTTAAACATTTTCAGTTATAGTTTATATTGTTTGGAAATTAAAAAGACCTTCATTTTTAATGTATATGCATTTTAGCTCACCTTACAGTACACAATTCATAAGTCAAAATGTTATTTTTAACTTATTATCGTTGTTAATGCACGCCTCTTAATTTATTTAGAAAACAAATTTAGAAATAAAATTTCCAATAATGTTCCAGCTAATATATAGTAAATGAAAAATGTGTGCTTATTGAACTGGAACTATATTACAATCAAACTTCTGTAGAGCTCTTTGAAATATTAACAAAAAAAGAAAAATAAAAAATTAATTAGTTATCAAACAATGCAAAACCACAAATGAAACACAATAAATACATATTACACCAATAAAAAATTATTAATTATAAGTAAACTTTTATTAATTTGTCTTAACAAATGAACAAAAGAAAATACCAAAATGTTTTGTTTTTTTTTCTATAAAGTATAAAGTAATATGTTTCATATGGTCTTATTGGTTTTCTCTGTTCCTTCTGAAGTTGGAGCCGCCTAAAATAAGATATTGTTAATAATTCAAACGGCTGTAACTTTTTAATGAATTGAAAAAGTAATTTACTTTCTGAAAAAAATTGTTTTGCGGAAGAAACGTGGGACAGCCTGTGTATATTGCTATAATTTAAATTATTTTGGTTGTCAAGCATGTATTAGATGTCATGAAAGATAATTGAACATTAACTGCTGTGAAGTAAATACAGATATAAAATTTCAATTGTCCTTCATACAAAATACATGCTCGTCCTAAATGTAAATTTAAATTAAATTTTGAGAATTTATTTACATTTAGTGAATATATTTTAATATTACAATTCTGAAATAGTCTATATTTAGTGATAATCCTTGGCATCAAGTTGATTTGCGCATTTACTTACTTACTTACTTAAGCCCGTCATCCTACTGCTGGGCAAAGGCATTTACTTGCGTAATTAATATGTATATTAGTTAACATAAATTTATATAATGTGTTATGATATTACGCAGTATCTTAAAATGAGCTTTTCGTATCATATTATCAAATTTCATGTTTATTAATATTATTATAAAAGTAATTCTATATTTAATTAAATGCATTACCTACTCGTAAACTTAACTGTAGTGATAATATTTCATTTATTACATTGCAATGAAGATATCACATTAAGGAAAAGGTCGGAAACGCTAAAAATAAACTAAATCCCGCTACATTACATCCATCGAAAAACCACCTCGTGACGGACAACTTTTTGCGAAGCGGCCGGGTCGAGGTAGAAGAGTACACGAATATATAACCGACATACTATTTTGAAATCCTGCGATAGCGATACGAACTTACTTATTTCCATGACTGTACATATTGTTAAAGATAATAGTAGGTATATTATTTGATGAGAACGTAATAATCAGGGATATAAATCGCGAGTATGAAACAACAAAACGAAAACAGGCGTGGACATGCGAGCGATTTATATCCGTTATGTGCGAGATCTCTACACGGTATAGTAGCAGTATTGTTAAATACGCGGGTATTTATTATCAAGGGTAAATACCCCGGGTAAATACCCGGGTATTTACCCAAAGTGGGTATTTATAGGGGTATTTGTAAACATAATATTATTATTAAAAATAGCAGTAGGAAATATTTAATTACTAAATAGATGTTTTTCTTTTATCACAAAATGAAAAGATAGTCTCTTATCACAAAATAAAGGTTATTCTTATAAAAATAAAAACATTTTTAAAACAAAGAATAATACTGACGATATATCAAGAGGCGACATTTCCTTGTCATCATCGTCTATTCAATCCTGTGAATCTTCCATATTTTCTGATTCTGTTTTGCTATGAATCCAACTAAATGTACTGAATGTTCTTATATAATTCAAATATTTTACATTATTTGCAACAAGAGTACTACAGAGTGTCCCATTTTTCCCCCGCATAACTTCTTTCCAGATAGTAAATGCCACACTGAGTAAAAAGTTTCATATGGACCTATTTGTTTTCTTTATTTCTTAAAAAATTACAACCGTTCGAAATAATTGTAAATTAATTGCAAAACGGTATATTAAATGACTCAACTTCTTTAGGAATTGATAAATCCAATAAGTCGGCATGAAAGAAACTTTATACTCAGAATGACAATTACTTGTAGAGAAACAAGTGTCTAAAAAGTTTCATATGTAGGTATTTTGTTTTCGTTCATTTGTTTATTTAGTTTATTTTTTACATTTTCAATTTTTTACTAAAATTTATTTACTTTTACTTTTGTTATGGGTATTGATTATGCTCTTTCTTAGTTTTAGCATTGTTAGATACACACAGAAAAGTGATCTCTCGAACGAAGAGAGAATTACTTGGGTGAAGTAGTTGGTAGGTTCGTATATACGCGAGAGATTATTGACTTCAACCAAGCAATTTTATTTCTTGGAATAATTACTAGATTTAAGAAAGTGGTTACTCTGGTGAAGTAAGTAAACAGTCTTCAATGAAGTGTATATTTGTATTCCCGGTAAATATTTTTAGCTACTTAATGTAAGAATTTTAAAGATTTGGCACAAATACGTTTTCTATTGCTAATCAACAAGATAGATATGTTATATTTACTTACTCGTTCTAAACTGTTGCGTGCGTTACATCAAACTATTCCGTGTTGAAACGTTTATTGTACACTATAAATCACAATACACATCCGCAATAAATCAGAAGGCACATCCCCTACGGTTACTTCGTTGTTGTTTTGCGTACTGGGTTGGGCTGTTCGGCGCCAGCACCACGCGCGGGGCGCCAGTCTTGACAGTGCGCATATTTATGCCAGAGAAAGGGATTACTTGAAAGAAGTGAGAATCACTTCAGTTAAATAATTGGTGGGTTTTTATTCAGTAAACAATACTTACTTATATTAAATGTCTTATATTTTCTTGGATCAAGTAACTACGCACTTGGATGGATTTACTATTACTTCGTTTGAGAAATTAACATTTTCTTATAAAGAAAGAATTTATTTGTTGACAGCATTTATCTGAGAAATTATTTTACTTATATTGAGTATGTGGCATTTCTTGTATATGCCCAACTTTCTACATCCAAGTAAATACGCATTTGAATCTAGTGGATAAATTCAAGAAATTATGTTTTCTCGTTCCAAATAATCACTTTTCTGTGTGTATGCAGTTTATTGTTTATTTTTCTTCATTTAGTTATTATCTCAAGCGGCTGTAACTTGAGAAAACCATTATGTGCATATGAAAAGTCCATATGGAAAGTTATAGTCAGAATGACATTTACTATCCAAAAATAATTCTTGCGTGAAAAATGTGTTACACCCTGTATACATATCTCTGAAATCTTGTTAAATGGTGTTTTAAGGATAAAAAGGGTAAATACCCAAAATTTAGGTATTTACCCTAAGTAGGGGTAAATAGCCGGTTAAATACCCGGGTAAATACCCATTTTATAAGTTCCCACCCGCCGGGTATTTACCCGCCACACATCACTGAGTAGAGGTCATTTGCCAGCTATTTGTCACAAAATAACATAAAACCCCCTTAACAACTTCAGTTAATTAGTATGAGTTTTTATTCCATGGCGTAGTTTTAACTTCGGAGTTTTGCTGTGTAAAAAAGCAATGCTGTGATAGAGAAACTACCATAAAAATTTTGGCAAAAAAGTTACTTACAACTTCTTTTTCATGAATTTGATTTTTTCTAAAATTAAAAATACCAAGTTGGCATCTTGTGATGTCACAATATCTGCATATAATTGGGACAATGTTTGTGTGGGGACATTGTCAGGTAGTACTTTGATTTTAACTCCCTCTATTGTTATTAATGTCTTTGACAAGATTATTGGCTTATTTATATGCTTACTCTAGTTACTACACATGATGCAATCAATATAATAGTAGCTATCCTAAATTTCACATAAAACCTAGAATTATTCATTAACTTTATTAGAATAGAAACTTTACACTGTAGATTATGTAGATTAATTTGCTCTGACATGTTTACAGCGCAATATTGCAGAAATAGACAGGCACACAGTAAGCAAACAACAGAACTTTAAATGCTTTTGGTTGCACCAGGTTGGCTATACTGAAATAGAAAAAGAAGTGTGTTTAGTATACCCATCTATAGTCACTTTTTTCTAGTTACTTAAAAGAAGTTTAGAAATAGAAACGCTTTATTTAGGTCACTGAAGAGACCAGCAACTGAAGTAAGTTAAGTGAATGGAAAATATATCTTGTAGTGAATGTTCGATAAATATTAGTTTTTAAGGTTTTTTAAATTCAAATTCTAATGCTTATTTGTATAGCCCAACCTTTTGCTTATCATCGAACTTCTCATCACTGCGGAATTTCTGATAATCTTGAAACGCGAAATTTTACTTACCGCAGCGCCGGCGGTCCATTTGTGTGCCCAATTCCCACAATGGATTACCGATTGTGTGCGGCCCAATTGTAATTTATCGATTGTTTGCGAACGGAATTAATACGGACATCCACGGCCGAACTAATAGGCATAGCGATGTTTGTAAATTGTTCCCGAATTCCGGCCCTGGAACACCACCGTCGAGTAAAGCGCCGCGACGCTACGGCGTCGAACTATGCTCTCCTATCTCTCTCTCTCGTCCTGGCAGTCTGCCCATACTCATCTCCCCCCTCCTCCCATCGAGGACTCTGCCACTATCGGCTACGACAGTACCGGACTGAAATTGCTAATACCTCTTCCAGACTCTCTCGAGACATAGCGAGAGACCGCGAATCAGGAGAGTGTGGATGCCACACTCGCCCAAATTCGCTAACATTCGAATGCCAGGAGTCTCTACGGATGCAGATAGTCGGATAAAAATTACGCGTTCGCCGAGCGACTCGCCTCACTTGTGCGCTCTCGTATCGATCCATTCAAACTGGATTGTTGACGAGGCGCATAGCAGTTTTTGTGTGTACCCGAAGGTATTATTTACGACAGGGGTCTGATTTATGACATCAAACACGTGCGGTGAAGGCGCTCTTCGAGCATTAATGCAACCCGAAATGTAGGCAACGAATGGAATAAATTATTTTTTCTACTTTGCATTCACAATGCACACATTGTAACACTGTTTTCGGTGTTACAATTAACACATTGTAATACCGAAAACAGTAACATTTTTGTCTGATTGGTACACAGTGATATCAAATGCCATATGTCAAACGTACAATACATAACCCAACATAACCACACACTGCATCTTCTTAATCGCTTGCAATCACATAAACTGCGAAATATCAATATTCTATACATACATAGCCTACGTACTTACTTATTCTATACATATTTAAACATGGGTGTAGCCTGCTATAGTATGGCCAAAAGATTGGGGCTTTCTTAGTTTTGCTGTGTTCATCAAAATACGCCAGCATGACGGTGATGTTTTACGACTCTAGTAAGTGATCGTTATCATTCTTTTCAACTAAACATCAAATCCCCTTTTCAGATATAATTCAAGGATCACATTTACTTTAATAAGGTATTATGCGAAGATCAAACCTACATCGTAGATACGAACGATTTTAATTACTGCTGCGAGATTGTATATGCGCAATAAATGGTTTATCAGCATACACGTACGAAGCTATAGTACATTTAAAGTGTAGAGGATTTCTTAGGTTATGTAACATATAAGTTTTCGGTAATATTTTGGACGCTTGGATGCTCGGTTCAATTCATATTCGTTTTGGTCCGTCGCTTTCCACTTCGTCTTAGTTCTGGTTGTGTGCAACGTATTTGTATTACCTCCATCACATGTAATTTTACTAAGTATAATTTATTCTAATAAACTACTTTGCCGAAATTAGAATTGGATTTCAATTATAAGTGCTTGTAAATATATAAACAGCAACGGCTACGTAGCGGAAATAGGTAGACACCGCTATTAAACGTTAAGCGTTATAACAATTCTTTAGTAAGTTCTTGTTCTTCGAAGTAACTAATCAGTCACCGCCAAACACTTCTATTCTGATTATTATACTTATGAAACCACAATTTTAAAATTGTTAACTTTTTAGGTTAAGTTTAATGTATTTATCACAGTAGGGTTAAAAGTGTTGCCTCATGCTCCATTATGATCATCGTTGCGACCTCGCTGAATATTTATTCAAACTTGTAGGCTAAAGTAGAGTAAAATTATTCACAATTAGATTTTGTCATGATTTTATCTCATGGATATCATCCTTAACGAAGTTGACAGTTACTACAGTGCTACCACGTGGTACCCGCAAAATACCCTAGATTCTAATTTAGTGCGATATAGTAACCACAATTTCTAAACTTATATAAAATTAATGACGCAAAGTAGAAAAAATAGTATATTACACTCGTTTTATAAGACGTATTGGTGCACTCGTTCCATTTGCATTTGCATTTGCACTAGTTCCAAACAACTCGTGCGCCAATTTGACGTCTTATAAAACTTGTATAATAATATACTATAGTATTCAAATAAAAAGATTTCAGAATATTGAACACGATAAATTTATATGCAAAATACAAATAGCTTACATTGATATTAAATTAAATATCCGATAGTATTTTTTTCTCTATTTGTGACGTCCCCATTACTATAATTTGTCATTTAAAATGGAAAATATACCAGATAATGATATTTATTTCTGTATCATTGAAGAAAGGCAAATGCATATCAATAAATTAACCATACGTATTATAAGACTACTAATGAAAATTAATATTAATAGCAATATTAAATCAATAATTAATTAAAACTAAAGAATATATTATTTATCTCTTTCAAATAAATCTTATCAGTTCCAAGTTATTCCAGTCTTATTTTTCTGAATAAGACTGAATGATGTCTAAATCTATTGTATCGTTTTGGTACAGTTCTTTGATGCAAAATACGACTGCGATCTACATAGGGCAATTACTAAGTTATTGATTGATAATATCGTTGTTACATACCAATATACAGGGTTGATCAAAATATCCGGAGCACCTAAATAATTGACCAACCGTAAACATCTTCAAAAAATAGAATATTCCAGAATATTCTGGAAATCAAAACGGTTAAATATGTCAGGTATCCATTTATGCCAATTGTTTTCCTGAGCTTATATGACGTCATATAACCAAGAAAGGAGCATATATGTATATGGCGACAAACCAAAAAGGATATATTTAAAGCAGATGGTCATGTAGCTAAATAAGCAACCAGGCAAATTTTGCAAAATTTGCTTCTAGTTATTGCAAAAAACTGTAAGCTCAAGTAAATCACCAAATTTTTTTCTTGTTAATGAATATTTAATATAAAATCAAGTCTCATCCTCAGACAATCGGGCCATATTAAAGGTTACACCAACAACATTCACAAAATAATTTTGAACGGGTATGTTCGCAATGTCGACTAATGCCTCCAATTCCACATTCTCCGTAAATGAGCATCATGTCTACATACTTACCTGCACTTGTTAAATGATCAATTTTTCACATATACCCAAAATAGCAAATACTGCATTTTCAATAATTCAATAATTAATTTATTATACAAAACTGGTGATAGAGCAAAGAGGTATTTGATTTTACTGCTATACTAACTATAAAAATCTGAAACTACTAGAAATTATTGCAGTTATTTCTTATACACGCTGTATTGGCACAAAAAGAAAAGGTATTTCACTTTTTCTATGTTGGATTGTTTTGAAGGATACAACGGCGATGGGATTGTCAACTTGGTACCAACTTGACAAAAAACATAGAGAGAGTGGGTAGTGATATGTATCATAGGAAAGCTTCTCTAAAGGAAAACAGGTTTTGTCGGAAAATCTGAAAATTTAAGAGTTGGAAGAGAACCGTGAGATGGTGCTTGTCACTTTAGTAACAGCACAGTAGGTCGGTTCTGTGAGGCATCATAGGATAGTGGTTTACAAATAAGCAAGTTTTATCTGGGACCTTTTTTGAGTTAACGTCATTAACGTTAAACAAGAGAACCGATGATAGGTAGCGTTGGTACCAATATTAGAAATAGCAGAATCTTGTTAACTGTGTTCAGTTGCGTTTAATAAAAAAAATCAGATGAAACATCTTTGGTGTTAGAAGATCATATTAGTATATTATTATACAAGTTTTATAAGACGTCAAATTGGCGCACGAGTTCTTCTGCCCAAATGGAACGAGTGCGCCAATACGTCTTATAAAACGAGTGTAATATACTATTTTTTCTACTTTGCGTCATTAATTTTATATAAATTTAGAAATTGTGGTTACTATATCGCGCTAAATTAGACTCTAGGGTATTTTGCGGGTATCACGTGGCAGCACTGTAGTAACTGTCAACGTCGTTAAGGATGGGATCGATGAGATAAAGTCATGACAAAATCTAATTGTGAATAATTTTACTCTACTTTAGCCTACAAGTTTGAATAAATATTCAGCGAGGTCGCAACGATGATCATAATAGAGTTTGGGGCAACACTTTTAACCCTACTGTGATAAATACATGAAACTTAACCTAAAAAGTTAATAACTTTAAAATAGTGGTTTCATAAGTATAATAATCAGAATAGAAGTGTTTGGCGGTGACTGATTAGTTACTTCGAAGAACAAAAACTTATTAAAGAATTGTTATAACGCTTAACGTTTAATAGCGGTGTCAACCTAATTCCGCTACATAGCCGTTGCGGCTTATATATTTACAAGCACTTATAATTGAAACCCAATTCTAATTTCGGCAAAGTAGTTTATTAGAATAAATTATACTTAGTAAAATTACATGTGATGGAGGTAATACAAATACGTAGCACGCAACCAGAACTAAGACGAAGTCGAAAGCGACGGACAAAAACGAATACGAATTGAACCGAGCATCGAAGCGTCCAAAATATTACCGAAAACTTATACGTTACATAAACTAAGAAATCCTCTACACTTTAAATGTACTATAGCTTCGTACGTGTATGCTGATAAACCATTTATTGCGCATATACAATCTCGCAGCAGTAATTAAAATCGTTCATATCTACGATGTAGGTTTGATCTTCGCATAATACCTTATTAAAGTAAATGTGGTCCTTGAATTATATCTGAAAAGGCGATTTGATGTTTAGTTGAAAAGAATGATAACGATCACTTACCAGAGTCGTAAAACATGACCGAAAACGTCATGCTGGCGTATTTTGATGAACACAGCAAAACTAAGAAAGCCCCAATCCTTTGGCCATACAGGCTACACCCATGTTTAAATATGTATAGAATATTGATATTTCGCAGTTTATGTGATTGCAAGCGATTAAGAAGATGCAGTGTGTGGTTATGTTGGGTTATGTAATGTACGTTTGACATATGGCATTTGATATCACTGTGTACCAATCAGACAAAAATGTTACTGTTTTCGGTATTACAATGTGTTAATTGTAACACCGAAAACAGTGTTACAATGTGTGCATTGTGAATGCAAAGTAGAAAAAATATTTTATCCATCATAATTTTTTTATAAAATATTATGTGCGTATGTCTTTCCATCCGATATACGCGTGAGTGAGAACATGTGGTTTCTTCACTCGTACTGCAATAAATATTTTACCTACGACCGTATGTGTAAATGTCCCTTACGTCACGGACTGCTTAGCTCGTATATAGCTTATAACAAACGTGTGCTTTTGGCTGTGCGTTTGTGTGTTTACCGCACGACATAATGTCATAATAACAGATGACAGATGTCGCGCGAATATTTTGATTATTTATTTGTAATTTTTTATACAATTTATATTTATTGAAATTTTCGGTCGTAGGTAAGTGCAATACTCGAGCTGTAACATATATTACATGCACGTGATAATTTATGTTAAATTTGTATTGGAATTTTCGGTCGAACACTTCAGACAATGTTCTCCGTAGTTACAACAGATGTCGCGCGAATACATTGATTGGTTAACCGTCAAATATCCTTACCTGTATTTACTTGTCATTTTTGATACAATTTATTGAAATTGTCGGTCGTAGGTAAAATTATGTACAATACTCGAGCTGTAACGCATATTATGTACTCGTGAAAATAACAAAACGCGCCGGCTCGTATGTTAACTTTCCACTCGTACGTAATATGGTAGTTACAGCTCTTGTAATGTAATATACTATTACCTTCCTATACTAATACGTTTTTTCCACTACTGACACCGGCCCTACTTTCGGCGCCATGTGGCCAGTCCGCCTCTGCGCTACAGTGGCAACCGCGATGCCATATCGATCCCAAATATTGCACAGCCATTCATGAAGTCGCGTCGGCGGCAGTGGCGTAGCCACCGGGCCGTTACATTGCAGTCTTTTTATCGGTAGAAATTTCGACCGAGATCCCCATACCGTCGTATGGCGGTTAAGGATCTGAAACCATCTCGGAATCGTTTCCGCGTGGCTCCTTTGGAAGAATCAACCCCTTGCGGAATTCTGTGAAATTTACTTCGCTACTCCCTGAGAAGGTTTTTAGTAAATTAGTATCTCCGGCAGATTCCAATTACAAAATTGAAGATGTGGCTTATTTGGTATAAATTCGGTTGTACTGACTGAAGTAAATTCGAAAATTTGACACACCGGAATAGGGTTCGAGTAAAAGACAAAAAAAACATTTATCTGGTTTTTTAATTTTTTCTACAGACGTGTTATAAGTAGACTCGTACATTACATTACAAAATTCTCAGATTATGAAGAGAGACAATTATTCTTATCATAATTATTGCTCTAAATACTGTATCGTAACCTAAAAGTTGTAATAAAACTTTTGTGCTAAAAAATAGTTTCGAAATGTAGTAAAAAGAAAGTTGATGTCACATGTGAATTAAAAAAGAAAACAAGAATGTTTATGACAAAATCTGTTGTACTTTTATTCTCTGATTCCTATGTTTCAAAACTGTATGATACATAAATCCTGAAATAAACTTACTATGTACGAAATTTACTGAAAAATATACTAACAGTGGATAAGAGTTGCGGGAAATTGTATCCACCGATCAGTGGAAATGACCACCGGAAAACAACATATTTCGTATTCAGTTTATGATATTTTATTCAGTGAAGTATAGAGTAAATCTATGAAAATAATGCATGAACGTATATATTGCATTTTCGATGGGACCGCAAATTTTAATAAATAAATAAATAAATTTGTAAATGGTTTACATATAAATAGTCATGTATATTACTGTTACAAATGATTTCTGTTGAAACATCCGAATTTCCATGCCATATTCTGCAGGTACATGATTTATGCATTAATTAATTAATAAAAAATTTTAATTCGGGCCAAAGTTTTCTCATTAAAAAGAATTATATTACGCAAATAATCTTATTAAGCAGCTCGACTGGGCTAATTACTTTCTCGACGGAAATAGAATTATTAGATTCTACAAAATAATTTCTTAGACTTAATTGGATTCGGTATTTTTCTTTAATTTGCTTCTTGTTTTCGCTTCTTCGCAGCGACGGGAGTAAGCGAAAAGGTGCAGGGACCTTCGAGTTGCCCCTTCTGTTATTCAGCGTTTATGGAATCGGTTTCGGGAGACTTGCCAATATGTTAGAAGAGCTGGACAAGGTCTAAATCGAAAAACTACTCAAAATCAAGACCGATTTCTTGTTCTTTCCTCTCTACACTGATAAAACTGAAAAGGTAATTTTACCGTGTGGATCGGCGGTCATTTTTAACCTCCGTGTATCGAAGGAAAAAAAAATACCATGTGGTTTGTAATTTTACTTTGAGCTAATAAATTTACTTCTCATATGAAATGAGGTTTCCGATGTGTACGGTTTTATAAATTCTTTTGTAAGTAAAATTATTGACGTTCAGTAAATTTACCGTAAACACGGAATTGCAATTAATTGTTGTACAGTGAACTTTCTGCAACTTTAATATTAGATTTGTCAAAGCAACTGCAAAACCAGTTAACAATCAGTACTTTTGTGATCGACCACATATGCTGGTTTCTCACAAAGGAACTGCTTGTAAACTGGTTTTGCGACTGCTCGGACAAGCCTGCATTGTCAACTGTAAAATCACTAGGAAAATCCTATTAATTTGGAGATCATAAATAAGAACAAAAAATAATAGTAGGAAGTTTTATTATAATTTTAACAAATAAATAACAAGTGAAACATATTTATAATATATATATCTACATATTTTTTGTAAATCTTTCATATTTTTAACATTAAATAAATAGAAGTTCTTGACAAAAATGTAATCATAAAAAATAATCGTAAATGAAATGAAATAGGAACCCATGGACTATACTTATCTACATATCGTATAATAAAATAAATCGATCTGCTTCACAGAGAGAAATATATCTTTTAAATATAAATTAAATATTATTTCACCAATATTAAGTTGAAATACCTATGGTAAACTTACGTCACACACTTACTTAGGCTGCATACAAACATTTACTTATTTATTTTCATAATAAGTTTCACCTTTCAGTGGATTTGGTTTTATCCTTATTCGTTTTTGAACCCTGATAATTTTTAAGAAGCTAAACCGTCTCCAGAGTAAGAGAACCTGGGGGTAATCCAACCACAGCATATAATATAGTCCAAAATGTGTCACCTGAAATCAAAGTAAGAAGTACATTAGTCATGTATACAGGGTATGCTTTCCTTTGAGGTATAGAGTGTGTGTAAAGTTATTAATGAGTGTTTATAGAAAAGTATTTTTTATATTGGTGATTGAAATGATATGTGTTATACATGTTAGTAATAAATTTGATTGCAAGACCGCATGTACGAGAAAGAACAATAAACGAAATCTTACCTATGGACACCACACAAGTCCTTGAATTTGTAGAATGTCAGTATCATCAACACTTGTATCCTAAAAAGAACATCCAATTAGTGAAAATGGAATTATACATATCAAGACTGCAAACTTTTACCTGCACTTTGTAGTATATATTTGCAAAGTCCTCCATAATATACAAAGAGATGAATGTACCAATATTATATCTTTTAATACTATAGAACCTTATGGAGCAAATATTCCACACCATACCGATAACGGATAAGTCACAGAGGTACTAGCAGTGTTAAATTAGTTGTATATAACAATCGCTAACAATAAAACTCTAACTTAGCTGCTGTAAACACAACCAAACGGATGGCGAACGGAATTCGAACTGTATATTCCATTATTGCGCAAGCGCGATAAAAATTATCTCGGTAGCACTTTACCATCTAGAAAGGAAAATTGCACGAGCAGAAGGCAAATTTACATATCAGACAGTAGTTTTAATGTATAAATATGTAATTTTATTCCGTTGAAGTAATTGTTATTATGAAATTTACAAACTTGTTAGCAAATTTACATACAGTTTTTACAATTAATGAATATAACTGCATTTTCAATGATATTTAGTATTTTTGCTTAAAATTATGGTAAAATTGCCGACAAATAGGGTAGGTTTACTGAAAAAAATGTAAATTTCGTTTGTAAATTCGCACTCATTTTTATCAGTGTACGTCAGCACAGCACGAGACCTCCTAAACGACCTAAGACGAACACATGGAATACAAATTTCTAATCAAACTGTTAGAAACAGATCAAAAGAAGCGAATTTGAATCCAACAAGACCTGTCCGCGCACCACGCCTTACGCACCATCACAAAGCAGCGCGAATGAGATTTGCTCTGGATCACAGACATTGGCAACTTCGTCACTGGACGCCTGTACTGTTTAAAGACTTGGTGCGACGGTCGAGTACGTGTGTATACACATCCTGGTGAACGCTACGCAGCCGCTATTGTACAGGAAGTGGATAGATTTGGTCGTGGACCTGTGATGGTTTGGGCTGGAATCAGTATAGACAACAGAACTAATTTTGTTGTGGTTCCTGGTAGACTAAATGCCATATGAATTACATCGAAAACATCTTGGAGGACCATATGGTGCCTGCTGCATATGTCGTCGGTCAAAATTTCATCCTTATGCGGGACAATGCAAAGCCACATACCGCCGATATCACCAGAAACTTTTTATAAAATAGAATTCAGGTCATGGGATGGCCGGCGTTAAGTCCTGACCTGAATCCTATTGAACACGTGTGAGATCAGCTTGACCGACGTGTTCGCAAGCGCCCTAATCCACCACTAACAATACAGGAACTGACACACGCCCTGATTGAGGAATGGGAACGCATACCCCAAGAATCTCTTCGCAGACTAGTGCGAAGCATGCCACGCTGGTGTGAGGACGTGATTCGTGCTTGTGGAGGGCATACACTGCATTAATCCTCACCAATCCACAGAAAACCCGACTGTCATCGATACTATGACAGTCATTTCCATTTTGTTTTGCGTTATTAATTTATATTTTTAAGTGTAACTTAGAAGTAACTAAGAGTTGTAACATTGTTTTTGTAATAAGGCTTCGGAAAAAGTGTTCCCCTAATTTTTTTGAGCAGTGTATATGTTACGTTCATAGTGATAAATAGGTTATTATTAATAATTACCGGTTATTATTAATAATAGCCAAGTGGCGAGGTTAAAGTGAAGAATTTATCACATGAACCGGCTATTATTAATAATTTCCAGCATGCTGTGGTCAATGTGATATATTTCAATGCCATATTGCATTAAGGTGATGCTACAATATAATAGAGCCTCAGATTTGGAATTCTGTTAGTATCTACATAATCGCCACACAACGAATCTATTCACTGGGTTTTCAGTGTTGGGCCTTTAGTGACGTTAGTCCTGACTAACTTATTTAGTTACTACTCCTGACAAATATAAGGAAAATTATTAAAACGAGACTAAAAGATGCCAATTCACTAATTGCATGCACGAGTGTGTAACTCTTTGGCTCATGCTTATTTGCGCAATTCTTAAAAGCTAAGTAAGTAATAAATTAGAACCTCGGTTTGTATTATTCTGCCAGTGCATACGTACCTAGTGCTTCTGTATTATGCAATTCGTGGCAAGAAATATTATTTTTATTTATAACTTATTATTTATTATCTTTTTAATACAAAACTTTAAAAAATGTTTTATATTTACTTTTGCATACCAAAGTCCTTCTAGACCTTTATTTTGTTTGTGGTAGTACAACAATTACACCATTTATATTGTAAAAATAAAGCAAGATAAAGTTTGCAACAATAGGACGTCACCCTCTTTTGTTTTGTTCACAACTGTGAACTGTACCTGTATTTTATTTTTATTTTATTATTTACTATGAATATTGTTTATTTTTGATTTGTAAGTGCACAAATGTAATACAGACTTTATTTGAGTTAGGTATTGTTAATTTTATTTGTTAAGAATATATTTTATTTTCAAACTGATTCCTGGACTTGAGAATTATTGTGTTTTTGTTATTCTTATATTTTTTCATATATCTAAATAAATAATGTAGGTACTTAAAAGTATTTTTTTGTTGGTAATAAACACTTTTATAATAACCGCCTTATAAAACAGATTATATCCGTCAGATATTAGATATGCTTACGGTAGGTATAGGTAATGGCCACCCTAATGTAGGGAAGATTGGGGCAAGTTGTTACAATGTTTAATCTATTATTTATAAAATAGTACTTTATTGTCAAACACCAAAAGTAAAAATACCGTGTTAGGAACAGAACCATACAAAAATGTTTGCATCATTTGTGCGGTGCAATTTATGTAAAAACATCTATGTAAACTAGTCTCGCCTATTCTTGCATGTATTTACATGAAAATACAATATTGAAAAAAATAATATTAAATGCGCAAAATTTCAAGATAATTGGGATTTGAGAATTTACTTATCAAATTGTAATTGTACGTTTACAAAAAACTACCCACATGCATTAAGTATAAAATGGGTGTTATTGATAATAAAAATGTTAACTTTTTTGAATACTCTGTATAAAATGTTCTTTTTATGTTTTCGTCATTGAGCTGTCCTTCGGTGTATACCAAATATAATTACCAATTATATCCAGTAGTTTCTAAAGTACAAGGGAGACATAAGAAAACATTCTGTATTATCAATGTTTTGTATTATTCGTAATTTTGGTCATTGGGCTAGCCGTGCTGCTGATTTGCGTCGAGTAAATAAATATAATAGCTTACATAGTAATCAAAATAACTTATCTAACTTCTTTGAAGACTGTATACAAAAGATCTTTTGTAAAAAGTAACGTTTTTATCACTTTTACCGTGCCAGTTAGGACATTATTAATAATAGCCGGTCCATGTGATTATTTAAGTGTTTCTAATCACATTGACCAAATGATGCGGTTATTATTAATAATAGCCGGCAATTATTAATACAAACCACATTTATCACTTTAACCGTAACATATATATATATATATATATATATATATTTATTCACAAGCGGGCAAAAATCCAATAAAACTGAATCCTGTTACCAAGTTATTGTAAACACGATGCTTCTCATAAATACCCAAGAACTAGGGAGGCTGGCGGACTGTGTAAACCGTGGGGTTCTCCGCCAAAAAGTCAACATTTGCCTTACTTTCATGGCGGCTGGTCATGCGGAAATTTGAGACTTGATGAAACTGCCTCTTGTGCACGTTCAACGTACTCAAAATAAAAAGCACATATATTTCAATTGGTGTGCCATGTTTGTTGTAGTTAATATGCATTAATACGTACAGTCATGGGAGGATGTATGTGCCTATCGCTTTTTCATAATTTTAATATAGTGTGTCTGGTATATTCATTTGTGGCATGCTATAGTATGGCCAAAGGGTTGGGGCTTTCTTAGTTTTGCTCTTTTCATTAAATTTAGTATATTATTATACAAGTTTTATAAGACGTCAAATTGGCGCACGAGTTGTTTTGGGCACGACGAGCGTAGCGAGGAGTGCCCAAATGGAACGAGTGCGCCAATACGTCTTATGAAACGAGTGTAATATACTATTTTTTCTACTTTGCGTCATTAATTTTATATAAATTTAGAATTTGTGGTTACTATCGATGTGAGAAAATCATGACAAAATCTAATTGTGAATAATTTTACTCTACTTTAGCCTACAAGTTTGAATAAATATTCAGCGAGGTCGCAACGATGATCATAATGGAGCTTGGGGCAACACTTTTAACCCTACAGTGATAAATACATGAAACTTAACCTAAAAAGTTAACAACTTTAACATAGTGGTTTCATAAGTATAATAATCAGAATAGAAGTGTTTGGCGGTGACTGATTAGTTACTTCGAAGAACAAGAACTTACTAAAGAATTGTTATAACGCTTAACGTTTAATAGCGGTGTCTACCTAATTCCGCTACGTAGCCATTGCGGCTTATATATTTACAAGCACGTATAATTGAAACCCAATTCTAATTTCGGCAAAGTAGTTTATTAGAATAAATTATACTTAGTAAAATTACATGTGATGGAGGTAATACAAATACGTTGCACACAACCAGAACTAAGACGAGGTCGAAAGCGACGGACAAAAACGAATACGAATTGAACCGAGCATCCAAGCGTCCAAAATATTACCGAAAACTTATACGTTACATGAACTAGGAAATCCTCTACACTTTAAATGTACTATAGCTTCGTACGTGTATGCTGATAAACCATTTATTGCGTATATACAATCTCGCAGCAGTAATTAAAATTGTTCATTTCTACGATGTAGGTTTGATCTTCGCATAATACCTTATTAAAGTAAATGTGATCCTTGAATTATATCTGAAAAGGGGATTTGATGTTTAGTTGAAAAGAATGATAACGATCACTTACCAGAGACGTAAAACATCACCGAAAACGTCATGCTGGCGTATTTTGATGAACACAGCAAAACTAAGAAAGCCCCAATCCTTTGGCCATACTATAGCAGGCTACTAATTAAGAAGATGCAGTGTGTGGTTATGTTGGGTTATGTATTGTCCGCTTGACATATGGCATTTGATATCAATGTATACCAATCTTAGACAAAAATGTTACTGTTTTCGGTATTACAATGTGTTAATTGTAACACCGAAAACAGTGTTACAATGTGTGCATTGTGAATGCAAAGTAGCAAAAAATAGTTTATTGAATATTAGCATCCATGTAGCAAGCTATAGTAGATCTAATCTAGTGTTGAGGATATTCTAGTTTATGTAACGTATATTTTTTTGGTAACATTTTGGACAGAATTCTGGTCGTGCCAATACCGTATTCCAACTTCGTCTTAGTTCTAGTTGTGTACTATTTGTGTTACCTCCATCGCATGTAATTTTACTTAGTATAATTTATTCTAATAAACTACTTCACCGAAATTAGAATTTGGTTTCAATTGCAAGTGCGTGTAAATGTATAAGCCTCAACAGCTACCTAGCGCAATTAGGTAGACACCGCTATTAAACGTTAAGCGTTATAACAATTCATTAGTAAGTTCTTGTTCTTCGAAGTAACTAATCAGTCACCGCCAAACAGTATTCTGTCTATTATAATTATTAAACCACTATTTGAAGTTAACTTTTTAGGTTATGTTTCTATATCTATATCCTTTATTCACTGGTTGTCATGTAAGTTTTATCACGGTAGCCGTTGCGGGTTAATAGTGTTGCCCCAAGCTCTTTTGTGATCACCGTTGCGCCCCGTTAATTGTTTATTAAAACTTGTAGGCTAAAGTAGAATAGAATTATCCACAATAAGATTTTGTCATGATTTTATCCTAACTTTATGAAGTTGTCAATCTACAACAACAACTGCTAGAACCAAGTGTGTCCAACTAAAAAGCAGGCAACAATCAAATGACCAGCCATGAGTCCACTGAGGTGGCGACCGCGCGCCCTCTATTAAGCTGTCCAGTCAGCAGCAAGCTTTATTATATAATTCCGGGTTAAATAACGGACATAACTCACCGTAATAGGCCCAATTAATAAGGCGGGTTAATTGCTCGATAATGTTCGAGTTCGAGTATCTTACTATTCCATTACTTTCTAATTAATTGGTTAGGTCATTCTGCACAATTACGCAACACTGCATTGTGGATGCCTGGATTAAGGAGAAGTTCTCATGTATTCGATTGGAGAAATCAATTATTTTTTTTGTTTCATATTTTCAAACCTTGGAAGTGTATGAAATAAACGCCTGAAAAAGTTTTTTGCATCATCAGATTATAAAGTGAGGAACGTTGACATCTTTTAGAAACTCTGGACAAGCCTTCATTTTTATTTTCTTGTTCATACATGGTGTTTGTTATACCTTATGTTACTTACCAGTATTTTTATTCTCCAGATTTTAAAATTTTAGATATCTATTATCTCTATCATCTCTATCTTTATACTTTGCGAAGTTGAGATGGAAGGAATTTGCATTGTTCCGAATATAGCGCTTTAATAGTGGCCTTGGGGACAATTCATCTCAATATCAGTGACGTAGGATCTTTTCGAGGCCTCCAACGTATTTTGTTGTCTCGTAGAAACAACAAAATTATCTACCGTACTGTTCGTCTACAGATGTGCAACCCTTTGCGTTTGGTTATCACAAGCACCTTAGTTATTTCAGGCTATATCAGTTTCCTTGAAGTAATATTGGGCTATCGGTATGATGAAATGCTATCTAAGGAATTTTGGTCCAATAAGTTAAACTCGGGACATCAGACATCAGAATTATACACAATGGAATAAACTAACTTGATACCACCATTTAGACGTTTCATTACATACAATTGCCTGTGTTCGCTTTTCTAATGTTAAACTCTTTTTAAGTGATATTTTTTGTGCAATAAATATACTTTTGTGTTATATATTTAGTAGTGGCTTTTGAAAAAAATCAATTTTATTAAAATAAGAAGCACACTAATATATAGTCATCATTTTAATGTTGTTATTTTAGGTACAATCCTTAAAACAACTTTTTTCTAAACTGAGCTCTGCTTATTTTTAATCCCCATTTAAGGTAAACGTCCCAAACTCAGACACTTGTCTAAATTCCGATATATTTATGTTTAATTAGATAAAATAAGAAATCTGCAACATTGAACTTTATTTTAGGACATCCGGTTTGTTGATTTGGCTTTACACTTATCAACCCACAATCGTTTCTTCTACCAACATTCTAACAGTCAGAATATAACCTAGAAGTTTGACTGATCTTGATAATTGAGTGTTATGCTAAAAGTTGATTTTTTCCTTATAAGGTAACTGAAATTCGACTTCTTTTTACATCGCTACAGGATAACATTAATTAAGAAAATTTTAATAATATCTATTTAGGCTGACAAAAATTACTTTATTTTTTCATAATAATACGGTGTACTGCCCTTTTAACCACTATTACTTACAAATTTAGGGGTGTCGGAATTGGGTACATGTAAATATAGCACTCCGTAAATCAGACATGTGTGTCGGAATTGTGTGCATGGTTAGAAGTAATACATATGGCTCTATTGCTGCCTTTACACAAGATAATAACATATTTTACATTGTTTGCTATCTTACAAATATTTGTACGCATTTTGTCCAAATTCCGACACGAGTGTCGGAATTACGGACATCAATAATCCCTAATTATTACAGGGTGTCGGAATTACGATTATTAATAGTCCCTAATTCCGTCATAAATATCGACAGGCATCATAGGAGATGATGAAATAGGATAGAATGATGCAACACTAGCAGCAGAGAATAGCGATTTGGAGATAACAGTTGAACGCATGCCATCTCCATTAAAAAAATCATTCTGGCCTGAAGCACCCAAATAAAGTAATAAAAACTGTTCTTCTGTAACACTATCTCTGATGCTTGGAGAGAATATTTGTTAATAATAAGATGGAAGCACAAAAGAAAATGATTCTAGAGAAATAATAAAGGAAGCGAAAAAGAAAGTATAAAAAGCTGCGCCAACAAAAAGAGAACACTGAAAATTTCAGCTGAAAATAGTAAAAGATAAATGTTTAACATTTCTTAATAATAAATATCATTTAACAATATTTAAACACTTAATATTTACTTAAATGTGTCTGATTTAGGATCAAAATATACGCTTAGTGTCGGAATTAGGGGCAATTGTTGAACTTATAAAATATAATATAAATTACGTAACTATTATCAATTTTATTTAAAAATGAATAGCCATATATCTTTAGCCGGAAATAATTGTTTTAAAAAAGTTGACATAGTTATTAGCACCACATAAATATAAATTCTACAGTTACAAATGTAACAATCATTCCTTATCCTGTCGGAACTTGGGGTGTTTACCTTACTACCTATTTTAAAAATATAGTATATTCCCATAAATCTTAATAATTATTTATGTCCTAAATGATCATTAAGTGACATTTTACATCTTAGAACCGGGACGAAAACAGTTTCAAATTTGAATGAAAAATATCAAATTTGTCATTCAAATTGTAAATTTTAAATCGTCAATGTCAATTATTGGCGATTGAGGTTATAAGTTTGACAATTAATTATCTGTATTGTCACTCATCAATGTAAATTATTGGCGATTAAGGTTATAAGTTTGACAATTAATTGTCTGTATTGTCACTTAACTCAGAATTGTTTGTATTGTTATTCAACTCCGTAGATACACATGTCACTTGATAACGTATACCGTATACCCTCGGGCGACTTAAAAAGCTCTCGGCTCGCGCTTTTTAAACTGTCACCCTCGGGGCATAAACATCCGTCTAATGCCCTTGGTACATAAATAACTATTTCTAACGATTACTTTTAAAAATCATGTTGCGAAATTAAATTAAATATTCCTTATCTTGCGAACGAAATTACTTAACATTTTGTTCATTTTATGAACAAACCACTTACAAATCTTTACTTCACACTTTCCAATTATCTACTCTTCTTTCAGCTGTACCTGTGGTAGATATTGTGTGTCTCAGGGTGTCTCAATCAGAATGCAAGATTTGAATTTTAAATTCATCATGGTTTTCTTTAGAAAAGTACCAATAGTAGTTTATGTTACGAGTGCCGAAAGTACGGAATAGCGCGACGAGCGGTAATGCGGCGCGACGCCGAAGGCGCAGCGTCGCATGTGAGCGAATCGCGCTATGTAGTTTTCGGCTTGAGTGACATACAACGTTTTTTTTTGTGCTGCTTCTTGAGTATATGTGTATTTTTTTAAAAATAAAAAATAGTTGTATTTCTGTATAGGAAATGTTAGGTTGGTACCACTTCGACGAAACGTGAAGTTTAAAAAACGAATTGAAATTCTGACAGATTTATATTTGTTCATTACTGATTACACTGTAGATGTCACATGTGTACCAACATACTAAAATAAAACTACACTCATCGCTATAATTTATTTACAATTTTCTCTGTTTACCGTTTTTAGAATTAGTTATAACAATGGGTTGATATTCCTTATCAACAAACAATCAAATTGGCGATCTTATTTTATTTGAAATTTGTATTTTGTACTTTGCCGCACTAGAGCGAAAAGTTGTTAAGCAACAGAAATCTGCAAACAAAAAAAATGGTTCAATTTCTAGACAAACTAGTCAGCATAAGAAAAATCATCACAATTTCTGTTTAAGATGTTGTCAGGAGGTACAAATTACCGCACAAATTGTGTACTAAATTGCGCACTACATTGCGTAGTGTAAAACAGCTATAAAGCCTAAACATGGCGCAGTCGATATGAATACGTACCTATCCAAACAATACCTCAACATTCAACTAATTTGGTATAAACTTTGTCGATTCAAGTCTTCATATATAACTGGAAACCTTTCACGGTGAACAGCCGAGGGTCGAGGAAACGAACCCCAATAAATAACGATAATAAATACTGGCAACAACGTGCTCTACACGACACTCAAATATTATTTCTGTTGGTGCCTGCTTGCGGTTGCGGAGTATCTAAATGCCGGACGGAACTTCCTGTCATCCGGTCGCCGAACTAGCGTGGCCGCCCGCGCGCTGTTTAGAGAGCTGAAACGTGGCGGCCAACTGTAAAAAGGATCGTTACATTTCTGTACGGCTGAAAGTACGCCGAAAGTCGTTTTTACTTAAGAGTTTGCGGCGAAATTTATGGCACTTGTTCGTATATCAATTTCTTGCACTTTCAAATATAATGCACCTCGGTGTGCGGTGTACACAATCCGGTTGATATATTGTGAGATTTAGAAGTAGGCAAGCTGAGAGCTTCATCTCTGCGAGCGCTTTATCTGTGCGGAATACATTTGTGTAATTGCGAGTTCTTGTTGGGAATGTCCTTTTTTTGCTGTTTTTGATGACTTTCCAACATTTTATTTCATGACCACGCAATTTTAATGGAGTACTATCTATCTATGCATACACAGAGAGAAAAGATTTTCTGTTTTTAAGAAACATTTATTTGAATTTATTCTTTGTTAACTTTGTAACTTCGTTGTATACTCTAGCTTATTCGTTTGTAGAGATTAATTTATTTGTAAAATTTATGTTTCAAACAATGTATTTTTATACAAGAAGAGATTTCTTCCGTTTAAAGTTATATTTCTGCTATGTTTTACACATATATTTACACATTAATTCCTTTAATTAATTAATAATTTCTTTAATCGGGAATCATTTATTGCAAATAAATCAATCAAGTTCGTTATAATATAGAAAATGTAAATTTTAACTGAAAACATAAATTGTTTGACATAAGTAAACGTCAATGTACACTGTGGTAAAAAAAAAAAACGTTACGAATTTTTAATCACTCGTATTTTTAATAATATTTAGTAAATTCAAATATTTGTTTAAAAAACCGTTGTTTTTATTAAAAAACCAGCGCAATTAGACGTTTGTAAAAAAAAAACATTGTAACGACACGAGAAATCTAATTCGTGTACTTGACTTATCTTCAAGGATCGTGAAGAAGCCATATTGTTATAGGCGGCATATTTGATTTTATTATTTTAGGTGGTATTTTCGTCAGTTTCAAGTATGATGTGTCATGTCACTTATTCTTGTTCTTTTGTTTGTTTTTGCAAAGATTGAATTGGAGCTGGAATCAACTTTTTTTGAGTCATGTTTAAATGAAGAGCACTTCCAACATCAGCCTGAAGCCTGAATTGCTACTTTTTTTCGATATTTTTTAATAGAAGATATTTTTTACGTGAAAAACTAACAGAAAGGACCTAACCGTCAGACAAGTGAAAGTAAACTGCCATAATTTTGGTTCAATAAAAAACGATATTGATTTTAGTTCCAAAACACTGCAAAAACAAAAACATAAAAGTTTGCAAAAAATCTGTAGCCCAATAAGTGTAGTACAATATGTAAAACAGGTAAGAATAATCCTTCAAAAATTTCAAAATCAAACATGGCGCCTATAGGAAAACGAAAAGTTGTCCATAGTTTTGATTTTTCGTGACTATGCACTGTTATCGTTGCAAACGTCCAAGTCCACTGCTTTTTTTTGAGTCAAAACAGGAAAGGAAAGATATTTCAAAATTTCACCCAGTATACTAAATAAAATATACTAAATTATAATCAGAATATTATCAGATGTTACCGGAAATATTGCATAGCTGTACATAAAGCAACATAACAGTGGATTGACACGTTCAATTCTTGCGAATATGGTATGTCTTCAATCTTCACAACATTAGTAATTAGTTTTTCAAAGAAATGTGAGTACCTAATTGAAAATTTGTACCTTTTTTTGGCCAACAGTATATATTTATTTAAATTAAATAAAATGTTCTGTGTAAAAAGTCTATGAAACGGTTTGTTGCATTCAAAAACATCCGTCGACTTTTAATTCGAAATCGAAAAGATAGTTGAAAATTGTGGTAAAATTTTTTTTGTGAATACTTTGTTTGTGCAGTGTAATTTCATGTAAAATTATTGTTGTTTTACGTAGTAAAAATGCCAACTTTTCATGTCTTAATACAAGTTTATAAACATAATTTAGAAAACAAAAATAGTAATAATTAAACGTTTGGGTTGGGCAATATGGCAATATGCAATTCTGAAATGTCAGATTTTCGGGAAAAATGGGTATTATCAAAACTATAGCTCTTAAAATTTGCCATAAAAAAAGTTATACCCCGCAAAACTTTATATAAGAAAGGTTTCATTTCTTATATAAAGTTTTGCGGGGTATAATTTAGATAATGTCGATTTTTCGAAAAATTTACATTTACGGGAAAATCATATTCAATTTAACTCTTTAATGTTTTTTTTTTGTATGAATGTTTAAACCATTCGGTCACAATGTTTGAATGGTGAGCTGGGCAACCGTCTTGCTGAAAGTACATTGACCGTAAAAGATATATGGGTAGGTACTTTTTCAAGTAGTTCAGTAAAATAATCTTGTAAGATTTCCAAATATTTCAGTTTTTTGACCTTTTAATCGAAAAAAATATGGCCCAATTACCCCGTGATATGTTATAGCATACCACATGTTTACTTTTTTGAAATATTTGCTCTGTCTAGAGCAGTGTTTCCCAACGTTTTTTGTGCCATGCCCCACCTAAACCTTTCTAAAATTGTTATGCCCCCCATGTATCACATACATAATTTTTAATATTAAAAAATACCGCTGTTCACTGAAGAAACTTAAATGATTTCCTTTAGGAAGAAATATTTGAAGAAATTTTAGGAAATTGGTGAGGAAGTAAGTTTTTATAACATTTAATAGACAATATGTTATACACTTTGGGCAAAAAAACAAAAAACAATTTAATTTATCATGATATTTAGTCAATTCAAATAGTTCAGGTTTTTAGGTCAAAAACGAATTGCTATTATATATATATATATATATATATATAACAGAACGTTTCTGTCCAATGTTATGTTACTTTATGTTCGCGGACGTTTGTTACAAAAATATTGCATAGACACGAGAAATCTAATTGTGTACTTCAGATATTTTTAAAGATTGTGGAGAAACCATTGCCAAATTTGGTATTGTTATAGGCGGCATGTTTGATTTTAACATTTTATTTAAAATCTACAGCCCAACAAGTGTAGATGTATTATCTGTGAAACAAAAACAGAAAAGAAAAGAATTGCCATAGTTTCTGTATCATTTCTAAAGATTTATCATCTCAAGAATGCAGTTGGATTTGTCCTGCCTGTTCAATGTCGTCGTTGTAAACGTCCAACTCCACTGCTTTTTGGAGTAAAATGCAGTAAAAGACGATGTTTAAAAATTTTAGCCTGTGTACTAAAAAAATATCTGTATATGATGCGACAAAATCTCTATTGTTGTTTTTGACGAAAGAAAAATAAATGTCATTACTTACTAATTTTACTACACCTTTCATTTGATATTAAATTGACCCGACATTATTAGAAATTTGAATGAATTATTATCAGAAATGTTGCATTGCGATACATAAAGTAACATAATATTGGATTGATACGTCCAAATATTGCGAATATGGTATGTTTTCAATCTTCACTATACATATAACCAATTTGCTTTTTAAGGATATGCTTTAATTTACATAATATCAGTAATGGAAAATTTGTATCGTTTTATTTTTGCCCACAGTGTTTAATAATGAATAATAATATACAGGTTACACTTTTTTCCTCGTAAGATGTTTGTGTGTGATGCTTGCTGTAAAGAGATTTTATGTTAGGTTCCAATTTAGTTAACTTCAGTCTCAAGTTTTCCCGTTGTGTTATATACAACCGATTTCTTTTTTTTAGCAATTCATTTATGGCAATAAGTCCACATTCACCTAAATATGAAGAGCGAAATGGTAACAATGGTTTGCTTGCACAATTGGTTGAATTTGGATATATTATTTCTGCTTCCTCAAAAAGCGATGCCATCGCTCCTTTTATATTAAATATCTCGACGAATCCGAGTGCCATTTTCGAATTGCCCCCCTGAACAATCAAATTGCCCCCTTGTGGGGCGTGGGCCCCACGTTGGGAAACACTGGTCTAGAGCGTGTAAAATGTAGATTTACATCACTCCAGTAACCACGCCATTTCTTGGAAAGGTGTTTTTATTCGAAAATACAATAAATTTATGAAAATTACGGATATTTAATATTTCGTTACCAACCTCAAGACAGAAATTCAAACGTTTATGTTCTTTGTAAATTATGCAGGTTATCTTGGATTATTTTTGCAGGTTCGTCGTTCGATGCACTGTTGAAGTCTCCGCGAAAATGCACTTTTTTTGATAATTTTATGATAAAATCTGACCAATCTATGAATTTTAACCCGATTAAACCTAATTTATTTATATGCAAAATTGCTTAGTTTTAGAAAAAAAATAGCCCTCAAAATCTTAATGAGAATTCTGTGTATGAACAGCAAAAGAAAAAAGAGGAAACGCTTTGTATCCGTTCTAGACATTGACCAAGAAGTGGACAAGACAAATGCCCTTCTTAAGTGTTTCACTTATTTTTCTCCGCCTATTTTCCTTTTGTTTCCCTTTCGCTTGCATGTGTGTAAAGCCTGTAAACAGAGTTCCCTCAGACAAGTAGTTGTTGTAGCAAGCCCTCTGAGCATGGGCGTGGTGCAAACCAAGCAGGCACATCTATTATTCATTCATACTGTGACTGGGACGTTTCTCACTACGCGGGGGTGGAAGGAGGGGAAACCCAGTCCGCCCAGTGTTTACTCTTTTCTCAGCAGGGCACAGTGGTCGATTTTGCACTTTTGGCTCATCAAAATCATGTTTTTTTTTGTAAATGAACTGCAAATAGTCGTTAGATGGGTGGGAAAATGTTTTAAGGGGGTTGAAACATATGTTTCGCGTAAAGAATCTATATATTTAACTAAAGAAAATTACAACTTTTACTTACTTCTCAGTTATACTTAAAAGTGTAAATTAATAACGCAAAACAAAATGAAAAAATGTCTAGTATGATTTGAATTCACGTATAAAAGCCTAATAAAGATGACAAATGAATTCAGTTGTCAATTTTTGTTGATTAGAAACGTCATTAGAAGTACAATGTGGCATCTTAGTGAAGTGCAAGTTGCTCGTGCTGTCGCCCTTATTCAGCATGGCCACTCCATTCAACATATTAGCAGGGACCTTCGAGTTTCCCCTTCTGTTATTCAACGTTTATGGAATCGGTTTCGGGAGACTGACCAATATGTTAGTAGAGCTGGAAAAGGTCGAAATCGAACTTCTCAAAATCAAGGCCGATTTCTTGTCCTTTCATCTCTACGTCAGCGTACTGCCACAGCACGAGACCTCCTAAACAACCTAAGACGAGCACATGGAATAGAAATTTCTGATCAAACTGTTAGAAACAGATTAAAAGAAGCGATTTGGAAACCAAGAAGACCTGTCCGCGCACCACGCCTTACGCAGCATCACAAAGCGGCTCGAATGAGGTTTGCTCTGGATCACAGAGATTGGCAACTTCGTCACTGGACGCCTATATTGTTTACCGACGAGTCCAGATTTCGTTTAACTCGTTGTGAGGTCGAGTACGTGTATATAGACGTCCTAGTGAACGCTACGCAGCCGCTACTATACAGGAAGTGGATAGATTTGGTCGTGGGTCTGTGATGGTTTGGGTTGGAATCAGTATAGACAACAGAACTGATCTTGTTGTGGTTCCTGGTAGACTAAATGCCATAAATTACATGGAAAACATTATCGAGGACCATGTGGTGCCTGCTGCATATGGCGTCGGTCAAAATTTCATCCTAGTGCAGGACAATGCAAAGCCACATACCGCCGGCATGACTAGAAGGTTTTTACAAGAACGTGGAATTTAGGTCATGGAATGACCGGCGTTCCTGACCTGAATCCTACTGAACACGTGTGGGATCAGCTTGACCGACGTATTCGCAACCGCCCTAATCCACTACTAACCATACACGAACTGACAAAAGCCGAGCAGTGTACGTTTTCTTTATAAACAAAATGTTGTTTCTTATTCAAATATATATCCAATGATGCCACATACGACCTAGGTTCGGTTTATAAGTTCCACCCCCATGCAGTTAACACTACTTTCGGTATATTCTGGAAATCAAAACGGTCAAATACGTCAGGTATTTTTAGTTATGAAAATTTGTTTCCTAAGCCTCTCTGCCGTCATATAACACAGAAATAAGCATATATGTATATGTATGTATGTGTCGACCAACCTCCAATGAACGAACCACCGACCGACACTGAAAAAAAATGGTTTTAACTTATTTGTATAATTACAATAAAAAACCTCTTTAGGCTTTGCAGATTGTTTATTTCTTTAAGTACCGGTTTCGATCAAAGATCATCATCAGCTTAAAATCTACAAATATAATTACATCACTCAAGGCCATAAATTATAAAATATAAAAAACATTAGATACACAATAGAAAAACTGTGACTTACGTCAAGTAATCCAAAGCCGTATAAACAGCAAAATACATATTTAAAAAACTTCCAAATTCGCTAAGAAACGGCAAGTCATTAGCGTGTCAAGATGGTTGGGACGTAAATAGAACGATATCACGAGTACAGGTGTTCCAACGCAACGAAACGGAAGGTATGCAACTAACACAGCACAAGAACATTGAGGAAAAGAGCATTTCTTTTCATTAATTTAAAATTTACATATTTTAATGTAGTCTTATAAAAACGAAAAGGACAAACACAATAACTGCAAGGGTTGTACAAGAAACAGATTAAATATGTGAGCCAGATTGGACGACGTACATAAAAAGAAGTTTGTGTGGGAAATTAATTTGGTCGTTGAGAAGGTTAATATTTTTGTCAAGTTTATGTCTTTCAATTTGGTATTGTTCCAATAAATCTAATTTATAGTTCTTCTGACATTTGTGAATAAAGGGATATTGAAAAAAAAACCTCTTGTTCCTTTGATGGGGTTTATCTATATTAATAAGAACCGGTTTCGACTTTCAATTGAGTCATCATCAGCTTAAATGGTCAAATATTTGGAGAAATAGCGCTTATAAACATTTAATATGCAAACAATCAACATTTAAACAATTAAGATTTAAACATTTCAAACAGTTTCGAAACAGGTTCTTATTAATATAAATAAACCCCATCAAAGGAATAAGAGGTTTTTTTCAATATCCCTTTATACTGAAACCTTTGAAAATGGATTACTATTCGAATTTGTGAATAAGTATTTTAATATGAATATGATAATGATTGGTATTATTGTAATCAATATTGTGACCTGTTTCTAATTTATGTCTGTAGAGATTTGAAGAATTTCTACTTTGATGCTCTAGAATGCGTTTGGAGATAGTTCGTCCAGTCTGGCCCACATATTCTATTGTGTATGTATTGTTTTTAAATTTTATTATTTACTGACCTTGAGTGATATAATTATATTTGTAGATCTTAAGCTGATGATGATCTTTGATCGAAACCGGTACTTAAAGAAATAAACAATCTGCAAAGGCTAAAGAGGTTTTTTATTGTAATTATATGAAACTACACCTTTGAATATGGACTACTTCAAGAACAATTAACTTATTTGGTTTTCTAAGCATTTATCTCACTTTTGACTAAATTGGAACATAGAGCTAAAATAATTTCTAACGGCTAGATTCGCAATATCGCCCACTGTGTATCGTCTTTCGTACGCCCTTATTTGGGGACTTCCCCGACTTTAGTCGGACAGTGACAAATTTTTAATCTCGCGCAGGGTACAGGCCGAAGGCTCTGTCAAATTAATAAAGCATTAATTTTAAAGGAAAGCGCCGTCGGACCGCTTACGACCGTGGACGAATAGATAAACGACCGCGCAGCATTTGTCGGAAGCCGCTCTTCGGGCATAAATTGAGATTATAAAACGATTAACTTTGTTTGGACACTCACGATTACATATGCAAGGAGTGTTATTCATATTTAAATAGGGTCATTACTCTACGGTTGTTTCATTTTCATGGAAATTAGACGAATAAGTTTATTTTTAATGTTCGTGTTTGGGTATTCTAAATGACTGTAGGGCGGAAACTGAATTTGAATTGGTGGAAAATTTATTGTCGTGTATGAAATAATTCTAGAATGTTAATAATTTAACAAAAGAATGTCTCGTTCGTATAAAGATTGAGACAGATATGAATTTTTAAAAGTTTTATTAAAAATAGTAGCTTTGAGAAAAATGAGTTTAAAGTTTTTCAAATGTCTTTTTAGCTGTGAAAAGAAGAAAATTGTTGCATTCGAATAAATCAAATAACTTGTATCTAGGAACAGAACTTACTGAAACTATAAATGTTATTTTATTAAGCGAATGAGACTATATACAGTGTGTTTCCAGATTAACTAGACCTATGATGGACACAAACTTTAATTTCTTGGGAAAAAATATATTTATTTGAATCAAAATATGATTTCTGCGACGGAAGTAAACCTATTTTTAAACCGTGCAAAAATATTTCTCTTCTTGTTTACAGATATATTTGTTTGAATCAAATTTAGATTTCTATGGTGTTAACATACAAACAAAAATATTCCTTAAAGGAAAGTAATTTTTGTTTGTTTTCAAATATATTTATTTCCCTTAAATAAATATTTCAAATAAATTTCTCTCTACAAGGAAATAAACTAGAGTATTCAATGAAGTAGGTACATATTGTTGGCATCAAATAAATATGTTTTTATCCACAAGAATAAATTCAGAAGAATATATTTCTTAAAAACAAGAAATCTTTTCTATCTGTGTAGTAGCTTTCTTGTCCCCGCTTTCCTTTGCATTTTCATGTGCTGATCAAATCATAATCATGATCTAAATCATAATTATTTCAAACTGATTAAAGTTAATAACATTATAGTAAAATGAAGTTAGTTCAACTAATTATACTGTTTCAACTTCAAGAAATGATTATCCTATTTGTTAGTAAGCGCTGACTAATGTTTGTTTCCCTACCTTCAATGGCATGTTTTTCCAAACACAGTAAAATACATAAGAATGTTTTTATTTCTTCTGAAAAGATGAATTAATTTTGAAGTTTTGGATTTTGAAGTCTTGATTTTGAGACTTTTTGATTTTAGAACTTTTGTGTAAATATGAAAATTTCGAATTTCAATGCTTGTTATATGTACAAAAAAATGAGAAGGAGCAAGGTAAGACGGCTAACTGGAACCCAAAAATATTGAATTAACGAATTAGTGAAAAATTTAAAGTAAAAAATCTATAAAACGGTTGAAAGAACTGCAGGGCCGCGGAGAGAAATTTTCGGGCCCGTGACCAGTGTATGGTACGGGCCCCCGCAAAAAGAGCTTAAAATAATAATAAAAGTTGTAGGTGTAGAGTGTGTAGACAATAAAGTCACACCATACAAAATATTACTACATTGAATATATACTCCTCAAATACCTATTATTATAACATTTATAACGACGTATAATAAAATCTATATTGTATAAAAATATTAAATAAATATTATAAAAACTTATTACATAATTTTTACGGGGTGAGTCAGTACAGCCCCGGCGGTCGATACTGTATTTATCTTAGGAGAAAAAAAATATTTTATACAGTTTTTTATACAGAGTTTTTTGGCCCATCATTTTCTCCAACACAAAATTGTTTTCCTGGATGTTGCATGTAGGCGTGGCAGAAAAGCTCTTCAGTTTTTAGTTGGGATGCTTTTTATATCATACCATAATAATTATGAATACTAAGAAAGTTGTCTTTGCAACTGTATCAAGCTGTACTTGAGAGGGGTAAATAGTTTCTGACTTACAGAATTGTTTGTCAGAAAATCCTAAAAAGTACATAAAAAGTTCTTGCACAACTCTGTCAAAAAATCATCAAAACCGGCTCGTAGATGCCTATGTAGAAAAAAATATAATACGGTATACAGGGTGATCCTACCGCGTGTTAATTTTTCAACATTTTCCAAT
This sequence comes from Aphodius sticticus, assembly GCA_963966075.1. Classification (NCBI taxonomy): domain Eukaryota; kingdom Metazoa; phylum Arthropoda; class Insecta; order Coleoptera; family Scarabaeidae; genus Aphodius; species Aphodius sticticus. Next base: position 4,348,165 of record OZ014507.1, read on the forward strand.
AGCTTTTTCTTTCTTTCTTTCTTTTTCTCTCGTTTTTTAAACAGAACAGTCTGTATAATATGTGTTGACTGTAATAACTATTTACTTCTCTTCAATTTATATCTGGTATGTCATACACCGAATGTTATTGGGATATTAATTAACAAATTAACGAAATTGTAATATAAATATTAACTTAATATTGCTCTGTATTGAGGGTATTCGGTAGTTTGATGTAAAAAGTTTAAGGGACCAAAGAAAAAGGTATTTTGAATCTATTTAAACAGATTTATCCTCCAATTTTTTTTTTTAAATTTTTTGCAATTTTTGCAATTGTATGGCAAACGAACACGGGAGGTAAAACATCAAATTACTATCAAAGTAAACCTTAAACTCTCTACTTTTAGGTGAACTATCGTGAAAATTTGTTGATTTCTGAAAGAGTTGATCTTTTAAGTGATTTATTCGTTGACACATAAAAGCCAAATATGCAAAAAACAAGCTGATATGCATCTTTAGATTCGGATTTTTATTCAGAGTAAAAAAATCTATCAAAAACACCTCCAATTTTGATGTGTCTGTCCTGAATCAATTCATAATGACAGTAAGTAGATATTGTTGGTGTTTTTTGTACAGAATACAAATCCGTTCTCAAACGTTGCTGATCAAGTTAGCGTTTAGCATTTTCTGTTTGTTTTGTGTGCACAAACCACTACAATGAAAGGTCTGCGCAAAATTTTTACAAGTCAAAACATTTTCACGAGTCTACCTAAAAGTATTGTGTTTTAGGTTTGTTTCGTGTTACAATTAAAGTTGCTAAATCTTTGGGTTAGTTTGTTGTACGTTTGTACCTTTAAATATGTTATAAAACGATGGTCGTGAAATATTTGCTGCCGGGCCCCTTTTAATGCCGGGCCCGTGACAACAGTCACAGGTGTCACCATGACCATGACATTACACATTTAATTTTACCTTTGTAGACGAAACCTAAATAATCCTAACCTAATTCTTCTTCGCTGAAACTTTCAAATCGAGTCACAAATCCCTACATTTGTGGATTTTTGTTGACTTCCCATAATCTAAGTGTCTTCTAACTTTGTTTTTATATTATTTTTTTTCCTTTTTTTAAAACTGCATGGTACATTCCCTTCTTCTATACACCCCATAAAACAAAACCAAAAAACCCCATCAATACCGACTGATATTTCATCACTAACCGACCATCCCCAACCGGATCCATCTCGAGCACCCTCGCCATTAACACAATAGACAGCTGCGAAGGGATACCGACCATCTTCCACCGTCTTCACTTAATATGATTAATTTCTATCCGACGAGAACGGGAAACGACAATTTTTCCTCTATCCCTCGTCTCCCGAATATTCGCTACTTCATTCTTCTACCCCATCTGACCTTGACGTCAAAAGAGCCCTCGGGCAGTGTTATAAACCTCGCGGCGCGTCGGGACGCCTGCGATACGGGCCTTGAATCCGGGGATGATCCCACTTCTGATGTTATCGGCCGGCGGTTATCGGACGACCAAGACCACACTATATGTATACGCAAACGTGCACGAAGAAGGGTGGGAGGTAGGGAGGGGGAGACCCCGTAGGGGTGATCGAATCCAGCATCAATCATCCTTGCTTGTGGAGGGGAGGGCGACGCAAAGTGCAAAGATCCACGGATAAGGGACCGTATCGAGCGGTTATCCGGCGCTAAGCGATTACTGTTCTTGGTCGGAAAGATGGAGGAGAAGCAAATTTATATCCAATTATTATTGTTGGGACCAAATATTTGTTTATAGGTAATGTGAAACTAAAAATGTATGCTGATGGATGAAAAATGCGGTTTTTAAAGAGAGTTTCAGGTTGGTACGACTTCCGGAATTTCCGGAAATTACATCTGGATCTAAAGGTCGTTTGGATATTCCCAATTTGGATGGTATGCTGAAGTTTAGTAACATAACGAAAAGTGTCAAGATTTGTAAATGCTGACGTTTCGCGAACTATGTAGCTCGCTTCTTCAGAGCTAACTGAACACTGAAGACCTACCAAAAAAGATCTCAAAGGCCTTCGGACACTTGTCCAACACTTGTCCCCCTAGGTCTACCAACCGATATACCGGATCTTGTAGACTTTGTAGAGTATTCACCTCTTTCATCGGTAATCGCCCATTTCTTCATGGAATTGTTTGAAGAATAAGCCATTAGGTGGAGTCCTTACAAACTAAAGCATTGGGCCAGATATGTCGATGATACCTTTGTGGTTTGGCCACACGGTAGAGATAAACTTACTGAGTTCCTTAACCACTAGAACAATGTTAGCCCTTCCATAAAATTCACGATGGAAATAAAAGAGGATAATCAGCTGCCTTTCTTGGATGTGCTGGTATACATAACGTCAACGGGTAGGCTTGGACATACAGTCTAGCATAGACACACACCGACCGGTACTTGAACGCCAAATCACACCACCATCCCCAACAGAAGAGAGGTGTCATTCTCGGCTCGTCATTCTCGTTCTCGGCTCTGTTCAACAGAGCCGAGAAGGTGTGCGACTCCAGCACCCTGGACGACGAACGGAACACTTGGAGTGGGCCCTACGTCAGAATGGATACACCAAGTCTGGCATACGGGGTATCACAAAAAGAAAACCGCAAGTCTCAGAGGAGCGGCAAGAGTCAAAGGGGTTTGCTTGCTTACCATACGTAACTGGGGTATCAGAAAGAATCGGTAGATTACTGAAGAAATCGGGTATCACTGTAAGGTACAGAGCACCAGCTAAGGTAAAGGATCTTTTGCCTAACCCAAAAGATATCACTACTCCTGAAGAACAAAGGGGTATACAAGATAAGTGTAGCATGTGGAACATGCTATGTAGGATAGACAGGACGAAGCATCGAATGTCGAGTCAAGGAGCACAGTAGGGACACCCGGCTAGGCAAGATTCAACAGTCCGCTGTTGCTCAACACTGCCACAAGTCGGGACACACAATGGATTTCGATGACGTGAAGATATTGGCAAGGGTGGATAATTATCATCGAATGCTTATTAGAGAAGCCATCGAAATTTACAAACATCCTGACAACATCAATCGTGAGGAACGGACGTTAGTAGGGTCTGGAAATCGATCCTAACGCGGTCAGGTGGAAAAGCACATGGGACCGGTAGCTCAGATGTGCGCAGTGAGGTGTAAATTTGGGTATACGAGTATAAGGGAGATTTCTTTGGTAAGTCTTCAGTATTCAGTTAGCTCTGAAGAAGCGAGCAACTTAGTTCGCGAAACGTCAGCATTAACACATCTTGACACCCGGCATAAGTTTTTTTCTCTACTACAACATTGCTTGTTATTTGATACCAGTGATACGTGATATAAATCCTCTGATATTGAGATATTCCTGTGAGATTTCAGCATAATCACAGTAGTTTGCACGATATTTTTTCAATATAACAGTACGAGTTATATTTTTAGAATTGGAAAGCGTTTCTGTGTCCACATTTTTCTATATACGTGACATTTTTTACTTGGAATGACATTTACTCCATCTTTTTTGTTGGGGTTTTCTCGTGCTCGAACCCTCAAGGGTTCCTCAAGGGTACAAAGCTAGCCTAAACCATTTGACGACTTGTTAACAACATTGATTATATATGTATTTTATATATTAATATTCTCAATTTAACCGTTTTGCATCATTTTGTTCTATGGTTTCAAGTCGATAGCAGCGTTCCTTATACCGGAAGTTGATATCAACTATGCTATTTTTGACGGAATTCATGTTTTATTGCTTTTTATTGGTTTCTTATCAAAACACGTCGACTACATGTTAACTTTTTTCCTGGTAGACCGGAATGCATACGTGACTTGCACCGGACAAAGGCAAATTTATTAAACCTAAAAGTCCACATATATAAAACTAAATAAAAGATGTTAAGATGTTTTTGGCCTCATAAAACAGTTTGGAATTAAGAACAATTATTTTTTTATTAAAACGTAATATATACCAATAATACTGATGTAACTTAGACTCTTTTATAATAACATTTAATATAAGTACCTACATAATTATTTAAAGCAACAATTGAATATTCTTAAGAAATCCAAAACAACAGTTAAAAAATCCAAATTCGTAGCAAGTAACAGATAAAAATAAATAATTTGTCACATTAGGGAATCTAGATATACTCCAGCTTAAATAGCATTTGTTTTTAAAAAAAATTGCATATTGCAAAAACTGCTAGAGTTCATCCTTAAGTATGCCATCGTTAATATGTAATATATATGTCCCCTGAATATGTACTTGAAATTAAATTAAATTTGTGATGCAGTTTTCATAGTTTTTTTTGGAGATATAACTTTTAATAACCTGTAATCCTCTTTCGTTTTCTAACATTGCCGCTTTCATAACTTGAATTCTTAGTTAACGCAAGAATTATTCGACGTGTCAATTTTGTCATTTAACGTGCCAATATCTGGCCCCCAAAGTTTAGAAGAAACAAACCAAATAAAATAAAATAAACTGCTTCGTGTGTCAAGATTTGTAAACGCTGGCCTTTCGCGAACTATGTTGCTCGCTTCTTCAGAGCTAACTGAATACTTGTATTCAGTGCCTCAGGTCAGTCATTTACATAGTAAAAGAAAGCAATTAGACAATTTTAAAAGGATTTCTATCGTGTCAATAGCTCATTTTTTTAGAAAGGAATTGAAAATGCCTATTTTGCCCATTGGGTAACGCGCCACTGACTGTATTGTTATCACTCCCGTTTAGCAAAATCTCATATTTGTATCCGCGGATATCGTCAGCTTGTTCTCATAACAAAACAAATCTTTACAGAGCTGCACGCTAGACGTTTCAGGATTGGCACGATGGTTCACGTCATGCCTTCCTCACACGCAAGATTTGCATTAAGAATAAATGCCGGAACCATAACAACGACAACAGGCTTGACAGGCGTAAACGGTAACGGTGCACGGCCTCGTGGCTATGCCGTTTGTTCGTGGCTCAGGTCGCTTCGGTCTATCCGTTGTCTGTCGCGGACATGAACGGTTTTGCAATAACGACGAGTGCAGCGACCTCTACCGATTGTAACCTCCCCGACACTAACCCCGTGCCTGTCGAATAACAGCCCATTTCGTACAACCGGAAATCCCCAGTCGCGACGACCAGGAGATGAAATATCTTCACGTTTGCTCAGTTCAAAAATTCCTTAATCTGTCTGAATTTGGGGCGTTTACCTGAAATAAATAATAAAAATTTTAAATAATTTTCGACTGATACTTAAAAATACTAATTCTTGTATGATCATATTGTATTATTCGTTTGTGCAATTCATAATAGGAGTTCGCAATGACTAAAAGTCATGAAGAGAAGAATAAGTTCTGTTTAAGCAAACAGCACATCGATTTTCTTTCGATGTATACAATTTTGTAGATTTAGACAACTTTCTGCTAAAACTACTAAAACTAAACGAAATTATACCACGATAAAAAGCAAGCTTGATAATAATCAATTGTTGTCTTCGAGCAGTAACCGCAAAAACCTCCAGCGGAAAGTAAACAATAAAGCTGAAAATGAAAAATGTTGCGAAAAGACGTCCACAATAAAAACTAACGGCTCGACGCTCCGCGCGCGGCGTGAAAAACCGGACAAGTTTAAAAACTCATCCGGGCAGCTGTCCGGATTGCGGTGCATCGGCCGGCCTGGAAAAGTTTTAATTTCTAAACTTCGATACGCCTTATTTACTATCCGCGTCCATTAATATCGCTGGCCGAAAGTTTTATTGGTAATTCTGTCTTCGCTGGACGATCTATTTCGCCTGTAAGATTTGATCTGAGGTTTATAATCTCCGCTGCTATTCTCTGGACACGCAGGACCCTGAATTACCGACCGGTTTATCTCTCGCCGATCGTTTTGCATTTTAATGGCGACAGTAAAAACGGATCGCCGTTAACTTTTTTATTGTGGCGTGTTTACTGCAGTGTCTCATTAAATGTTATTCGGTTTTTAACAGCACTCATCCACATGTAAAATTTTTTATTGTTATTATTATTATTATTATTATTAATAATAATTTTATGATTGTTTTTTTTTTGGTTTTGTCTGAATTATTGAAGAAAATCTTTTCTTTTTTCAGATGTAAGTCCAGTTTATCGTCAATCCTAGATTTCCTGGTAAGTTCTGCTGACGATTGCTAAAGATCTTTTAAACTAGAGAAGTGGAATAGTTTTTCGGCTTTTTTCCATGATGTTTCTCTTGATACCCTCAGAGAAATGGTTGTCCAATATTAAGAAAATGACAAAAGACTATTTCTTTAATACGAAACAACCCAAATATTTGCATTAGGAAATAGTATATTATTATACAAGTTTTATAAGACGTCAAATTGGCGCACGAGTTGTTTTGGAACGAGTGCGCCAATACGTCCTATAAAACGAGTGTAATATACTATTTTTTCTATTTTGCGTCATTAATTTTATATAAATTTAGAAATTGTGGTTACTATATCGCGCTAAATTATAATCTAAGGTATTTTGCGGGTACCACGTGGCAGCACTGTAGTAGCTGTCAACTTCGTTAAGGATAAGATCGATGAGATAAAATCATGACAAAATCTAATTGTGAATAATTTTACTCTACTTTAGCCTACAAGTTTGAATAAATATTCAGCGAGGTCGCAACGATGATCATAATGGAGCTTGGGGCAACACTTTTAACCCTACCGTGATAAATACATGAAACTTAACCTAAAAAGTTAACAACTTTAAAATAGTGGTTTCATAAGTATAATAATCAGAATAGAAGTGTTTGGCGGTGACTGATTAGTTACTTGGAAGAACAAGAACTTACTAAAGAATTGTTATAACGCTCAACGTTTATAGCGGTGTCTACCTAATTCCGCTACGTACCCGGTGCGGCTTATATATTTACAAGCACTTATAATTGAAACCCAATTCTAATTTCGGCAAAGTAGTTTATTAGAATAAATTATACTTAGTAAAATTACATGTGATGGAGGTAATACAAATACGTTGCACACAACCACAACTAAGACGAAGTCGAAAGCGACGGACAAAAACAAATACGAATTGAACCGAGCATCCAAGCGTCCAAAATATTACCGAAAACTTATACGTTACATAAACTAAGAAATCCTCTACACTTTAAATGTACTATAGCTTCGTACGTGTATGCTGATAAACCATTTATTGCGCATATACAATCTCGCAGCAGTAATTAAAATCGTTCATATCTACGATGTAGGTTTGATCTTCGCATAATACCTTATTAAAGTAAATGTGGTCCTTGAATTATATCTGAAAAGGGGATTTGATGTTTAGTTGAAAAGAATGATAACGATCACTTACCAGAGTCATAAAACATCACCGAAAACGTCATGCTGGCGTATTTTGATGAACACAGCAAAACTAAGAACGCCCCAATCCTTTGGCCATACTATAGCAGGCTATACCCATGTTTAAATATGTATAGAATATTGATATTTCGCAGTTTATGTGATTGCAAGCGATTAAGAAGATGCAGTGTGTGGTTATGTTGGGTTATGTATTGTACGTTTGACATATGGCATTTGATATCAATGTGTACCAATCTTAGACAAAAATGTTACTGTTTTCGGTATTACAATGTGTTAATTGTAACACCGAAAACAGTGTTACAATGTGTGCATTTTGAATGCAAAGTAGAAAAACGATTTTTTTGATTTAGGAAAGTGGTTTTGTGTATGATTTGTGTATAGAGCATAAATGGGTTTATGATTTTTTTTAATTAAAAATTAACATATTAACTTGGATATTTCAAAAAACTCATTTTTAAAAATTTGTAAATTGGCATGGAATTGGGTTCTTGTCGTGAGCCTTTTTAACATCGTGAGTCATGTGTGATACACAGGGTCCACTTTTTTCCCCTCAAAATTATTTTCCAGATGATCAATGCCACACTGAGCAAAAAGTTTCATATGGACTTGTGTGTTTTCTTTATTCCTGAAATCGTTACTGCCATTTGAAATAATAGCAAAACTGTATTTTGAACCGCTCTCAGAATTACATTTACTTGTAGAGAAATCAACGTCTAAAAGGTTTCATATGTATTTTGCTTCTTCCTTCATTTATTTAATTTATTTATAATATTTTGAATTTTTTTATTTAAATTTATTTACTCTTGCTGTTGTTATGGGTTATGATTGCCATCTTTCTTTGTTTTCGCATTGTTTCATATGTATTTTATTGTTTGTTTTTCTTTGTTTTGTTAATATTTCAAACGACTGTAACTTTTTAAGGATTTGAAAAAAAAACAATTAGGTCCATATGAAAGTTTTACTCAGAATGGAATGTACTTTCTAAAAATATTTTTTTTGCTGGGAAAAAGTGGGACATCCTGTATATGATACAGTAAAAGCATCAACTAGCATCGACAGTAAGTGCTGATGTAGAAAACAATTGAATACGCTATACAGGTTGAAATTACCACCTATTCTAACATTTTAATAGTATATTATTTCACGAGCACATAACTAAGGATATAAATCGCGAGCATGAAGTTTATACGCGAGCCGTAGGCGAGCGTATATACATGCGAGCGGATTATATCAGTTGTGTGCGAGTCGAATACGACGTTTTATCTACGACTCATAAATTCCATTTTATATCAAATCTTTTAAATGTATTTGTCAATGGTGGCGAGGCGAAATGTCAAATAACTGTCATCCACGTAGGATTAGACTGACTTTGACAGTACATTCGTATAATGATGATAGTTCCTTCAAATAATGAAGTCATTTAGAAAATAAACTGCTTCCGGGTTATGCCGTGTGTCAAGATTTGTTAATGCTGACGTTTCGCGAACCATGTTGCTCGCTTCTTCAAAGCTAATTGAATACTGAGTATTCAATCAAGTACTAAAAAAAAAATCGATCAAATACACCTAAAAAATTTATCATTCATATTTTGAATTCTCTCCAGAAAAATAACATATTTTGAATCAATTAACAATGACAGTAAGTAGATATTATTGGTTATTTTTTGTACTGAATACAAATCCGAAATATAAATTAAAAAGAACTTAAGGGACATTGCAGTTAGCAAATAATGTACAGGGTGTTCCATTTAAAAATTTCAAGAAAGAATCATACGAAAATGTTAAAAAATTACTGCATGCTATGATAAGACTGTAAAGGCCAGCAATTGTCATTTTTTAGAAACTATTTTCTTTACATGGATACAATCTGATACAGTTGTAAAGACAACAACCGGTTGAGAAGCGCTGCTCTATACAATGACGTTCAGAATATGTAGAAACATATTATTTAGTTTCTTTGAGATCTTACAATATAAAATATCTACCTATTATTCTTGAATAATCCTGTATATGAATAATCCTAAAATAATCTCTCAGTGAAAGAAATTGGTCAACTTGTCTTATATCTATCGAAATTATCATATCTTTTGAAGAATAACCGACGATCAGCCAAAAAACTGTCAACTAATATACAAAAATCTTGTTCCTCATTTATGATTTCTTATATCTCATTTATCCAGACTCTGAACTCTAAACTCCCCCAATCTACAGAAACACATAATTTCTCAAGCTAATCCCCATACGTATTAAACCAAAAAGTCATTGACGATCAAGGTTCTGCTTTATTGCAGTCACAGATAAACCCCAGCTTTATGCCTTTCGCCCGTTGGTGGATCTCACGACGCGAGAGAGACGCAAGCCGTTGGAGTAGTTGTCGCATGTTTAAGGACTTATGAATAATAAAATCGTTCAAACAGCCGCGACGCCGCCGCACAACCGCTTTTATATTTATTTTAAAATGTACGAAACGGCGAAATAAATTATGAGGCAAGGCCGCGGCTTACGTTCAACGTCTAATGGCCGCATTATACATGAGGTGTGTCTGATCTAAATCACATCGCGTTGTCTCCATGGGAATTTTGTATTTGACAATGAATAAAAGGGCACGTTTGCTCCTTTTTTTGTGGAATGTTTAAGTACTGTTGGATGTAGGTAAATGTTGTAGGGGTATTGATTTAGCGGGAATTTAATAATTTGTTGAGTTATACTTGGTTTTAGGCTAGTAAAACAAACTAGCTATGTTTGTGAAAGAGTTTAATTGGATTTTTTTACTACGATTCAGAATGTCTTAATAATTTACATTGCATGCCAGAAAATTAAATTATTTCACTAGTATAACTTAACCTAACAGGCACCCATCGATTTCTATCAGTTAATTCTATTATACTGGTCAAAGAGAAATGAAAATTTACGGAATCAGAGGAAAAATTGAAAGTTTAACTATTTAACAAACAGGAGACAAAATCTTAGGACTAATTTTATTTAATTTGATCATAAACGGTGCTGCTTCACTAGTTAATTATTGTGATGTAATCACGACAGTAAATTTTGAACTGGTATCGTTATTAAATTGGTATAAAGAAAATAAGTTAGGTTTGAATGTGTTGAAAACTAAAGCTATGATATTGGGAAATATATTTGGTAAACTCTACTCCATAAATAGTCATTCATAACACAATTGTACAAATAGTGGACATATTTAAATATATAGGTGTCATATTAGACAACACGTTGAAATTTACTAGGGCTCCTATACGGCGCCAGCTCCACGCACGGGCGCGCGAGCCTTGACAAAATCACGGTGCGCATATTTAATCTAGAGAAAGGGATTACTTGAAAGAAGTGAGAATCACTTCAGTTAAATAATTGGTGGGTTTTTATTCAGTAAACAATACTTACTTATTTTAAATGTCTTATCTTGGATCAAGTAACTACGCACTTGGATGGATTTACTATTACTTCATTGGAGAAATTAACATTTTTGGGACGAAAAATTCAATTACTTCTTTCAATACAATATTGGTTCTTATAAAGAAAGAATTTATTTGTTGACAGTATTTATCTGAGAAATTATTTTACTTATATTGAGTATGTGGCATTTCTTGTATATACCTAACTTTCTACATCCAAGTAAATATGCATTTGAATCTAGTAAATAAATTCAAGAAATTATGTTTTCTCGTTCCAAATAATCACTTTTCTGTGTGTAGAAAATCTTTCTACTATGCGATGATAGAACCATAGTTTAACTATTACAGCAGTATAATATTTTGCGTACAGGGGCAGACATTAAAATGTAAAAGTACAACAAAAAGTACAATTCAGCACTCCGAATTGTATTACAAACCTCAAGGTTAACTAGTATTGAGGCAGTGTTGACCAAACTAAATTTCTCGAACGTTAAACAAGGAACGTTATAATAGGTACACTTTAGTATACAGAGTAGGGTGTATCAAAAAAGCGTTTTTTTCGAAATCCAAATTTTCAAGTTGATAACAGGTTGTCCCTATGGACCCACATAACCAACAAAACAATTGGCCCAATTGAAAAATATTTTGGTCTCCCGCAGGAGGATTAAAGTTTATAATTGTCTTTAAAAATTAGATTTTTCTTTTAAATGAAAGATTAAGTGATTTTCTTTAACAAATGGAAATAGTTTAACATTAAGGCGTGAAATTAACGTATACAACAATGTATTACTCTAATGCAACATTTAGATCGCCTGCAGTTTATTTAGATTCGATAGAACTTTTAGAAAAATGACCATATTCGTATAATTTAAAAAATATGTGCGTACAAGTGGGCGTTGTAAGAAAAATCGTTTAACGGTTCATTGAAAAAAAAAAAGCAAAAATTCAAATTTTTAGAGAAAATTATAATCTTTAACCCTCCTGCGGGAGACCTAAATATTTTTCATTTGGGCGATTTTTTTTGTGGTGTATGTAGGTCCATGGGGACAACTTTTTATCAACTGAATTTCGAAAAAAGCGTTTTTTCGATACACCCTAATACAGAGTTATTGGTACCTAACCGTACTCCTTTAAACACAGTATAGTAGAGGTCATTTGCAGGCTATTTCATCCATATACATGATTCAAAACTCAGCATTTTTTAAGAAAACGATTACTATAAAATCATAACCTCACAAAGCAAACATAACTAATATTTTCGCAATTTTTATACCCCCCACATTTACTGTGGTGAGGGTATATTGAGTTTGCCACAACATATGTAATACCCTTAAGGAGGCGTGGCAGATATAGACTGTATATGTACACATAATAAATTTAATACGGCATTCGGCAGAAGGATCACTACCAAAATATACAAAAACCAAATTTTGACTTTGACATTGACTGTTAAAAAGTCCACGTTTATCGACCGTTGACGCCTTTCAAATCGGTATAATTGTGCCCACGATGTACCCCATGACCTTATGATGGCACCGCATAACGACCTCGCACAAAAACCGAGTCGCAACCCCTACAAGTGCCGCTTGCTCTTCGCGACCCGGTCACGCGTTTGCCACTCGGGATAAGGGGAAATTTCACCCTTATCGCGGGTGATTCGTGCGACAAGTGAACTGACTCGCACCGAACCGTCCTCTCGTCCTTCCATTAAAAACCCCATACCCGTGTTGGTCCCATCGCGGCCTTTACGCAACTTAACGATGCCTACGACGATACCCAGGATGAGGTCTCGGTGTTAAGAATAGTTTCGTATCCGGGAAAGTAAGGAGCTTCATATACCAGTCTTAAGTAATCCTGAATAATGAGCTCTGATAGAAGTAAAATTATTGATAATTATTGTAAGAGAGGAAAAAGCGTAAACTGAGAAAAATGTTGGTGGGAATTTACAGTGGAATAAGTGTAATTTTACATCCCAATTGTATTTTTACATTGTCATTGTATATTCAGCCTGTATTTTACAAGAGTTTGGCTGGAATATTACGCGGATTTTAAAGTTATATATAATTAATTTATTAATATATTACATAAAAAAATTAAATTAAATATGGGATAATGTAGAATAATTTTACATCTATTTCAATGTAATATTAAATAATTTGGTGCCAACTTAGAACTAACATTCTTAATGCTCTACATACTCTTCTGTGATTATAAAAACCTTAAATTTTAAAGCAAATTTTCAAGAGAAAATTGATCTTAGGCTCACCGGATTATTATGAACGTACCTACATAATATTCTTCTATAATTTAGATAAAAAGTATTTATTTAGAGTGTGAAGCTACAGGCACAGCCAATGTTAATTATTAGTACCCTAATTAAACACCTTTCGGCCATTCATGTTCTACACAAAAAAACTACGAAACAAATTTTCTTAATGTAAGTTTTAAATAGGGTTGGAACCTGGCGGAACCTCAACAAAAAAATATACAATGTCCTTTCCAAGGCATTTCGAGTATTTTTGTGCGTACAGGAAAACGTGTAATTTATTTCAAGTAACCAAATACAAGTCTGTAAGGAAACGCAGTTCAATGATTGAATATTACTTTACTACTGTGAAGTACCTATTTATTTTTATTAAAGTATTTTTCCTGTAAAATATAAAAAATGCCCTCAAAGAATTAAGGTGATACCGTTCTAATTTCACAGAAATATGTTTGTGAAAGATGTGAATTCTGTAAAAACAATACAGAAATTTAGCTGGTATCCAATAACCAGCGATGTTACAGTTAATTCTTCATTTACAGCTTTTTTGGTAGTTTATTACGTTCAGTTTCTGTAACATTGCAGATATTTCTCTCTAGGTATAAACTTATTTGTTCTTTTTAGTTCCTTCAAGTATTACCAAAGGAAGGAAGAAGGAAATACAAATCAAACAATGCGAAAACGAAGAATACAAAAAGTACCTTTTACAAATAATTAAATCAATAAATTCATTAAAAGATTAAAAAAAAAATCATTGGTCAAAATACAAGAATTAAGGAACATTTATTGTGAGTGAAGTTAGAAGTCATATGGACCTATTGATAACAAGTTAACATTCCTTAAGAAGTTAGAGCTATTTAAAATACTGTTTTATTAATATTTTGTTATTTTTAAGGTATTGAAAAAATAAATAAGTCCTTATGAAACATTTTAGTCAGAACAATAATTACGTTCTGAGAAAAAAAGTGTGCGAATAAACACCCAAGTAGAAGATATTTGTACACACTAATTTTATCTATAACAGATGATCTCTATATTTTCTCTTAAAGTTTGTTAAATAAGAACAAGCTTGCTCATACATATAAAATGTTGAAAACTGAACTGGTACAAGGTAATTTATAAACTCGAGGTGAAAATTAAATGCAAAAACATACCAAATTATAAATAAAAATATGTGAAGCACTTTTAAATTTGTTTCATTGTCAAAATTACTTACTTCAATTTAATTTAATTATTTTTTGGGTAATTAAATGCAGTCACAAAATTTGATATTACACTTTAGTTTCCTGACCGCATACATTTTCGGATATAATTGCAAATCACTCTGTATATTTATCGATTTTCTATGAATGGGACCGACATAAGTTTCGTCATAGAAGCTCAGAACTTGTCTGGTCATAGGTGAGTTATCTTATCTGGAATGTAAGATCATATTAAAATTCACCACCTACCACTCTGTTCTTCTCCTAAAGTACCATTATGAGCAGCAGATTCAAATTATAGGTATATTTTGTCACACAATTGGAAAGTCAAAAGTATTGAAAACAAGTAACGTTAGAGTTTGACCAATAACTTTGCCAGATTGTTGTTTTCTAGAGGTTATTTTGTTTTTATGTAACAGATAATTGTAAGTAATATTGTCAATTGAAGTTAATCAATAGTCTAGAATGTTGCCCGTTGGATGTAATATCGAAATAACAGTGGTTTATTGGGTTAGAAAGGCTCTAAATCAAAATTATTCATGGATTGACCGCGAGGGTTCCGCGGAACCCCGGTTGGGAAACGCTGGAATAGATATTAATCATTATGGACACAATATCTGGGGGGCGTTCAGAATCAACGTCGGGCGTATGCCGGGTGATTAAAAAGCGTTCAGATTGGTTGGGCATTTTACCGGACGAAACGTCCCGATCGTTCAAAAACAACGTCGGGCGTTTACCGGACGTTTGCCAATTTAACCAAGTCGAGAGTTGGATAAAATTTGCGAGCATGCGCAGTGGCGGTGGGATTTGAAAATTGAACGTCTTCTGCGAGATTACAGATAGTTTTGCTTGTGATTTCAATTATTCAGCCATTAATTCAATAATGTTTTTAATATAAAAACATTTTTCTTTAATTTTTTTGGGGCAGTTATCAAAAATCACCAAGTTAATTAAGACACATGGGTACAGTATATTTTTTAAAATGATATTTATTTAAAGTTAAATAAATGAGTAATAAATAAACTATGTTGAATTATTAGTTTCTAATAAAACAAATTCATTTTAAATGTGAGAAAGTAATAATACTTTTACAATATAATATGTAGTTTTGTATGGTATCAGCTAAATTATTTCTACGGTGATGATCATCCTCTACTACTCCACCCTCTTGCCTTGGGATATTTTCCTCATCATTGTTTATTGCAAGTATACCTTAATTAACATACTCATTTGTCAGCTCATCTGAGTGAATTAGACAAATGTTGTGTAAGGTGTTGCTGTGATAATTGTAACTGGCATCAAATCGATACTTTTCATATCGAGGTATCGTAGTCTTTGGAGTCGACCAAATAACAGACCAAAATTGAGGTTAATTCCACCAATAACTGCATTATGCTTGTCGCTTAATTTGGAAGTGGCGTTGAAATTCTTGGTCGGAGAAAAATTCTGAATTTGAAAAGGATTTCTTCTAATTATTTTATTTGCCTGTAGATTCATTTCGATTTCTTCATCACTTAAACTAGACGAATCGTCAAAAGGTTTCATGTTCTTTTTAAAAAATTACATTAGCTAAAACACATTTTATAAAATAGTCTGCAAATTTATAACCTGTTACAAGCACTTACGATTATTTGTAAATTTTATTTTAATTCGTCAAGTCTACACCAACAATGTGATAGATAGTTAATACTTTGGCCACCCAATACTTTTCTCTTGTTGGAGTTATGAAGCTCAAATAAACACGCTGGTTGTGCCAATACCGTTCAGATTGACAGGGCAATGGACAAACGCCCGACGTTTAGCCAGCCGGCGTTTACCCGACAAACGCCCAATCAATCTGAACGCACCCCTGGACTCTAAAAACGGGTTTTTAACCTTCTCCCAAACCTACATCTAATTCTAATAGTAATTCTTGCTTTATCGTGTACGAATTTTTCCCGATTTTCTCGTACAGGTACTAGGCAAAGACAACCCACATCAAAAATAAAATCGTAAGAACACAAGAAACACATTTGTACGGTACCGTCTGTGACTTTATCGTCACGTTGTGCTCTGTGTAGTATGCAGTAGCCTAGCTACTCTCCATTAAAACAAACGAACGAACAAATGCTAGAATAGAAACACGGCATCGACGACGGCCAATAATCGACGGGGCACAAATTTCAATTTATCCGCGCCGTGTCGAAATTGGAACGGAAACCGTTCGGATATATTGTTCCGGTTATTTTGCCTGTTTTCTTGCAGCCGCGCCGAGCCCATCAATTGGGAGTTACACGTTGCAATCGGCGCTGAAAACGCCAAGGGATTTCTATTGCCCAGCAGAGATTATTGCTGTTTATTAAGTGGGATTGGTTGTACAACGCTGAATACGGTCCTGTACTGCATAGTTTGTAATATCGGGTATAATGATGTCGGTAAAGTCAAATTCGTTTTTGATTAGTTCAAATGACGAACTGTAGCAAACTTCTCTCCAAAGCTTCGAAATAAAAAAAGTTACCAGATGTAGATGGCGCTACTATGAACATATCTGTTATTATTTCGTATTTATTACATTTGACGTATGGTGTAAACTAAAGAAATAAATGTATTGCCTTCTATTTGACCGGGGGGAAGTTAGCCATAAAAGTTATCCATAAAACTTTTTTTCATCCGATTTTAATGAATGACACATTTTTGGAAAGCCCTTAACGTACTGAGTCTACAGTAGTTATTGCAGAGGGCGCAATTCATAAGTACTACCTAAAAACTTAAAAAGAAAGTCATTTTTTGGTTAAATTGGCACATTTTTACAATCGCATATCTCCGTTAATGCTTTACCAATTACGACATCTCTTACAGCAATCAAAAGTACAAATGTAGACCATACTTTCATAGTTATTGCAGCCCAACTTTCCACTAATTAGTGGTTTAAAAAAAATCCTGAACTTTGCCTATTTTTATCCAGGGATGCGAGTATGGAAGCATACACCGTTCCAGTAGAACAGTGAGCATAACTCCTTTTTATCATCCGATTGTAACAAACTATACACCAAACGAAATAGGAAGCTTGTCTGCACTTATGCAAGTTATTGCAGTCCAAGTTTCCGCTAATTAGTGGTCTAGAAAAATTCATGAACTTTGAATATTTTTACTTTCGAGTATAGAAAAATACATCGTTTCAGAAAAACCCTATGCATAACTTGTTTTTATCATCTGATTGTAACAAACAATTCACCAAACGAAAGAGGAAGCTTGTCTCCACTTATGATAGTTATTGCAGTCCTTGTTTCCGCTAATTAGTGATCTAAAAAGATTCCTGAACTTTGGCTATTTTTGTCCATAGGCTAATTATTGCATTAAAAATATAACGACTTTGAACATTTTTACGATTAGATGGACTGACTTAAAAAGCAAATCGAAACTAGAAAAATGTAACTAATCTGAAATAAAATTAAATTTATTCACAAAAATATGATTCGAAAAATTGCAACAAAATTAATTAATTAAATAAATTAATTAAACGGTGATAATCACATAAAAGTTAACCGTAAGTGACAGATCGGCATCGTGTAAACACAACCGTATCGCAAGAGTTCAAGTGCTCAAAGCCGACAAAGGGACCGCTGGTTTTTGCAGGCGGCTAAAGTCGCAGTCAAGCGTTTGTCGGTATGTTGTGGCGCCATTTCCACATCGGAACTGAAAGGCTAAAGCCCAACGTTAGGCAAAAACTTATCCATAATTTTTTTACAACCGTTTATAATAAATGATACGTTTTTGGAAAGCTCGCAACGTGCTGAGTATACTGTAGTTATTGCAGAGGAATCAAATCTTAATTACTACCTAAAAAATAAAATGAATGTCATTATTTGCTTAAATTGGTACATTTTGAAAGTTTGCGATGTTTTTACACCACTAATTAGCGGAAACTTGGACTGCAATAACTAGCATAAGTGCAGACAAGCGTCCTCTTTCGTTTGGTGTATAGTTTGTTACAATCGGATGATAAAAAGGAGTTATGCTCACTGTTCTACTGGAACGGTGTATGCTTCCATACTAGCTTCCCTGGATAAAAATAGTCAAAGTTCATGAATTTGTTTAGACCACTAATTAGCGGAAACTTCGACTGCAATAACTTGCATAAGTACAGACAAGCGTCCTCTTTCGTTTGGTGTATAGTTTGTTACAATCGGATGATAAAAAGGAGTTATGCTCACTGTTCTACTGGAACGGTGTATGCTTCCATACTAGCATCCCTGGATAAAAATAGTCAAAGTTCATGAATTTGTTTAGACCACTAATTAGCGGAAACTTGGACTGCAATAACTTGCATAAGTACAGACAAGCGTCCTCTTTCGTTTGGTGTATAGTTTGTTACAATCGGATGATAAAAAGGGGTTATGCTCACTGTTCTACTGGAACGGTGTATGCTTCCATACTCGCATCCCTGGATAAAAATAGTCAAAGTTCAGGAATTTTTTTAGAAATTTTTTTAGAAAGTTGGGCTGCAATAACTATGAAAGTATGGTCTAAATTTGTACTTTTGATTGCTGTAAGAGATGTCGTAATTGGTAAAGCATTAACGGAGATATGCGATTGTAAAAATGTGCCAATTTAAACAAAAAATTACTTTCTTTTTAATTTTTTAGGTAGTAGTTATGAATTGCGCCCTCTGCAATAACTAGTGTAGACTCAGTACGTTAAGGGCTTTCCAAAAATGTGTCATTCATTAAAATCGGATGAAAAAGAGTTTTATGGATAACTTTTATGGCTAACTTCTCCCCGGTTTCTATTTGTACAAATATTTAATCTGGACTGTGATTGAGTTTTCTAGTCGATGATATACTACTTTCATAATAGTCGCTATTGTAAATATGGTTGCCAACTCACTACAAACACGCACTACAATACTCCCGAGTGCAAGTCTGGAGAAGTTCAGAAGAAAATAACTTGTGCTCTTATAGTTAACACTTAATTATATTTTATAATGTATTACAGCATACAATAATCAGACGCAACTGTCATCGGAAAGCATTTCTATATTCGTAGTCCACACCAAAATTTGCATAAATAATTTTCAAGAACCTTCAGAATCGAGCGATCATTTCACGACTGGCGCAATAATTATGACGTGGGATATTTTTGCGTTTTGGGGGTCGGAGACGGGAGCGTTAATTACTAAAAATGCCTGTTTTAATAACTAGGAGGAATAAAACCAGATCGTTAGCTTACTAGAAAAGAAACACCAGAATTTAGTATTTCACTTTTCTTAGCTTTTCTTAGTTGAGAGGTTTCATAATGCGTAATAAAATAAATACTAATAATCATATTTCAATTTTATCAATATAATTCATATTTAATAACCAGTGGCCGGAGAAAAATGTATATTTTCCAGTATCATTCCTCGTCGTGTTAGATTCTGATTGAGCTGATTCTTTCAATAATGACGTTTCAGTGTGTTGTTTCTTGAAATTTTGACAGAATATTTTTGTTTTTATTTTCTATTTGGAATATATTCTTTTGTTTTATACTTACAGTTGAAGAGGAATGTACGTAAATTACTTAAACAACGTTTTTAAAATATTCTTTATTTAACATGTTTTACACACGCTATTCATAGAATTTGTAAGTTTATTCGGGAAGAATTTCTAGACGTGAATAAGTTAATAAGCACACGCAAAAATATTGATATTATAACTCCTTCCAGATTATCTCTTTACAAGGAAAAATGCCCTAATCTACCTTTGCCACCACAACCAGTTATTACGAGATGGGGTACATGGTTAGAAGCGACAATTTTTTATGCAAGAAACTTTAAAATCATCAAACCCTTTGTTTTAAATTAACGTAATGACGCAGTTAGTATTAAATACTGCACAAAAGTACTATCATTACAGGATTTGCATGAACAATTTCTGCAAAATGAAAAATTTATTGATACAAATATTGCGCAAGTATTGCCAACCATACAGTTTCTTGAACAACAAAATGTTGAACTTGCAAGGTTTCGAAGGTTAAGAAGCATTGAAGCAAAAATCAGTAAAAAATTGCAAGAAAAAGAAATTATGTGGTGGTGATAGTACATCGAAATCTGGATTTTAATATTTTGAAACTGATCTCTACGAATTCATTTACGGATGAGAAAATTTCTCAAAAATACTACAATTCGGTTTTGTTATTCCTTTGTGTTTGTAATTACCTGCGATGTATAGCTATCATTTTTTAAATCTAAGCGAATTAACTAAAATAATTCAACGGGGTTTGATGTAATAATACACTGCTCAAAAAAATAAGGGGAACACTTTTTTTCGAAACTTTTTAAATAATAATTCTAGGCCAATCAAATTTGGTATACTTCAACGGCCTATATTTAACTAAAGAAAATTACAAAAACAATGATACAACCCTTAGTTATTTCTAAGTTAACTTAAAAATGTAAATTAATAACGCAACACAAAATGGAAATGACTGTCATACTATCGATGACAGTCGGGTTTTCTGTGGATTGGAGAGGTTTAATATAGTTTATGCCCTCCACGAGCACGAATCACTTCCTCACACCTGCGGACCATGCTTTGCATTAGTCTGCGAAGAGATTCTTGGGGTATGCTTTCCCATTCCTCAATCAGTGCTTGTGTCAGTTCCTGTATGGTTAGTGGTGGATTACGGCGCTTGCGAACACGTCGGTCAAGCTGATCCCACACGTGTTCAATAGGATTCACGTCCGGAGTGAACGCCGACCATTCCATGACCTGAATTCCACGTTCTCGTAAAAAGTTTCTAGTGATGCCGGCGGTATGTGGCTTTGCATTGTCCTGAATTAGAAGGACATTTTGACCGACGCCATATGCAGCAGACATCACATGGTCCTCCAAGATGTTTTCGATGTAATTCATGGCATTTAGTCTACCAGGAACCACAACAAGATGTGTTCTGTTATCTATACTGATTCCAGCCCAAATCATCACAGATCCACGACCAAACCTATCCACTTCCTGTATAGTAGCGGCTGCGTGGCGTTCGTCAGGGCGTCTGTATACACGTACTCGACCGTCGCAACGAATTAAACGAAATCTGGACTCGTCTGTAAACAGTACAGGCGTCCAGTGACGAAGTTGCCAATTTCTGTGAAACCAGAGAAAACCTCCCTCGCGCTGCTTTGTGATGCTGCGTAAGGCGTGGTGCGCGGACAGGTCTTCTTGGGTTCAAATTCGCTTTGTTTAATATGTTTCTAACAGTTTGATCAGAAATTTCTATTCACGTGCTCGTCTTAGGTCGTTTAGAAGGTGTCGTGCTGTGGCAGTACGCTGACGTAGAGAGGAAAGGACAAGAAATCGGTCTTGAATTTGAGTAGTTTTTTTATTTCGACCTTGTCCAGCTCTTCTAACATATTGGCCATTCTCCCGAAACCGATTCCATAAACGCTGAATCGCAGAAGGGGAAATTCGAAGGTCCCTACTAACGAGTGATTTTACTTATAATGACATTTCTAATCAACGAAAATTAGCAACTGAATTCATTTGTCATCTTTAGTAGGCTTTCATACACGTGAATTCAAAGCATACTAGACATTTTTTCCAAATCTTCCAAATCTCTGTAATATGATTAAATTAATATAAATATAATTTTATAATTAAAATAATTTAATTTAATATAATTAAAGACAAGAAAAACTTATTCAACGATATACCGTAAATTTGTTCGGTGTAAAACAGTCTGCGTTCCAGCCAATCATGGGCGAGGTCATCCTTCGAAAAGTTTGAAAAATTCCTCCTGGTTATTAATTGGACTATAGCTTAAAATAAGTAATATCGACCACTGCAGCTCTAATGACAACAAAATACCGTGTGATCCAGTCATAAGAAGTCTGGTTGGTGCAACTTCCGGTTTTCCCGGAAACACAATAAAACATAATTCCTATCGAACCTCAATTTCCAATTACCGTTTTAATGTTCTCACGTTTCATCGGAAGTTTCGCCCTTGGGTAATGAACTAATCCCTACGCTGCCCTGAAGATACTCCTCACTCCGCAGGGCGAAACTTGTGAAAAAAAGTGAGAAGAGCGTCGCGGCGGCGGGCGGCGTCGACCGGAAGAAAAGCACTATAAAAATAAATCGACAGCTGACGCACCCTACGGTCGGAAGGTATTAACCCAGAAAATCTTCGCTAACAAAGTTTCGCGATTCGAGTTTTCCAGCCTTACGTCACACTAATGCGAAAGTTCGGTATGACACTTTTTCGTAGTCTGCGGCCCCAACCGAAAGAAAACTTCCATTAACTACACTGCCCTGCCGTTGATTCCTACCCCTAATTGCCATTGAAATCGGAGAATCTTCGGATAACCTATCAACGTATCATATCCTGAGTTATTATAGGGAATATATTGTTCCCTGAACTTTTACGGAATTAACGGTGTCAATTATTAAGCGGGTATCCTACTCTACGACGGTATATTTCTGTCTATTTTTAGGAGTTTTGTAACAAAGAAACTATGTACCTACAATTTTTATTTATTTTATATTTTTAACTCGTCTTTATTCATGTTTCGAGTTGACAAAAATGTAGGTATATTAAAATTTACAAAATACAAAGGTTATGAAGGTATAAGTTAGTGTGGAGCTGCTGTTGCAGGAGGATTGTGGGAAGTGTTACCACGGTGGAAGCTGTACTATTCATCTGAAAGAAATGAAACTAGAAAAAATGTGATTGGTATGAATGTGGCTATAGCAGGTAGTAGAATTGTCAAAAAATATTGAAATTTAAAGAAATGGCAAGAATATAAAAAAAAAGCATTATTTTATCAACTTTCATAGCACAAAAAGCATTCCATTTTGTTTTTAAATATGATTTTACTACCAATTATAGAGGCATGTTTACTGAAGGTATATGCCAAATTTCAAATCAATTGATTCAGTACATATTGAAATTTCATGGCAACAGTTCTGAAATATATGGTTTTGACAAAAACGCCTTTCAAGTTTTGCATGTGGACTATAAATATAGAAATGCTTTCCGATGGCGGTGGCGTCTGACTAATATCTGCTGTAATACATTATAAAATATAAATAACTAAATGTTGACTATAAAGAACATGTTTTTCTGAACTTCTCTAGAATTGCATTCTGAGAGCATATTCTTGTGCGTGATTATAGTGGAGTTGGCAAACATTTTTGCAATACCAGTAGTTTACAATTCAGGTATCAAAAACTAGATGGCGCGGCCTATTCCACATTTGAATAACATGGATTTTTTGTCATATGTCGATTGTGAAAGTACTATATCATCGACTAGTGGACCTTTAGACCGCCTATCGAGTAGATCACTGAATCGGTACATCGGCAGGAATCGATAGACCGCATATACACTGGCTGTCTTAAAAAAACACTTTTTTTCCAAAATCAAACTTCCAAGTTGATATAAAGCTGTTTCTATGGACTCATATACAGCAAAAAAAAATTGCTGAATTAAAAAAATAGTCTCCCGCAAGTGAAAGAAATATAATATGTCGCCATAAATTTGATTTTTTTGAAGGTTGCTTTTTCTTTTCAAATTGTATAATTTTAACAATAGGTATGGTGTGAAATAAAAGTTTAAAAAATTTATTATTCTAATGCAACAATAGTATATTATAATACAACTTTTATGAGACAAAAATTGGCGCACGAGTTGTTTTAGAAATATTTAAAAAAAAAAAAATTTTAAAAAAAATAAAAAAACCTCTAGTAAATTGTAGACATACTTTATTGAAACTTCATTATTGTACAAACAAATGCAAAAATTACTAGTGTATTACTACTACTAAAACTTAAATTAGTTCCTTTACCGAGAATGTTCATATAATATATATTTGTACAGTAATTACATCATTGTGTAAATATGTATATATTACAGAAAACAATAAAATAAGTAAAAAATGGAATATTTACAAATTCGTTCAGATTCGGATTTCTGTGAAAAAATCGTATTGAAATCGTTTATCATTTTTCCGTCAACTTTTTATTTTGCCTGTAGAATATATAAATAAAGAAAGAAGCTACATAAAAACATCTACTAAATAACGTTACTGTTTTGCATGTGTTCAAATGTAGCAAAAAACGCGTGTTTTGCACCTTTAACATTTAAGATTCCTGGGGAAAAATCCTATCCGAAGCAGTTGTCATTTGTCAGGTAATTTGAAGTCGGTCAAATTTTGTTGGCCAGTGTAATTAAAATACAGAACGTGTCCTAACGTGTATTTTTTAAATCTTACAGCTTATCTAAAAGAATATTGTATGTAAGTTATTATAATAAAATACATTTTATACAATACAATTTTATCTACTTGATATCTAACTGCATATAATTTTTTTCGGCACGATTACAGTACTTTGTCATACTGTAATGGGGCGAAAACGCCTGTCTTAATATTTATTATTTTAAATCACTCTAAACCAGTGTTTCCCAACGTTTTTTGTGCCATGCCCCCCCTAAGCCTTCCTAAAATCGTTTTTCCCCCCATGTATCACATACATAATTTTTAATATTAAAAAATTGCGCTGTTCACTGAAGAAACTTAAACGATTTGCTTTAGGAAGAAATATTTGAAGAAATTTTAGGAAATTTTAGGAATTTAGAAACCATTGCCAAATTTGGTATTGTTATAGGCGGCATGTTTGATTTTAACATTTTATCGCCTAAAATCCAAAACGTTATAATTTCAATTCGATGAAATATACTGATTTTAGTCAAAAAAATGAAAACAAAAATTTGCAAAAAAAATCTACAGCCCAACAAGTATAGTATGTACTATCTGTGAAACAAAAACAGAAAAGAAAAGAATTGCCATAGTTTCGGTATCATCTGTAAAGATTTATCATCTCAAGAATGCAGTTGGATTTGTCCTGCCTGTTCAATGTTGTCGTTGCAAACGTCCAACTCCACTCCTTTTTTGAGTAAAGTGCAGTAAAAGACGATGTTTAAAATTTTAGCCTGTGTACTAAAAAATATCTGTATATGATGCGACAAAATCTCTATTGTTGTTTTTATTTTATTTATTTTATTTATGTTTGTTATGTTATGTTTTTGACGAAAGAAAAATAAATGTCTAATTTTACTACACCTTTCATTTGATATTAAATTGACCCGACATTATTAGAAACTTGAATGAATTATTATCAGAAATGTTGCATTGCGATACATAAAGTAACATAATATCGGATTGATACGTCCAAATATTGCGAATATGGTACGTTTCAATCTTCACTATATAACCAATTTGCTTTTTAAGGATATGCTTTAATTTACATGATATGAGTAATGGAAAGGTTGTACCGTTTTATTTTTGCCCACAGTGTTTAATAATGAATAATAATATACAGGTTACACTTTTTTCCTCGCAAAATATTTTTTTACAAAGGAAATGTCATTCTGAGTAGAATGTTTTATATGAGCTCATTTGTTTTTTTTAAAATTCCTTAAAAAGTTGGAGCCATTTAAAATACGTTATTATTATAAACAACAAACTTTTTAATGCATTGAAAAACTAATTAGTCCATATAAAACTTTTTGTTCAGTTTGACTGTTGCTAACTGGAAAGAAGTTTTGCGGGGAAGAAAGTTGGACAGCCTGTATAATGAAGAATAAAAATTTAAGAACAAATTAATTTTAATGAAAGTTTTTCTATATTATTTTAATTATTAGTAATTATTTATTACTTTTATTATTATTTTTAATTTTTTTGTTATAGGTATAGTAAGATGTTTGTGTTTGATGCTTGCTGTAAAGAGATTTTATGTTAGGTTCCAATTTAGAACTTCAGTCTTAAGTTTTCCCGTTGTGTTATATACAACCGATTTCTTTCTTTTTTCAGCAATTCATTTATGGCAATAAGTCGACATTCATCTAAATATGAAGAGCGAAATGGTAACAATGGTTTTGGTTGCACATTTGGTTGCATTTGGATATATTATTTCTGCTTCCTCAAAAAGCGATGCCATCGCTCCTTTTATATTAAAGATCTGGACGAATCCGAGTGCCATTTTCGAATTGCCCCCCTGAACAATCAAATTGCCCCCCTGTGGGGCGTGGGCCCCACGTTGGGAAACACTGCTCTAAACTGAAGGGGGCCCACTGTAGGGCTTCGCTCGAGAACCTAACCTTAAACAACATATTAAAGATGGCGACTCCCCCAAGCGACGCATGGTCCGCCTTTTTGAAACTCACTTATCTTGACTTATCTTTATAACTAATTTGATTAATTGGTAGCGTTTGTCAATTGGTTTCACCAGTCTATATATCTAACTCTTACGGAGGCTTAAAATCTGTAAGCTCTTTCTCTGAGACTTTGTCGGATAAGTTTGAACTCTTACTATTATTAAGCACTATTTGCAAGCCACAATGGTTCTCCATAAAAAGGACAGGTTTATATTATTTTAAAATGAATAGCCACATAACACCACATTAGAATCTATTAACAATATTAAAAAAAGGCAGAACTGCTTACACAAAAAGATATGAATGTTAATTCTAAAACAATGATAATAACCTTTGGCAGAGATGGTGCGAACCAGCAAGTACAGAGACAACAAATAAATACCTTATTATTTCGGTTGAGAACTAGAAACACGAGACACCACAGTTATTTTATAGAGCCGCTGCTCTTACGATACGTCTTTACCCCATGATTGCTAAAATAAGAAGAACGTCTCTCGCCTTTTGTCCGTCTCATGGACAGTACATGGACGCTTCCGTCCGCCGCTAATACCAACCTAACACAAACCACGCTAAAGTTTGAATTCAAATCTCCATTCAAACCCACGCGCGAAATCTGACCTGTTACAATACTACGTATGATAAAGTAAAAGAGAGCAATGCTTATTGAACATTGAACGTCACATATGCTCTATAATAGATTAAAAAGCGTCGTTACATCTTTTACATAACCAGCCGCCCCAAGAACGCAAAAAAATACTCATCGCAAATAAACATGAGTCTGAACCCGTTACGACATAATCCAATTATTTTAAATCCGCGATAGCGCGTCGGTCGCGCGTAATACAATCCCAAAGTAAATTAAAGATGAGGAAAAATGTTGTCGCGTTAACCAGCGGAAGGAAGATACTTGCGAAAGTTCCGCTCGCGGTGTACACGCCGTAAATGGAGTCGAGATAAGCTGAACGTGCAAAAATGTCCCCGCGGCAGAAACTTTTGCCTCCCGGTATCTCTTATGTCCGTAATTTATGCCCCGGACCGTAGCGTAATTGAATGCCTTGCTCGCGTTCTTTATGCCCGCTGATATCGAATGCGCAAAATGTTTACATGCATGCGGATGAAATTCCTGCTATGCGAAGATACCGATTGTAATAACAGTATGTGGTGTATAGGGGTGGGAGTGAACGGGTGGATATTGCGAGGGAGGGTAGTGGTTGTATGTAGACTACCGCTGGTTGTGGTGCAGAATGTCATCGAGACACAGGAACGACCGGGAGGGAACGTGTAACCATGTACGAACAATACGAGGTCTTATTGATTCGTATAAATCTTAGTTTCGTATTTAGCAAACAAATGCCTTGTCTTGATATGTGACATTTTTGTGGTGGATATTATATGCGAATGGAAATAAGCACTGCTCATTAGGGTGATCAAAAAGCGGACTTTTCGCAAGAGGGCAACGATCTGTCCGTTTGCGATGATTTGCGTCGAGTAATATAAATAAATAGCTTACATAGTAATCAAAATAACTTAGCTAACGTATTTGAAGACTGTATACAAAAGATCTTTTGTAAAAACTAACGTGTTTATCACTTTTACCGTGGCCGTTAGGAAATTATTAATAATAGCCGGTCCATGTGATTATTTAAGTGTTTCTAATCACATTGACCAAATGATGCGGTTATTATTAATAATAGCCGGTAATTATTAATACAAACCATAACCTTAACCATAAACTTTAACCGTAACATATATATTGCACTCCGGTGTGTACCAGTTGTCAAACCAAAAGCAGCGAAAAAGTGCTAAAAAGCTAAAAAGTTAGACTATGTTGTACTGATGATGACTGACTGCGTCGAAACCGGTTCCAAGGCGTATTGATTTCCCATTTTCCGTTTTTAATTAATGATTTATTTAACATAAACTGACAGGCCAGTCTCATATCCCAAACTGGACAATATCACACGGCATTAGCTTTCAGATTAGGCGATAGAGCGGAGTCCAGCGCTTTGGCGGTTCAGCGGTGTTACATGAATCGACCGTTGCGTGATATGCTGCCGGCCATGGTGTGTCGACCGGGCCGGGTCGGGCGGCTTGTTTGCCGTCGGGTCGTAGCCGGTGCGTGAAATGATGTGCCATAATAGCCTGTGCGATGGTAATCTGATCCCCAGTCCGCGTAAACTAAACAGATACTTTAACTGTAGAACCGCAATTATGTACAATTAGTGCGGAGGCTCCCGTTGCGGGGCCCTTTTAGTGCCGGGGTTGCGCAGTAACGCCTGTCCTACATGCATATACATACGAGGAAATTAGTTTTGTTGGAAGGGGTATTCGGGATGGTTTGGTATTTAAATTAACCGATACTGATAAATTTTCGAATAGTTGGTGGAGTTTTGGGTAGTAGATTGTATGCAGTTTCGTTCTTCACTCGTACATACAAATTTAATAAAATTTAAACTAAAGAAATTTCGAGAAAAATACGGGAAATAAGAAAAACAAAAATAAATTTTTCCAAATTTTGAAAATTTTTGCAAATTTTGGAAAAATTTTCTAAATCTTTTTATTGATTAATAGAATGTCACCGGGAATTTATCCATATGCAAAATTTCAACTCGATTAGACAAATTCCCCAAATTTGTCTAAATTTTGGAAAATTTTCCAAATTGTTTTATTTAATTCATGCATTGTGACCGGAAATCTACCCACATGCAAAATTTCAACCCGATTGGACCAATTTCGCAAATTTTGAAATTTTTGTAAATTTTGGAAAAGTTTCCAAGATGTTTTTATCTATTCATTCGTTGTCACTGGAAATCTGCCCACATGCAAAATGTTAACTCGATTGGACATAGGGAAGTTGGTAAAATATCGATTACAAGATACACACTTAACAAATAAACATACAACTAGTGAAGTTAATATAAGCGTAGTAATAATCTGAATCTGAAGGCAGATATTTTGATTTGTGTCTAGTTTTTGAGAGAATAAATGCGCGTTGTGTTTGTATATCTTTTAGAAACAGAGTATCCTTGTCACATCCTTAATACTGCAAAAATTTAGGCCTGTTCTCCGGCGCAGCCACCAGAATTGCATATAATTTTATTACCCTAGCTTCTCAACTAATAGACTAGTTTGGCCCAGAAGCTGTTCAATATTTTTGTTTTCCCGTATTTCTGATAGGGTCTATGTCCTCAGCCCACCACATTCGAAATTTCAAAATTTTCTTATGTAAAAGTTTTGTGCTTGTTTTGTGCTGTTTTGTGTAACCAAAAGTTTTGTGCTCCCTCCGTTTCGGAGTTATAGGCAATTTTTTGAAGGGGGGCTGTGGACATGCCTGCCCCCCACTTTTAAATTTCGAATTTTTTCTATGGCCAAAGTTTTGTGCTAGTTTTGTGCTGTTTTGTGCCGCAAACTAGAAGTTGTGTGCTCCCTTCGTTTCGGAGTTATAGGGAATTTTCTGAAGGGGGCTGTGGACCTGCCTGCCCCCCACTTTAAAATTTCGTTCTTTTTTCTAATGCCAAAGTTTTGTGCTAGTTTTGTACTGTTTTGTGTCGCACACTAGAAGCTTTGTGCTCCTTTCGTTTCGGAGGTATAGGCATTTTTCTGAAGGAGGCTGTGGATATGCCAGCCCCCTGACTTTCGAATTTGGATTTTTTCAAATGCCAAAGTTGTGCTAGTTTTGTGCTGTTTTGTGCCGCACACTAGAAGTTTTGTGCTTCTTTCGCTTTCGAGTTATAAGCATTTTTTCTGAAGGAGACATGCCTGACCTTACTTCCAAATTCGAATCAAAATCAAACTTTTTTCGATGCCATAGTCCTAAGTGTACGTGGATAAGCCGGATACGATTTAGGAATTGGAACCCAACATTGTTCGTGGCATTCGCCAAATACCAGTCGAAATGCTCGAGAACATTTGACAGAACTAATCTTTAAAGAATAAATGTAAAGAATGGTTCTTTTGCATGATAACAAAGATTACCCGATGTTTTATTTTTTTTTTATTTTTGAAAAAGTACTTCACTTCTTACAAAAGTACTTCTTTCAAAAGTACTACACAGTACTATCAAATATCCGTGATAACTATTTATTTGTTAAGTGATAGTTGCTCAATGATTATTTATTGTAGAAATAATATTAAATGTTTGTGACGTTATAACTAAAAAGCTACTTAACAATATTTAATCGGAATTCCACAAGTACAAAGAAAAGTTCAGCAAAAAATTGTTGAATAGTTTTTAAGTTATAGAGCCACAAACAATGCCGTTAAACTCTTATGCATGCATTATCAACACGCGCGCTGCCTGCGAAAACCCGGGCCCCGGACGAAAGAGCGACGGATAGCTCCCAAGTAGAAAAATGCTTATAACTCAAAAACGAAAAGAGCACAATACTTGTGGTTTGCGGCACAGAACAGCACAAAACTAGCACACTACTTTAGCATCGAAAAATGTTCGATTTTGATTCGAATTAGGAAGTTAGGTCCGCTCGCGGTGTACACGCCGTAAATGGAGTCGAGATAAGCAGAACGTGCAAAACTTTGGCATTAGAATAAAATCGAAATTCGAAAGTGGGGGGGGGGCTGGCATGTCCACAGCCCCTTTCAGAAAATGCCTATAACTCCGAAACGAAAGGAGCACAAAACTTCTAGTTTGCTGCACAAAACAGCACAAGACTAGCACAAAACTTTAGCATCGAAAAAAGTTTGATTTTATTTTGAATTTGGTAGTTAGGTCAGGCATGTCCACAGCCTCCCTTCAGAAAAATGCCTATAACTCCGAAACGAAAGGTGCACAAAACTTCTAGTTTGCGGCACAAAACAGCACAAAACTAGCACAAAACTTTGGCTTAAAAAAAAAATCGAAATTCGCAAGTGGGGGGGATGGCATGTCCACAACCCCCTTCAGAAAAATGCTTGTAACTCCGAAACGAAAGCAGCACAAAACTCTTGGTTTGCGGCACAAAACAGCACAAAACAAGCACAAAACTTGGACATAAGAAAATCTTTAAATTTCGAATGTGTGGAGGCTGAGGACATGAACCCTTTCTGATAGTACTTGCTCAGTTATTAACTGCATGTCGTTGTCGAGATCAACAACACGTGTAGCGCATCGAGAGATCTCGCCTAATAATTTACAGGGTGCTCGTTGTTCGTGCTGTGCAATGGACTCTTCTGCTGTAAACTTAAACGCGTCATTAAATCAATACCAACGTACGCCCCACAAAAGTAATTAATATACCATTAGTACGAGAACCGAATTATTGGAAATCAGATACATATTCCTGTATCTACTCATGAACTAACAATAGCCTTTAAATTGATTTACAGCAAGGATGTTTATTAATTAATGTTTCAAATGCAGGATTGTATTAAGAAATTTTGTCCTAATTATGGTAGTTATTCCCATAATACGTAAAGGAACCATACCTGTTTCTATACTTGTGCACGTCCTGAGGGATGTGGCATAATATTTGGGCTACACACCAAACCCCAATTTCCCCAGCACAGCTACCAGAAAGGTTTACAAAGGTTTATTTGAAACTGTATTTCTTCTATAAACATGTAGATATAGAAATGATTCAAAAGCAAAATAATGAGATGCAAAATTTATTATTTTTTGTGAATGATTAACTTTGGTCCATTGCCTACATATGAACAGGAGGTTTCGTATGTGTGTCATCCCTATCTACATGATAATAATGTAGACGCGTTGAATTGTTTGCTGGTTAAAGTATTCGTCCTTTTTCTCTATGGAAGCAGGACAATGAATACTTAATGCCGACGTATTACAATAGCAATTTTACGGGAACAGCGCTAAAAACGTTGCAGATGTAATTTACATGTATATTATGGTCGCCTGGGTTCCAACAGCATTCACGTTTCGCTCTACCGCTCCTGCTGGGGACGAATTTCAGAAGGATAGTTTAGTTTAATGCATTTTAACTCCGCAGCGGTGAAATTCATTTTCTTCTGTTGTCGCTTATCGTCGACGGATGTTGCATTTTTTGCATTCAAATTTATTCCGTTCTATATCTAGCAACTGAAGCTGCAATTTCCACGGTCAGTTTTGACATTTTCGTATTGGATTCGCAAATGTTTTTGCCTTGCGGACATTTTTTTCTTAGTTAAAGGATTTAGAGAGTTGCTGATGCACGCTTACCTTAGCAACCAGACGTTTCATTATTTTGTTTGTTAGTAACCGCTTTTACCCCGTCGTGTAAGAAGTTTTAGTTGAAAAAGGGCGATAATTATTGCGAGTTTTGCGTCAATGAAAGGGTAGTTTTGTGTTCTGGTTAACGAAGAGGATATAATACTGGTGGCTGGCCTTGTAACAATGCCTTATGAGTGCCCAAAACTACCACGGAGACAATATGAGATTTAACTTTTATTCGTGGCTGACTGAATGGTTTCCAGGCGAGGATGGGTCACGGCGGAAGTTGCAGAGACGGCCTTTGTCTTTTTTGGGGCCCTAAATGCCAATTGAGATCAATTTTTATGTTTCAGCAAAATAGTGAGACTCGTTGTTCCTGTTTTTGCAGACAAGACAGTCGCAAGTAAAACTATCGTTTTGTTGCAATTTTGTCCGTTTGTGGAAATCCGGTGTTTTTATGGTGTTTTTCTAAGTTTTGTAATTAAGAATTAATAATGCTGATAACATCCGAAGTTGACAGTTCTCCGTATGCTTATTATTTGAGGTTATTGCCAGATATTGTCCTTTATTAATATAATTTTTGTTCGTTATTGCTTGTTGGCTATTGTCGATTCTTATTTAATTTGTTGTTTAAAAATATATTGCAAAAATACAACATTTTTCATCTATTTTCCTGCTTTACATGCCATTTCCACGCTATGATTTTCAGCGTGATTTTTAGCGTGACTCATTGGCAAAAAAACAATAAAATGATGCTAGAGGGCGCCAGCAATACAATATCGACGAAAATCGAGCCAATTAGATTAATAAATAAAAAAGTTATTTCTTTCATTGGCTTGAAAAATTGACGATCGATATGATTTTGTGTTGAGAATGTCATCCTCATTGAAAATATCACACACATAACCATTTAAAATTTTAATGATGACGTCATTTCCGGAAAAACCGGAAGTCACTAACGGGCCTACCTATGGCGTGTGGTTTTGTTTCTTTATATCAACATTTAATTTTCTAAGCTTAATTCTGGAAAACAATGACAAAGAATTGAACAAGCTTTCTTTTTATTACTGAGCTTAGCATA
Source organism: Aphodius sticticus (assembly GCA_963966075.1). Taxonomy (NCBI): domain Eukaryota; kingdom Metazoa; phylum Arthropoda; class Insecta; order Coleoptera; family Scarabaeidae; genus Aphodius; species Aphodius sticticus. The sequence goes on from OZ014507.1 coordinate 4,381,782, forward strand.
TGTAACTTACGAGATTAACAGAAGTTTCTAAATTATATCTAGGTTTGGGAACTAATTTCTCAAAAACTAGAACCAATTCAGAACTGCTGCCTTCACATTCTACAAAAAAGAGCATACCCAAAATAGTTTTCATAGCTTAGATTATTGTATTTTTGATATTACATTATTTTTTTTAAGTTAATAAGTTAATAGCTGTGGTATGTAAATTTATTGTTGTAAAACAAAACACAAATGATTAAATTAAACTTATTTTCAATTTTGTGCCCCTAGGGGCAAGGGTTACTACGTAATGATCTCAAATTTTATAGGAATTAAGTATGAATATAAAGGAACAATTGATGAATTTTTAAAAAAGAAAAAAACAATTTTCAAAATTGGCATCACTCTGGTATATGACGTCATTGATATATTTTTAAAATGGCAGCTCCATTTGTAACTGATTTTGATATATGTATCTTTTATAGCTTACTTAGTAAATGGTAGCATATCGATTTTATGCCTTTACTTAAGAAAATGTCGATGAAAGAGAAGGCAAATTAGGGTAATATTGACATTTTTTATACGTGAATGGAAGTTATGTTACGCTTTTCGTTCATGCATTTCTTTGCGTTGAATACGAATCCGGGAAAAATAAAAAAATTTATAACATTAAAGAATTGCTGTCGTTGGTAACAAAACACTTATTAGTATAATTTAGTATTAAAAGTGCTAAGTGGTTTTCACATTTAGACCTGTGTTTTCGAAAACCATACGTGATAACTAGGGCAACCAAAAATATGCTCTAAAAACTATTTTAAGCGCTTATGATATGCCCTATAAATATGAAAATATGCTCTAACTAAAACATTGTTAGTATGGCCTAAAGAATGTGTAAATACATGTAAAAAAAATACAAATTTAATTTAAATTTTTATTGCAGTAAATAATAAACATTATGATGCAAGTTTTGAAATAAAAAAATTTGCCGGTGTGACCTTAGTACACCTTTGTACATGGAAAACGTCCTCTCTACACACAAAAAAGTAAATACTTCACTCAAAGCAATATGCTTTCATCCAAGTAAATGATTAGTTTGCTATAACCGCAAGTAGATATTTTCTCAAGTTAAGAATAAAGAGATATATTGTTGAATTGAAATGATCATATGCTTGTATATCTGAGAAAATATTTTCTTGCAATGAGTATAGATATTATTCATTCAAGAAAACTATTCTCACGTTGAGAATAATGGAATTTTCTTAAAGTGAATATATATGCTTGACAATGAGAACATATTGTCTTGAAATGAGTATAGATATTATTAGTTCAAGCACATGATCATAATGTATTGAATAGAAATTACTGTTTTAGTTCTTTTTTAAAAAGGTAGGGAATTGTGTGAAATAAGTAGACAATAACTTAGCGAATGATATTTGTTTTATTGTATGAAATTTCTTTGCTTAATTACATATGTACTTACCTATTTATAAATTATCACTACCTACAATATCTAAGGCATGGAAAAAGCACCATATTCTATTAGACATCAAATTGTTTCCATTATATTACACAAGTAAGTTTTCTGTGACATGTATGTTGATTTGGTGACCACTATATGGCTAGGCAAAATTTACGTACCGTGTGCGTCACAAGTCACAACTACGAACTGCGTCGCAAATACGTTGAACATAAGTAGGTACTGTAGGCTATTCACGCAAAATTAAAACTATATACTTTCATAATATTATAGATCGCGTAGTTATTGCGTACAGTACCTACAAAATTAGTAAATATATACTTACATATTGAACTCTTCCCGGACAATACTCGGTAGTCAGCGAACACGACGCCATAGCAGACCCCAACTAACTGAAGGCAAAGGCCGATGCGAAAAATCTTAAATCTCGGCTACGTTCGTGCACGTTTGAGTGTAAATGCGCAAGCGCGTTGCAAGCAATGGCTTACTTGATTCAAGATATTGATCAACTTCTTGAATTGAGAATTTAAACTACTTGGTTTGAAAATTATATACTTAACCGAAACTAATAACTCTGAGATTGGGATATTCTTGAATTGTGAGAACAAGGAATTCTTAAATGAAAGAAATTGTTGCAAACCAAGTAAATATTAACTTTCATCTAAAGCAATAACCGCAAGTAAATAATTTTCTCACGTTTTGAGAATATACTTCGCTGTGTGTACATCTACCGACGATCACCTCAATTTAGAGATTTCAAATGTTTATTTTACCGTGAGAAAGAATCATTGTATTTTAGTCACTCTGTCTAATACCGCACTTGTTCAATAGTGTTTGAGTCTGAAACCAGTAGAGCTATGCTCAGTGCTTACCCATTAGTGATTCGCTGTATTTTTTAGCGCTAAATAAGTTCACTAGTTTGCATCATATGTATCAGATTGTACCTTGTTTCTAAGGTATGTGCGTCCACCTGTCGGCATCGTACGGAACGAAAAGTTTGCTGTATTACAAAAATAAATCCGATACAAATGATGCGAAGTAGTGAACGTGTTCCTTAAGCCGGCCCGGATACATCTACACGAGAACATGGCGGGGGTCCACCAATCTGGTCAACATATATCAAACGTGCAGTAGATATTCTGGTTGTTTTCTATTCTGAGCTATGGCTACCGATTTCGGCGGTCAACAGATCTACGCGACCTGCAGGCCTTATTACTGCAAAAAGCAAAAAAGCTGGCAAATATGTAGTAAAATATGCTTTTATGTTCAAATAAGCATTTTAAGCATTTAATGGCAAAATATGCAAAATATGCTTTAACAAATAGGGCTCAAAATGAGTGATTTTCTCTGTAACGGATTTCTATCAGGTCTATTTTTTTGTCAATCGTATGGAAAAAATATGCAACTGCTTACATTTGGTTGCCCTAGTGATAACTGATAGGAAAGGTTTGAGTCTGCATTCTTATTCAGCAAAAAAGTTCTAATCAAAATGCATTGTTATTTACATTCTATTCACAAAACCATGTTCACATAATAATCAATATATGTAAAGCTATAAAATGTTTGAGATGTCATTTAGACAATTAAAGGATCTTGCAAAATCGACAACAAAATATTTGATTGTCATTTAGAAACAGTTTCCTTATTATATCGATGTTTGAATCTTGTGATATACTTAATTTTTCATACCGTTGACAATAAATTTTTGAACACTTTTTTATGTCGAATTCTTTTGAACGAACTTGTACAGCATATTCGTTTCCTTTAATAACTCTTAATAGCTAATGGTTTCCTACTATCAATAACAATAAATGTTAAAATAATATGTTAAACTAATCTCACATGTCAAAAAGAGCAAATTTTTCAGTGATTTAAAGCACTTTGCGATTAAAAAGTAATTAGAAATAATTGTACATCCTACTCCACAGATAAATTGGGTACTTGCGTAATTCTGAAACCAACAACAGTGCAGATAAACTTATATTTTTACCTTAAAAACGTGATGGGTCATACGTGCCTAAGGCCTGATGTGACATTACAAAGACAGGAAAAAGGGGAACGAATGGCAGGGCGGATGACGTCGTAGGGCGACGGGGAAAACTCATTACGAAAATAAAGGAGGTTTTTGTTTGACTTCATAGCGACTGCTCCCTTATCTTTTGTAGTGCCGGGAGAGATGTGCGAGCGTGTATGCACCGTACGTACGAGAAGGTAGGTGGTAAGCCAGGGCGCTGAGAGCGGCTAAACGCTAGGCTACTGCCTCCGTACCTTCGCCCCTGGGTTAATTATACATGTTTATTCTGTGATGCACACCAAAGTTTGCGTACTCGCCGGGAAATATCCGCTTTGCCGCATAATAAAAGATAAAGTTGATGGGATCGGCATGCGACGCGTACCTACTGTGAATCAGTGATCAGTGAGATAATACAGATTTGTACTACGTACCTTCACCTTTATTATAGTTGCGATAACACATTTGCTAAAACTAATAATTTAGCTAAAACTAATAATTGTTAAATATGTGTTGCATCAATGATTGATTTAAAGAAAAAAAGGCTGTAAAAACATGCAAGAATCGCCGTGTTTCTCGCTTCATGTTATTCTTCTTTATTCTTCAGTTATTGCCTATTTAAAAGAAATAAAAATGGTACATATTCACTGGGGTGCTTCTCATTAAGTCAAAAACTCGTTTGTCAAAAACTCTCTTTGTAGGTTGTGCCTTCCCAATTTGTTATATGATTATTAGTTTGGTATTTTTGAGAAATTAAACCGACCTTGAAACCAGGCTTCTAAAACTCTTACCAAGAGAAGTTAGCGGCGAAACTTAGTAACCTAATTAAATAAAAAGCGGCATATGCACCACCAAATTCCATTCGTGGTAAACATAATCCACAGATTCATAACCTAATTAATCATAGTACGATTTCCTGCACGGTTTGCTATTCAGTTCATCGTTAAAGTTGTTATACGAATCAGCAAATAGTTCATTAACTATTGGTGTATATGAGGATTACATGCATGGACTTATATATTAATTATTTTCTATATCTTTATACGCAAGTCAGCATAGTGGTCTAATGTAACTCCATTAACACACTTAATGTGCATTTATTTGTTACCTTACTCCACATGCGCGTACAAACAATCCAATATTTCCAAGAAGAGTGACGTAGGAGTGGTTTTGAGCAATCTCGATGTCCTCGACTTTGTTTATACAATTTGGCGTAAAAGTCATCACCCTATTTTCTTAGCTAACAATTCTGGTTATAATCAGTGAGCGGAATTTAATCTACCTGCATCCTCCATTTGTAAGAGCGGAATTGTTGGTTTCTAGTATGGTTTCTAAATGAATGATGCGTACCTCACAGTAGAGGTGAATATTAAAGTTTTTTACAAACATAGCTACAAACAAAAACTAGTTATCACGTTATCAAAGAACATAAATATAAACCGTTGATTATGTATACATATAATACATATTAAAAGTATAAACTAAAGAAATAAACAATAAAAAAATTAACTGTTGTTTTAACCAGGGCTGTGGAGTCGGTAAAAATGTTTCGACTCCGACTCCAGATAATTTTCGCAGTCCGACTCCAACTCCGACTCCGGCAAAATTTTTTTTGTTTCCAGCACAATTGTTGGCGACAAAAAATTAAACTGACATAAATTAATTATAAATATCAAAAACACCTGTTGATAGAACCACAAAGTTATGACCATATTTAAAAAATGACGCTTTTTTATTTTTTACATTTGTTTTCTCATCAGAGAGCACATAAGAAAGTATAAGAAAGCATATAAGAAAGTTGTTACTCTGGTGAAGGAAGTAAACAGTCTTCAATGAAGTGTATATTTTTATTCCCGGTAAATATTTTTAGCTACTTAATGTAAGAATTTTAAAGATTTGGCACAAATACGTTTTCTATTGCTAATTAACAAGATAGGTATGTTATATTTACTTACTCGTTCTAACCTGTTGCCCGCGTTACATCAAATTACTCCGTGTTGAAACGTTTATTGTACACTAATCACATTCACAAGGCACATCCCCTACTGGTACTTCGTTATTGTTTTCGTACTAGGTCTGGCTCCTTTACGGCGCCAGCCCTACGCACGGGCGCTCGAGCCTTGACAATTACTTGAAAGAAGTGAGAATTACTTCAGTTAAATAATTGGTGGGTTTTTATTCAGTAAACAATACATACTTATATTAAATGTCTTATATTTTCTTGGATCAGGTAACCACGCACTTGGATGGATTTACTTCGTTGGAGAAATTGACATTTTTGGGACGAAAAATTCAATTACTTCTTTCAATACAATATTGGTTCTTATAAAGAAAGAATTTATTTGTCGACAGCATTTATTTGAGAAATTATTTTTCTTAGATTGAGTATGTGGCATTTATTGTATATACCTAACTTTCTACATCCAAGAAAATATGCATTTGAATCTAGTAAATAAATTCAAGAAATTATGTTTTTTCGTTCGAAATAATCACTTTTCTGTGTGTACTCAAAAGGATGACCGTTCCCATCAATAATTTTAGAAATCTGGCAACCCTGGTTCGCAATCAGGAGAATATGCTTGCTGTTTTATAATTAGGTAAATGTGTGAAATACAATAATATAAAGCTAATTCAATAGCTTAGCCATCAGTAAACAAAATCAAACAACGAAGACGGTTTATGGTATGCGTTTTGCCCCGTAGAATCTGAATCTAAAAGCAAACATTTTTGTTTGCGTGTTTAATTTAGTCTAGTATAGTAATGTTTTTCAGCAGAATTAGGTAAAACTACTAGAAATCGTAATTTAAAGAAATAGAGGTAAATAAAATTAGGTGGGTAGCACAGAATGGTGGAGTCGCCATCAGATATACCAAAAAAAGCAAACGCAAAATGCCATCTTAAATTTCAATCTATCGATACAAAATTAACACCGACAGAAGATGGTTAATCATAATAATGATCTATCAACACCACTGTGGCATCACCTGCATCACCTGCAACTCTCGCCGTACCTTATAAAGTACATCAGCGGTGGCTCATTTTCCACCGTAAATCAATTCATCAGAACCGCTGACACGCGCTGATGATCGTAAATATCCGCTGCATCATTGCGTTACGGGCACTCGGATACGCGCGCACTATTTAAAGGAAATGGAGGCGAGTGTAAACCATCGAGTAATAAAACTAATTCGTACTGGGAAAGGGGAATGGGAAGCCCGCACAAGCGGCGTATTAATTCTCGCAGTTCGACGTGGTCCTGGGGCTGGGTCGGTCAGAACACGGTGGTTGTCGGAGCTCTGGGGGCTTGTCCGCTGTTTATTTATGTCCCACGGGTATTCGATTTATGAGTCGTCAGCAACTGCGCCCGTCAATAAAGATTAATTGCTATAAAAATCGTTATTAATGGACTACGGGTCGGTGTTGTGTAGTTCGTTCACTCGGTTCATACCTATTATGTATACAGGTTAAGGAATTTTTGTTACATTTGTAACTGTAGAATTTATATTTATGTGGTGCTAATGACTATGTCAACCATTTTTAAACAAATATTTCCTTCTAAAGATGTCTGGCTATTCATTTTTAAGGAAAATTGATAATAGTTATGCAATTTATATTATATTTTATAAGTTTAATAATTGCCTCTAATTCCGACACTAAGCGTATATTTTGATCCGAAATCAGACACCTCAGTGAACCTAATTCAGACAGTGATCCTAAATCAGACACTTGTGGTACATTATTCCGACAAACATAAACACTCAAGTAAATACTAAGTGTTTTAAATATTGTTAAATAAGGTTTATTATTAAGAAATGTTAAACATTTATGTTTTACCATTTTTAATGAAACACAGTATAAAATTAGTCCTTAGTCTTTTTCTTGGCGCAGCTTTTTATTCTGTTCTTCTTTCGCTTCCTTTCTTATTTCTCTAGAATGATTTTCTTTTGTGCTTCCTTCTTTTTTATTAACTAATATTCTCTCCAAGCATTAGAGATAGTGTTACAGAACAAGTTTCTTTTTACTTTATTTGGGTGTTTCAGACCAGAATGATTTTTTTAATGGAGATGGCATGAGTTCAACTGTTATCTCCAAAAGTGGTGTATTAATGCCAAAATCGCTACTCTTTGCTTCTAGTGTTGCATCATTCTGTCTTATGTCATAATCTCCTATGATGCCTGTCGATATTTATGATGGAATTAGGGACTATTGATGATCGTAATTCCGACATCCTGTAATAATTATTGATGTCCGTAATTCATACACTCGTTTCGGAATTTCTTAATTGTAATATAGCAAACGATATAAAATATTTTATATTCTTGTGTAAAGACAGCAATACTGCCCTCCAAAGGTAGTGCCGTATGTACAAAAAAAAGAAAAATTGAGCTATTGTTGTTTTTGTACTCTAAAAGGTATATTTTCTCGAATTTATTATAAGAAAGTACCAAAAGGGCCTTACATTCGATAAATTTTAAAACACGTTTTGCCGTATGTGCCCTTTTTGTGATATAATACTACGCTAAAACGCGGCAAGTGCAATATACTTCGGTAAAACGCGGCATGTGCAATGTGCGTACATACGGCGTTTTACCATTGTATTATTTGCACATGCCGCGTTTTAGCCTAGTAACATGGAATGAATTTTGTAGTTGCCGCGCGCGCCGCGCCATCTTGTCATTTTTGACAGTTCTCATTTTGTGTTGTATATTCGTTATTATTGACTGAACAATTAGCGTCGCTCGGGTTAACATATGTTGTCTCAAAACACGGTAACCGGGAATTTACAAGAATATAGTAACATAATACTTCCAGTGCCGTTAGAATTCCATGGTAGTTCATATTTATTATTATTTTTAAATTTAGTTTCGAAAGTTGAGCAATTTAAATAAAGTTGGTAGTGATTCTAATTCTGTCTTAATGCCAGAAATTAATGTATATTATATTTACTATAATATGGATAATATTCATGAAAATTTAAACTTTTTATTACTTAAAGAAATGCGTTAAAAATACAAGGTAGGTACCCTTGCCCAAAATTTTTTAGTCTTGCTCATTAATCTAAAAAATACAAAATATACATCATTAGTTAACATTCGTTAACACTTAAAATGTAAAAAGTGCATGATCTTTGAAACAGAAAATATGTAGTGCATTTTTGTATGGAGATACGGCGTTTTACCGTTGGATATTATGAATATTTACATTGGCCTATACTAGGGAAGAACGCGGCATTTACATTTATTCGCTACAATTTTTTTATTTCTGTATAAAATCTATTAAAGTGTTGTTAATTATAAGTAATTTACTTTAACCTACAATAATAGCAAATTATATGTAAGTAATTAATGCATATTTGTTTGAAATTGATACTTAATAGAAAACTGCAAATATCTTGTAACTACCGTTGATGTACATACGGCACTTTACCATTGGAGGGCAGAATAGAGCCATATGCATTACTTTTAACCATGTACACAATTCCGACCCACATGCCTGATTTATGGACATGCTATATTTACATGTACCTAATTTCGACACCCCTAAATTTGTAAATAATAGTGGTTAAAAGAGTAGTACACCGTATTATTATTAAAATAAAAAACATTTTTAGTAAGCCTAAATAGATATTATTAGCATTTTCTTAATTACTATTATCCTGTAGCGATGTAAAAAGAAGTCGAATTGCAGTTACCTTATAAGGAAAAAATCAACTTTTAGCATAACACTCAATTATCAAGATCAGTCAAACTTCTAGGTTATATTGTGACCGTTAGAACATTAGTAGAATAAGAAACGATTGTGGGTTGATAAGTGTAATGTCAAATGAACAAACCGGATGTCCTAAAATAAAATTCAATGTTGTAGATTTCTTATTTTATCCAACTAAACAGAAATATGTCGGAATTTAGGACAGTGTCTGAATTTGGGACGTTTACCTTATATTCAGGCCAATTCTATAGAAAAGTTGTTAATAACTAATCACGGAAACGTGGTTAAATTTCTTAGCAACAACTGTCGCCAATAATTGTTGTTAAAGAAACGACGTTTCCAGCGGTTAGTTAGCTACTTGTCTCACAGAATCGGTCTGATTGTCTGGTTGAACTTTTTATCAGAAGAAAACGTCATCAAGAGAGTTCATAAGAGAAGCGGTAGAGAGAGCAAGTGTCATTTTGGCTTTGTGTTTCAAGTTAGTGTTGTGTCGTTTTGAATAAAAAAAATCCTTCTTCCTGAATAGTGATATCTTCTGGAAACTTATTTTGCATTTAATTCATACAACAGAAAATTAACAAAAATTGTTTGTGAACTTCTACAACAGTTTACACAACTAAAAGTCATGTCACAACTAAAAAAGTTTGATATTAGGGGTAGTTTGTTGAACTTCATAAAAATAATATTTTTATAGCCTAGTGGCTCTAGTGTATTCTAAAATTATCGCATATAAACTAAACCAAATGTTTCATGTGTATTGGTTCTTCAAATATACAATAATAGTAAAACGTAAAACCGTTCCTCTGTAAAATGACTAATTTTGAGTTGTGTTACTTTACAGTTTTGTAACTACATATTGAAAATGTTGACCGGATCAAAACATAAAAAGGAATATGTCTAAATTAAGGACTTTTGACACTTCTGGCTGATGTATCAAACGCTGAAGTTTTGACAATACCTACTGTCAATAGAATCAAACTATCTGTCAAATCCTAGCTAACTAGTTTTATATTAATGCAGACACGACCGATCTCGATCAAATAGAATCATTCTCATGCAACTAAAGTATTAATATTATATATAGTATGATATGTGCCTGGCCACAACGGATTTTTTTAAAATAACGTATGGTTATTAAAGCAATTGCATGTATAGCCTACTAAAATTGCCAAATATAAAAAGAAATTCATGCGAATTCGACATGTTTGTAGATTTGTCGCCATATTGGATCTGCCGAATTAAACTTTTTAAATTTTACATTAAGTTCGGAATCAGAGACCCCAGGGTTTTGGAAAACTTAATACCTTACACACTTATTTGGAAAACTAAAATAGTCATCATTATATTTTCCTAAAACCACTTTTCTCTACACTTGCCACTTTTGATTTGACAAAGTTTTAAACTTAACCAACTTATCAAAATCTTAAAACTCAAACATTTCTGTAGTTTATCATAAATTTTGATAAATTAAATGGATTTGTTTAAAATAACAATGAATTTTAATTTTAATCAATTTTATCCACTTAACAACAGCTCTACCTAGAAATCGTAGTTAACAAAAGAAAATAAGAAAATGCTAATTCGAAATTGCACCTAGTTCACACGGCAGTGTTTCTGACATGTAACTTATCATTGGCTGGCGGCAACGACTTGCGTCCGACGTTTTGATTAACGGGCCGGCGCGATTTTTAAAAGGACCAGAACTTCCGCAAGGGGGCGCAATATGTGACAGGAGAACGCGCCTGCGTTTTTTCCTCGTCTTTTTCCATTCTTCGGCTACTCTCTCCCCTCCCAGCGTCGGAATGTATAATTTATACCGTTTAGGCGACGGTTAGGAAGGCAATGAAAAATAATCGGAGACGTGTCCTGTGTAGGTGTTTCAAGCAGTTACTAATTACTTCCTTTCTCCGACTTGACCTGAAACCGTTCCCGGAACTTGGAGGTGTTTTTAGCTGCGCTTTATAACGTTTCTAGGGTAATGTCTGTTTTGAAAAAGAAGGGAAATGTTAATAAGTATGAATGAATCAATTTTTTAAGAAACCAGACAGAAAAAAGTACGTGTTAATGAGATATTGATTGTATTGAGGTTGGTAAAAGAAGACAAACAAAATTAGAATTCATATGAACTAACAATGTGTGTTTAGCGGAGACCACAATGGACAATGCCCAAGTAGCACAGGTGGATTTTATGGGATGATATGTGTTATTGAAGTTTGGTGTGTTGCACATATGCCGCATGTCATATGACAGATGTGCCACGTTAGTGTCCGAACGTCAGATTAATTATTTTAATGAAATCCTGTTGTGTTAAAATGCTGTGTAATAAAATAAGCTATAAATAGTAGTGCATCCTACAGGTTCGGATCGTGCCCAGGCTCTTTCTAATACATCCTAAACAAATTGAATTTATGAATTTATTTGTTTTTTAAAGCCAGTAGTTCAATAGTAGGACACTACAAGTCCTACAATTATTGAAAAGTGGAAGTAAATGACGAGCTAAGTGCCAAAAACATTGTTCAGAGATATTTAGAATAGTGTCTGGTATGCTAGACGTTGAAGATAGAACCTTCACTATCTTTTTATCCTTACTGAAGCAAAAAGTATATTTTGTAATATTCTGGTCTTATTTTTGATCTAGTTCTAGTAATAAAAAATAGTCATGAGCTAAAATAATGGATTAATATTTCATTATTTTGTTTTTTTAAAGCATGGTAATATGGCAAAAGTTATGTCCTATCATTAACGAAGACATACACAAAAAATAACTACTATGCTACTAACCAGTGGCGTGCGGTCCCTACGTGCAGAGCGTGCAGTGCACACCCTAAGATTTAGGAAAAAAGGAAGAAAAATATTAAAGTAGTCCTTCCAAAAAATGATATATTATGTATGTATATGTACACCATACACACATATTAAGTAATATTTCTTTATAATACTAATTTAAAGTAATTTACACCATATGGAGTAATAACTCCGGTGTACTTGTCCGGCCCGATCACTTCATCATTGCTAAGTGAGCCGAGCGCTCCCGTTCCGACACCGGCCTTTGCGACTACTGCCACCTCAGTGCAGCGAGAACCGGTGCACTTTGATATAAATTAAAATAGTTGAATTCACGAATCATTGTTGTTTTCTACGTATGTAAGTAATATATGAACTATCTCAAACTCTACCGTTGAAAAAATAAAAGTATATTCTAGAGACTGAATACAGAACACAGTAGTTTATTTGTCCGGTGTCCGGTCTTTACCACCAACTGATTATTAATATAATCAAATTCTGACAGCAAGATGCATGTGGTGCCTATTTGTATGAAAGGTTATTGGTATAAAATTAAATTATATCAGATTTACCTACACCATGGTCAGTTTTATTTCTGTAATAAGAAAAGTTACTTACAATCAACCGGATTTTTATAAGAATATCATAAATATTTTTAAAATGAAGAAAGGAACATTGATTTATCATATAAATATTATTGAAGTAAATATTGTGTAATAAAGGATAGCAGTTAAATAAAACTCTCTAAATTTAGCAAGAAGATTTATTTAGGTACTAGTTTCGATCAGCAGATCATCATTAGCCAAAAGCCAGAAAAACATAAAACAATAAAAATAACGCAAAATTGTAACATAAAAAATAACTGACGCATCATTCTGTTGCCTGACCTCTTATAATTGCTTTTGTAAGTTTAACAACATTTTTATACATTTTAAGGCATATTTAGGTGATTTTGCTGTTATAATTTTGGGTGATTTTTTCTGATTCTTTTGGGGTTTTCTGGCTGTTGGCTGATGATGATCTGTTGGTTGAAACTAGTACTAAAGTAAATAATATATAATATAACAATTTTGGAAAAATAAAAGTTTTTATTTAACTCCTTCCTGTATTAAAATCTCTGCATTATGGACCCGTACCAAAGTATTACCACTATTGTATTTATTTGTTTTTTGTTGTTTAAATGTACATTTACTTATTTAGTATAACTAAATAAAATAGAATATATTTTTAGAAGTTTTGATATTTATTCTCCACTGCACACCTTATGTACAAATGCACCGCACGCTACTGCTACGAACATCCATGGGGTGAAACAGTCCATTCCATTTTTTCTTGGATATCTTTTTTTTAAATCGCTTGGTTTAAGAAATAACTCTGTTTAACGGCTAGATCATACCACCCATCCTTGAATTTTTGACGTCATAGAGGTTCGAGGAAACTAGCAAATTAGCATAACATAACTTTATCTGAAGAATTTAATAATTGTCATTGATATAAGGTTCTAAATTTCAATTGAGAACGTCGATCGTATGTGGAATCATTGGATAGTTATTTTTTGTTTATATTCAATACAATTTACGGATCTATCGACGTAGGTGACAGTTTATGACGTTATCATCCGGTTAATACAAACAAACTACATGTGTCAAATTATTTATTACTGTCGTTACTGTCGTTTATGCAAAGTTTTATATCAGTAAATATGGAACTTATAGACGATATTTTAAAAGATTGTCATGGAAACGCGTGAGTGAAAAAAATTTCACCTATGCGTTTCTATGACAACCAGCAAGAGTGAGGTAAAGAACTACTTTCTGCTTTCGTATCCAAGTTAGAAACTGACTATTTCAGTGGTAGGATTGAATAGGAGCAGATCTTCTTTTTATGACAGCTCATAGGTTAGACACAGAAGTTTCTGAGTGTGTAGAGAAAAATGTAAAAAAAATCGGTCTCTTTATTCTATAGCTCGACCAGCGAGTAGTTGCATCGAGAGCGTTGCGCAGAACGCGTCACGTACTCCTTATATTTACGCTCTGCGCACCGCTGTCGAAGCAACTTATCGCTGGCCAAGCTTTACTTAAATTTACATAACTAAATACCGGTTAAATAACTATTTCCGCTACAACGACGGTTGGATTAAGTTAAAACATAAATTTAATAATACTGTGCAAGGTCAAAATGACATGATGCTGAATTTGACGTCTAAATTTATTTGACCAATAAAGGTAAGTTCGCTCGCTCTCTTGTTTCGGACAAATGTTTCACACGTGTTCTAAATTTTAGCTGTTTATAGCATACCTGCGACTCCAAAGTGAATGAAAAAGTTGCCGGGCAACGAGCCTACAGATTCGTGTTTTGGAAAGAGCAACACACACGCATATTATGTTCATTTGATTAAGTCCAATGGTCGTGGATAGATTTTCGGTCGGACTTGTTCAGTTTTGATATTTAATTCAGTAATATCTTCCGCAATTATTTTTAATGGCACCCCTTATTTTTTTTATTGTGTTTGGTAGATCTATTAATTGTATTAATTTTAAGGAAAGCATCAGATCAGCTAATCATTTTGTTCTCTTATCCATTATCTGAATTTTGTAAAGTACACCGTTAACTGCAAGTAAATGTTTGCAATAAATTTTACTTAACTCAGAGTATTAATTTACCTCTTGTTGATATGACAGCACGCAGTCGATGCGAAAGCAAAGGTTTTTTGAAATTGTGTATCTTCTACAAATATTTTGTTATTGAAATGAATCAAAAATCAAAATGATGAGAATGGATAAATGTTTGTAAGTGAGTATTTGAGACGACACATTGACAAAATTTCAACTCCAATTTATCCCATTTACTTGCTGAAATTAAAGCTTCCTAATTTTCATATAAACTACCTTGCGATGTACCATCATGACCTATGTTCCTCGTCGAATAAACATTAAACATATGATGTGTATGTTATCGTAGCTAGTTATTTTCCGTTTGCAAATATTACCGAAGAACAATGAGGCCGCTGTTTCTAGTTATGCGAGGAAACTGCATCAAGTTGGTAGCGCGCGAGCGTTCACCACGACCAATATACTAAAACGACTGGCAGACAGACCTGTTTGTATATTTCCAACTTTACGAAGAGAATCTAGCTCTAGCTAGCCATGATAATGGCTTTTCAGGGCAAATCAGGAGCATACTGTTAATGTCAACATTTATTTTGCTTTGTCCGCGGATGAACCATTGTAACGTCAGTTTGCCAGGAAAGTTTCAGCACCAACCTGAAACGCGTGTGTTATTCATTTACACCGTAATGGGTTTGCCTATTACATAACGTAAAATTTTTTGTGTACTTAATAGCTTATAAATGATGTTATGTTAAGTAATTACGACATCCTGTAACGAGAATTAAAAATTATTTAAAATTACGTACCATTCTGTGCATCATTCTGCGTTTGTATAGATTTTGATCTTTGATTTTTCTTTACTATGTACACTGCCGCTCATGGAAGTTCGGACACATGGTAAACATATAGGAAATAATGATAAAAGCACTGATAGCGTAGCAATAGGCACCTCTATTTCTACCAAATAGCGAACACATTCTTAACGTTGATTTCCAGTAATATCATCATTAAATGTGCTAATTTAAAATAGTTTTTATATTTAATTATTACGCAACATTTATGCTGTTTTGTAACTGGTTATTGGAAATTTTCTAGTTTCCATTAAAAAGGATTAAATACGAAATAACAAATAGAGTCATAAATACTGCATCTCAGACACATGTTGCGACCCCATTTTTACCAGATTTTTGCATCAAATGCTCGAATTCGTATTCAAACGAGTCTGTGCCTGCAATCTGTAGTGTGCACAAGATAACTCTGTCACGCGGAAGACATCATGCGACGCGGAAAGCCAATAAGCAAAGAACAGCGTTCTGTAATTATCGCTTTTCATCAGGACCAATTGTCACTTCGTGAAAATGCAAGAAATAGGTCAACCATAAGTGAGTCAACGATAAGTGCCACTCTTCACCAATATGAAGAAACATGGAATTTGGATGACGTGTTCGGCCGGGACTATCACGAATAATTTCCCAAGCGGATGAAGTACGATTAAAATTAATTTTTAAGCAAAACAGAAAATTGACCGCACCTAAAATCACCTCTGAAGTCAATCGCGATCGAATTCGTTTGAATACGAATTCGAGCATTTGATGCAAAGATCTGGTAAAAATGGGGTCGCAACATGTGTCTGAGATGCAGTATTTATGACTCTATTTGTTATTTCGTATTTAATCCTTTTTAATGGAACCTAGAAAATTCCCAACAACCAGTTACAAAACAGCATAAATGTTGCATTATAATTAAATATAAAAATTATTTTAAATTAGCACATGTAATGATATCGTATGTTAAGGGAAATGAACGTTAAGAATGTGTTCGCTATTTGGTAGAAATAGA
The DNA here is from genome assembly GCA_963966075.1 of Aphodius sticticus. Classification (NCBI taxonomy): domain Eukaryota; kingdom Metazoa; phylum Arthropoda; class Insecta; order Coleoptera; family Scarabaeidae; genus Aphodius; species Aphodius sticticus. The sequence goes on from OZ014507.1 coordinate 4,398,190, forward strand.
GGTGCCTATTGCTACGTTATCAGTGCTTTTATCATTATTTCCTATATGTTTACTATGTGTCCGAACTTCCATGACCGGCAGTGTATATTTAGTGTGCACATAACAACCTTCACGGTCGTTGGTGTATCTTTTCAAATAATCTCATCGAGTGAATAACGTACATTACATCATTATGCATACCTGCCTTTTATAGGAAATCTGTTTATACCTTGCTGATACATACATACATACATACATTTCACTTCGTACTATCGGTGTGTGTGTGTGCTTGTGTAGAGATAATCGATCCGATATGTCGATGCCGTATCAGAGCTTCATGAATAATAAAGAAGGAAGATAATTGTACAAGGAGAGCTACATAGATTTATGTTCACTTGATTCATTGATTTCTGAGATGGGATTATAAATATATATATTTTAAACACGTTTACAATGCTCACAATACAACCATGTATTTGTGGTTTGTATTAAGGCTCCGTTTTAAAAACATCGCAACTTCCAAACGAAATATTTCGTTGCGATGTTTTCTTTTGCTGGGAGTGGTCTGCCTGGCCCCCACCAACGTCAACCAGGCCACAATTTAATGATAAGGGGAAGTTGGGGGGTTTAGAGGAAGCAGGCAAAGGCGGAGCATAGTCGATGCGAGTACATTCGAAGGGGAAGTACTCAGCCAGTTTGTCGCCGCACGTCGGCGCTTTCGCTTTCGCTCAAGTTACAATGTATTAGTGTTCTCACTCATCACGGTCGCCGATGCATCCCGGACTGCATACAGCTGGCTGGCGGCACCCAGGCGGTAAAAGAAAATATATTGATTTAAGTTAGAGAGAGCGCGCTTGCTATTATAATATTTAATCTTTTTAACAGGGTGACATACATACTGTATAGTAAATTGACAAAAATGTATTAAGTCATGATAACTCATCGGTGAATTATGGACTTCAATTTAGAAAGGAATTAATTAAAATCGAGCAATGAGGACCCAATACATCTATAAACATGCTGGATATCGAACGAACGCACAGCAGTGACACACGAAGACAAAAATAAAAAAAATTAATCTGATGCGTTCAGGCACATTACTTTATAATACCATATATAAAATTAATAGTTAAGCTGCATGAGATTCTATTTGATCGAGATCGGCCATGTCTGCATTAAAATAAAACTACTGGAACTATACGGATATTTTGATTATATTGACAGAAGGTATTGTCAAAACATCAGCGTTTGACACTACCTACTGTCATTAGAAACACAATATCTGACAAATCCTGGCTAACTAGTTTTAATGCAGTGATCTCGATAAAATAAAAATATAAATTTGATCATGCAGCTAAACTATTCATTTTACCAAAAAAATGCCATAGTCATGAATTGTTCAGAATTTCCTGTACTTTAATTTATTATTTAACTATTTCGACAAATTTCCAGAAATGGCGGCTTATTTGCAAAATCTTTCAAAAATGCTATAAGTCTAAACCTCCAGTTTCTTTGGATCCTTTTCAACAGTAAGCTTTTCAGCTCTAAGTTTGGTGGTACGTAGTCGTATTTTACTAATTCGTCTAAAGGACAGACGCGGATGTTTAGGTATTTTGCCACGACTTCTACCCATTATTAAACTAATGTACCTAACACCTAGCAGGTATAACTACACTAAGTATAATATCATACAGTATATGACTTTTATCGTGTGTTAAATTTGTAAACCGTGCGTATAAATGTGAAATGCGAGAACTCTGTTCTCCCGATTCAATATACGCTACGGTCATAACTTGTGGCCAGTCTAATCTAAAAATAGCAGTAGGCGTGGCGTAGTTATAGGCGGTGTTTAAAACACCTAACGTCTGCTGTCTACACCGGGCCCGTAATATAGGCAAATTACATACATTTCTGGCAATTACGCTTTGTTATCGCAATTATAATGTTTAGATTAAAATTGTACTTAAATAAAAAATCTATTTTTGTATCATGAGTTGGGCTAAATGTTTTATATTTGAAAAAAACCAAAGATGTAGAAGTAAAATTGATTTTTATCTTTAAAAAATTTCTTTTTTCATCCAGCCCAACTCGTTATTTATCTAAGAAGTTACATAAAAAATTTCATAAACTTTGAACAATAAATAACGCTTTTATTTGCAAACGCGTTTTAGGAGAGGTAGAACTGGGTCTTAAGGCAATAACTTACACTCCAGCACAATAGAACCGGTGTGTTTAAACCTTTATTTTTGCTATAAATCTGTTGTAATCCATTGTAAAAACATGGTAATAAATTATATTATACATATCAGGCGTAAATAAAGTTTTTCTCATTCTGACTAAAAACTATCATATGGTCGGAAATTATTTAAAATGTTTATTATTATTTACCTAATGTTCTAAATTATTTAAAGAATATTAATGAGCCCTTGGGTTGGTTTTAGTATTATTGTAGGTTGAAGTGACATATCTGTAGAAACAACACAGTGTCAGTAATAGTCTCATAATATTGTAAACTGCAACCTTTATTACACAAAAACAACAAACATTTATATTATTGTCAGGGTTGGGTAGGTATAATACATGAGGTAAAATACATGGTTTTCTACCAAGTAGAAATCATGTAATTTACATTAGACAGTTTTCTACATTCAGGTACCTAGGTAATCTACGTGTAGAAAACTTAAAATATTAGTAACAAATATATTTTTTATTCTGTTTATTGAACATGAAAATACAATACCTATATGTGTCTATCGTATTTAAGTTTAATATGTGAATGTAGAAAAAGTAATAATTACGAAAAAGATCGGTTAGATCAATTCAGTAATCATCACACTTGTTACCATCTTTTACTTTGAGAGAGTAGTAAATGTGTTAACTGCAACACTCTTGTAATAGCACCAATAAGTAGGAATGACTATCGCAATGTATACAAAATGGGGAACCACCGGCAGTGTTGCGAGATAGATTTTACGGATTCCCCCAATTAACAGTATAAATTCCCCCAAAACCAACCGTTTCGGCAACAAAATCCCCCGATTTTTTCTACCTTCTCAGAGAAACTTGTTCGGGAGGGGGGGGGGGGGTGTAGATATGAGTTTCAATGTTTGTATCAGTGGTCAAACGAAAAAGAACGCCAAAAAGGAATGTTTAAGGATAAAAGTCCCCCAAATCTTCAACTTATCAATAAAATATAAAATAAATTGATAATAAAATACCTCCAAAAATCACCCAATATAAAAGTTTGCCCAGAGGAAATCCCCCAGACATTTTATACCGCCAAAACTTCCCCCAAACGCCTAAAAATCCCCCACTTTTGGGGGAAAGTCACCCAATCTGTCAACACTGACCACCGGCGGAGGGCTGTACTCAGCGAAGTATGATAGAACACCACAAATACAACACATATTCTACATATCATACGTATTCTACATTTTTAGTAGTTTTTGACGTCGTTTTCTACGCGTATTTACGAGACATGGCAGTTAGGGCGATTCTCTCGTGCGAGGTCAATGCGGTAAATATTTAATATTAATTTATGAATTATTCGGCACAAGTTACAAATGTCAAACTAGATCCGTCATAACATTTTTAGTTGTTGATCATTAGCAACTGTCGAAAAGTGCGATACTTTTATTATCCAAAATAAGTTCTTTTGTTTTTTCATCCTTGTTAGTTACCCCAGAATAATTTTTTTTATAAAGTGCACTTTTTTGACATTAATTTCACAATATCTCAGAAACAGTTGATAATAGTCTAATATAAGTTGATGTCAACCATCAACTGCAGAACAATTCAACACCTGCAATAATATACCTAGTGTTCCATTAAATAAAAAAAGAACATAAGTTTGGGTTGGTATGTTCTTGTGGGACAACTTGTAAGCATTTAAGAAATTTCTGGCTGTAGACCGAATGATTATCTACAACTTTAATTTATGGAAGAATCGTGTATTTCGATTTCTTACTTTCTTTCTTATTTCGATTACAAAGTCTCAATTTTCTCATAATCACGTTGCATATTTTTTCTAATCCACTGTCTTCCAAATTTTTGCTATTTTTAAACGTAGTTTTACCGAACTAATACCTTTAATAAATTTTATCTACAAATATTCTCTTATCTTCACAACTTACTTGCCATACACAGTCAACAACCTTCATTATAGTACGTCCGATTCAATCTACTTATACCGGGTGATCTTTTTAACTTGAGATTCCTAAATATCTCGGAGAAATATGCATGGTACGACAAAAGTGTAAAATAAACTTGTAGGACTCAAAGGACGAAATGAGGCGACGATATCAGTGAAAATGAGGTTATCTTAATTTTTTTAAATGGGAATACCTAACTTTTTTTATCAAATTATGATTTTACGTTAAATAAAAAGAATCTTTTGTCTGAAACTTTTTTCGTACGATGAATTTTTTTTCGTGCGTAAACAAACCCCATGCGCATGACGGGGCAACGCGCGAGATACCAAAACGTGTCCCCGTTATGCACATACCTTCCTACGTTGTACCATGAGTGTCTACTCAGTGGTCGCCTTGACTGCCAGCCGGCGAGCGCATCCCATGCAGTGGCAGCGGTCGTAACTACCGCAGACGCCACAAAGTTCCCTCGTCATTAACTTTTGATAGATGCATCGCACGAAAAAAATGTTCAGACAAAAGATTGTTCTTATTTAGCGTAAAATCGTAATTTGATAAGAAAGTTGAGTATTCCCATTTAAAAAAAAAACACCTTTGCGTCCTACAAGTTTATTTAAGACACTATTGTCGTACCATGCATATTTCACGAGACATTTAGGAGTCTCAAGTTAAAAAGACCAACCGGTATAAATCTACGTTAAAATCTGTCAAATCTCGGGACTATGAATTCCAAATGAAGAGTTGACGTACGGTTGACAGCAGATCATATTTCAATGTATCATTGAGTCTAGCAGATAGCAGGCGATAATTGCATAAGATTAATTGGATCTTTTTTCGTTGCCGATTTTGTCGGCTTTGGTTAGCGGTTCGGCCGCTGTTGGAGCGTGGCGCTGGGTGGCAGGTATCATCAATCATAGCTCCAAGTAGCGTCTGGAAAGCCCCTGCACGGCTGGAAGCGAATAAATACCGTCGGACAAACACCGTTCGAAGAATATACCATAAATTTTGTTTACTACCACTGCGCAAAACGTCGGTGAACATGGATGCGTTCTACCATTGTGCTAGACGAGGAGTTCTTAAACAATAACATATAGCTATCAATTTATAGTGAAGTTTAGATACATTCCTTTGAATCGTCTTTAGAAATTGTTAATATAGTAAAATTGACCGTTATCTCAGTAAATATCGTTTTTTCGTAAAAAATTATTATTACGAAAATTATAGCGGGTAAGATTTGCTATCGAAAAGTTATAATGTACTTTTTCGTAAAACTAATTGTTACAAAGATATAGACGAAAACATATAGTTTACCTATACCAAAACATTCATACTTTCAACAATCAGAATTTTAATTTTGTCGTACATTGATCACTTTGTAAAAAGATTCAAATAAATTAGATGTACATACATACTTAAGAGGAATTTACGTCATCTTATTGCTCGAGGATTTTAGATGCAGAGGATTTTTAAGAAAGAATTTATGAAAGCTCAAGAACTCAAGGTCTACGAATTACGGTGACTTTTTGTTAGCTAGATGAATCGACACTTTTTCTTGTTCGTGCGGCGATTTGTAATGCTTCTTCTAATTATATTATATCAATTATCTGATCAACATTTTCTGATTTTATACATGCATGGAAGCACCAGTTAGCATTAGAATACTTACACGTTGACAATTTTTTGAAGAAGTCATTTAGAGCCTATTTAACCATATCTATTATATTTATTTATGTTGTGAAAGACAATCCAAAATTGGGATAATATGAATGATAATACGAGTAATATTGATAACCAGAATGGAAAGAATACAAATCCGAATGAAAAGTTGCTTTTGAACCGTTATTTTTTTGCACTTTTGGCTTTTGGGTGCATCAATCAGTACAAAGAAACATGCCGTCTTTTCAAAGCTTTCAGAAGTTAACAAATGTTTACGATTGTCCACTAAAAGTACAGGGTTAAGGGTTTATTTTAGTAGTAATTTGAAATTTTTAGGTCATCAGGTTTGTTGGCAAAAATGGCAACATATAATAAAATTTAAAATTTTTCATGTTCAATTGTATTTGTAATATCTTCATAACCGTAATACTTCGTGTAATAAATATAGTTAATTAGGTTCTAAATTACTTCTTCAGTTATCCCTTAAACATTTTCCACTCACCTACCAAATATCCTGTATACCGAACAATATTTTTTAGTAGGTACTTACATAACATTTTCGTTACATTGCAAATAGCATAAAAACTAGTAAATATCAGTGTATAATATTGTTAATATAAATTTAAGAGAAGTTAAGAGTTATTGCAGCGACCAAATAATATACAGGGTGTTCAATTTAAAAAAAGAAGCTTTAAAAAGCTAAATGCGAAACAATTAATTCATGAAGTTTTTGACATACAAATGAATATCTCAGAAACTATTTACTTTGCATAGAGAAAACTTTATACAGCTGAAAAGATAATTGCCTGATATTCATAATATAGTATGATATAAATGCCATTCTATTTAAACAACTGAATATTTATTACGTCACGCCTAAATGTAACATACTGTATAAATAAAAATGATTTTGTTTTATAGAAAATAATACAAAACCAACTTTTGTTTAAATCAATAAAACCGTGAGAAAGTGAGTAAATTTAACAGTTTGGTATTACATTCTTTGAATTCAAGAATGGACTTTTTCCGTCGATCGTTAATTTATGAGTATGTTTAGTGAATAGAAAATCGTTTATTAAAAAGCTCTATAAATGCACGATTTCTATTAATGCATGATTTGTTATAGCCACTCAAACGGCATCGTTATAGCCAATCGAACATACGTAAAATGAAACCATCCTATCAAAACATTACGTTATCCAGGCACACAGTCCAGAACTCTCAGTGTCAAATTACATAAATGGTCATATAACCTCAAATGACATCGACGAATAAAATTTATGTGGCAAATTTTGTAACCAACTCGAATATTAAACGGCGATTAATAATCTCGATAATTAACGCACTCGCTAATCACTCGTGCGTTAAACAGTCTCGATCATGAATCGCTTTTTTTAATATACTTGTTGGTTTATAACTATTAACGTAGCCAAAAGTCATTAAAATATAAATACTGTAAAAAGGAATGCCTTACCATTATAGAGATAAAATGCCAACGTAGTAGATATGAAATATTTTAGCAATAGTTTTCCTAAACTATAGGGACGTATAAATAAACAAAACATAACTTTTACTTCCAGTAAAGGCGCTTTAGATTGTAAGCGTAGAAGTAAAAATTGAAGTATGAGGACCACTCTAATGTAAATAAAGTAAAATGTGAAACAAATATCACATTTTCTTTCAACAACTTTCAATGTTTTTCAGCAGGACCCTCTCAATTTGTTTTTTTTATCTCCTTACTTAATTCCTGTGAAATTTGAGATCGATCAAAACATATTAATCCGTGCCTGAAGTGGCTCGTTTTCTTTTAACACAATAAATAAAAAATAATCTATCAACTTTTGAGTCTAGATATCAGAGCATTTTACAGATTTACAAGTAGTAATTTGTTAAAGAAACAAAAAAAACTGTTTCTGTTTTGCCGTTTTTTTTTTCGTATAGTCTGAATCTGAAATAAGAAACTACAATATGTGCCTAGTTTTTGAGAGCAAAAAAATATTTTTATTTTTTGCAGTTTTCTGCTTTTTTTTTCAAAACTAGGCTCAAGTTAAAATTTTTGCTTTCCGATTCAGATTCTACGGAAAAAAAGCATACCAGAAACATTTATCACTTATTAGATTTTATTCGTTGTTGGTCAGGATAGGAAATAAAAAGCTTTTTTATATATTTTTATTATTATTAAAATTACTGAGACTACCAATCCTAGTATAGCTGCTGTAATAAGTTATTTTACCAAAATTGCAAAATTGGGTGACAATCTTGATAAATTTATTTGAATCGATGAGTGGAAGAACAGAATAACTAAGATTAACTAACTTTTAGCCATTTTGTATAAATTTTCTCGATCTTTTCGAAAATATGAAAAAAAAGTAATCATATATATTACCAGTACTGGTGTAGAAGCACCGTACTTCACGCATTAACTGGAAGAACGAATCAGACCTAGACATACTCTGTTTTTCCACTCCATGCAAGAGTGGAGTTTTTCCACTCCATGGAGCGCGGTTGTTTTTAACAGATGACGTCATAGACATCTTTTTTAAATGACAAACCTGTATTTTTCTTTAATGAATTTGACAGATCTTGTAATTGTCTTAATGGTAGCATAATATTTTTATGGCCTTACATAGGAAAATTTTCGGGAAAAAGACAATTGAAGGTTATGAAATAAAAGTGACAAAATCTCCGGAACGGCTAGACCGAATTTAACGAAATTTTGAAATTAAGTATCTTACAACCATGTGAAGTCACAATTGTTATTATCGTTGATGCAACGTTTACAATTACTGAGATATAACCTCAAACTTTTGAATTTGAAATAGAACACCCTGTATATTTTTACATTTTCAGTTACAGTCTTCCATTGCCTATTCAATGTTACTACGCTTGTTACAGTATGATATAAAAATATCTAGAAATTAACAATATCCTTTATTACCTTGCTATAAAAATTAACAGAGAAAAAGTTGATAACAAAAAATAACAACAACAACAAAAAGCTATCAAATTTAAAACAATGTGTTCTTGTCAGTGGTTGAGAATCCTCCTAAGCCAACTAGAGTAGTTGCCGTAGAAAATGTAATGTTTTCTTATCTATTTTTTCTTTTTTAATTTTTAGACCCAAGTAATAAAGGTTTTTGTTATTTTGTTTCTAGATGTTTTTGATATAATAATGAAGACTATAACAGAAAATGACAAAAAATACTGGGTGTTCTATTTCAAATTCAAGTTTGATGTTATATCTCAGAAACTATAAACGTTGCATCAACGATAGTAATGCCAGTGACTTCACATGGTTGCAAACTACTTAATTCCAAAAATTCGGTAAATTCGGAGATTTTAGATCCGTTCCGGAGATTTTGTCACTTTTAGTTCATAACCTTCAATTGTCTCTTTCTCGAAAATTTTCTTATGTAAGACCATAAAAATATTATGCTACCACTAAGACATTATTAAAAGGTCTGTCAAATTCATTAAACAAATATAGGGTTGTCATTTAAAAAAAATGTTGATCTTTAAAAACAATTGAAGGTAAAAAAATTAATTTGATATCATAAAGTGTATTTTGATAATTATAAATCGACGTGGTCGAGGATTTTTAAAAACTACCTAAAAATTGCTATCTTAACAAAAGTGATGCACTATTTAGAAGGGGAATATCTTGAATTTTATTGCCATATTACTTCTTGGGAAACATCAAATCATGATGAAGACTAATCACAAGTTTAGTAATGTTGTTTTTTTTTATTTTGTTTTTTTTTTTTTGTTAGGATTAATTTGGTTTCTAATATTGTTGTTCGTTTCGTCTTTATGCATTTTTATTTACCACTTGTGCTAATAGCGTATTTTTTTTCACCAAATATGAGATTATTATCGACAAGCATGTAGTTGACTGGAAGGACAGAGCAAGTGCCGCCGATGTTTTATCTAATTGCTTATTTATTATTGCCTTTTGAACCAAAATTTACTTCCAGAACAACTGCAAATGAAATTTAGTACAACTTTTCTGTGCAGTTTTTATAGAGTTTTTTTAGCTTGCAATAACCGCATGATTTGGACTTATTCTGTTCTTCCAGTCACCGATTCGTTTATAATCTCCTAAAAGAATCATTGAAATCGGCCAAAGACTACCAAAGTTATTTAACATCAAATTAAATCCAAATATTAATCGCCCCAGAGCAAATAGAACACTTTTAACACACCAACAACAAAACTAAACACCAAACCCATTGTCCAACGCATCATCGAACGTACAATTACGCTACTCCAACCACTCGCCGCGGAAGCAAATATTTATAAACGATTTGACAATAAGAGCGAGTTTGTTGACCTTTAAAACTGAAGAGACCGACTCGACCCTCAAGGCGATGCGATTCCTCCGCTTCGCCTTATGCGGTCCCAAAACTATTCCCCTCCCCCCCACCCCGCACCCCTTACCACCACCCGCTCCACGCCATGTGCTCGCTCGTGTGCCTGTATGTGTTTGTGCACTCACTAATTGTATCTCTCTTTGTCCGCTGCAGGTTTTGGCGCTGCGATCGCTCGATAGACACTACCGCCGGTGGTGGGGGAAAGAATCAGCTGGCACAAGCGTCGCGACGTCCTCGCCTCCAGTCGACGTCCCGCGTCCGTGGATGACAGATCGCGCGTTGTCGTCCGTTTCTTCATTCGCCGAATACCCATTTGTGTATCAATAATTCTTCTGATAACTGAAGAAGTGCGTGCGAGTTGGTGACATGAGTACCTTCGTTCAGGTGTGAGGAACCCAGGAAAACGTGGTGCGTTCTCTGGTGGTTGTTTATTTTGTTTCTGTGCTTCGTTTTCTAAGGTTTTTTGGTTGAGTTTTGTTCTGTTCTTCATGCGAAACCGTGGTATGCTGATCGTGCAAACGTGAGGAGTTTTTTTGGTTCTGTTTTTGGGGTTCTTGTTCGCGAAAAATGATGAAGTCAGTGCTTATCTTCTCAGCCGTTTTGGCGTGTCTTCTCAGCACTTCAGAAGCTGCGTGGCAGGAAAATGTCAGGCCCAAGATGTACGTCCAATTAGGTGAGTACTCTCCATTTTTTTAAAATTAACTAACTCTAAAATAACACATACTTAAAATTAATATCACCACTTAATTCTTTAATTCCAAGAAGTCATCAAGACGGACAGATGTGCTCTGAATATCTCGTTTGGAACACATGGTGTTCAAACTACAGACGCATAACTCTTCAACTAACTTATAATTACTTTTAGAATGGATACTATTTTTAGTTCAATTCGTTACAACTAAAAATTGAAATAGAACTACCAAAAAACTTGATCATCATAACCTGAGGACACTTTGGTATGCCAGGTGGCTTATTATACCGCATTATGTCGCATCCACAAAGGCCCTGCTAGTCCCTTTAAGGTTGCAGGTAGAAATTTGACGGAATTAAACATTTTTTAACATACTATTCTTAAAACATCATCGAGTTTTATTATATAAAGTAACTATTTACATTGTAACTCGATATATCTAATTAAACATTCAGAAGTGGTTATATTTCAAAGTAACAAAAGCCTACATCGAATATATGGAATTCTATTGTGTGTTATGCAACCCCTCTCGGTTTTACATATATAGGCGGTAGGACTTACTACAAATGTAAGTACATATACGGCAGAAAAAATAGGGTTTACCCCTAGCTAGCTTACATTGTATATTTGTTACTATTATATTTGTCATTATTATAGAAATTTTTAAAATGATCCACGATAATATATCTAAAGTAAAACATAATTCTATAATTACAGCCATAAGTTACGGTGAAAATAGCTGGCGATATCAGTTGTTATGCGTAAAGGTCAAATGAATAATAATTACTTATGTGAGTAAGTATAGTCGTTGAAGCTAGAAGCGCGATGTTTAATAATTTAATACAGTAATAGACGCTAATGCGTAACGTAAGTGTTTATAGTAATCCAAATGTTATGTATGAGTGACTTAATTTGAAAATTTGCGGTTGTTGTTAAGACAATAAAACAGCGTATGCATAATTCATTAATAAATAATTAAAGAAGATAAACATAGTTAAAGGGAATATTAAAGTACTTATGTTAGTACGCAAATAGGAAACATAGTTTGTTTTTAGGAAATATAATATTTTAAAGTTATACTCTTTGCTTTTATTTAAAAAATACGTTTACTTTAACAAGAAGTCGTCTTAATATGCTTCCAGATCATGGAAAACTGAAAATAATAGTTGAGAAAATCTTATTATTTAAATATCTGTTTGGAGTTTTGGAGTTTAGAAAATCGTACCGTGTATTTAATAGACAAAGAAGAAAGATAAACATAGTTAAAAGGAATATTAAAATATGTATATTGGTATGCAAATAGGGAACATAGTTTGTTTTTAGGAAATATAATTTTTTAAGATAATACTATTTGCTTTTATTTAAAAAATACGTTTACTTTAACAAGAAGTCGTCTTAATATGCTTCCAGATCATGGAAAACTGAAAATAATACTTGAGAAAATCGTATTATTTAAATCATCTGTTTGGGGTTTAGAGTTTAGAAAATCGTACTGTGTAATTAATAGACAAAAAAGAAAGATAAACATAGTTCAAAGGAATATTAAAATATGTATGTTAGTACGCAAATAGGAAACATAGTTTTGTTTTTAGGAAATATAATATTTTAAAGTAATACTATTAGCTTTTATTTAAAAAATATGTTTACTTTAACAAGAAGTCGTCTTAATATGCTTCCAGATCATGGAAAACTGAAAATAATAGTTGAGAAAACCTTATTATTTAAATTATTTGTTCCGGGTTTTGAGTTTAGAAAATAGTACTGTGTATTTAATAGACAATGTAGAAAGATAAACATAGTTAAAAGGAATATTAAAATATGTATGTTAGTACGCAAATCGGAAACATAGTTTGGTTTTTAGGAAATATAATATTTTAAAGTAATACTACATATTTGCTTTTATTTAGAAAGATACGTTCACTTTAACAAGAAGTCGTCTTAATATGCTTCCAGATCATGGAAAACTGAAAATAATAGTTGAGAAAATCTTATTATTTAAATATCTGTTTGGGGTTTTGAGTTTAGAAAATCGTACTGTGTAATTAATAGACAACGAAGAAAGATACACATAGTTAAAAGGAATATTAAAATATGTATGTTAGTACGCAAATAGGAAACAAACATAGTTTGTTTTTGAGAAGAAAGATAACCATAGTTAAAAGAATATTAAAATATGTATGTTAGTACTCAAATAGGAAACATAGTTTGTTTTTAGGAAATATAATATTTTAAAGTAATACTATTTGCTTTTATTTAAAAAATACGTTTACTTTAACAAGAAGTCGTCTTAATATGCCTCCAGATCATGGAAAAGTAAAAATAATAGTTGAGAAAACCTTATTATTTAAATTATCTGTTTGGGGTTTTGAGTTTAGAAAATAGTACTGTGTATTTAATAGACAAAGAAGAAAGATAATCATAGTTAAAAGGAATATTAAAATATGTATGTTAGTAGGTACTCAAATAGAAAACATAGTTTGTTTTTAGTAAATATACTATTTTAAAGTAATACTATTTGCTTTTATTTAAAAATACGTTTACTTTAACAAGAAGTCGTACTAATATGCTTCCAGATCATGGAAAACTGAAAATAATAGTTGAGAAAACCTTATTATTTAAATTATCTCTTTCGGGTTTTGAGTTTAGAAAATAGTACTGTGTAATTAATAGACAAAGAAGAAAGATAAACATAGTTAAAAGGAATACTAAAATGTATGTTAGTATTCAAATAGGAAACATAGTTTGTTTTTAGGAAATATAATATTTTCAAGTAATACTATTTGTTTTTATTTAAAAAATACTGTTACTTCAACAAGGAGTCGTCTTAATATGCTTCCAGATCATGGAAAACTGAAAATAATAGTTGGGAAAATCTTATTATTTAAATATCTGTTTGGGGTTTTGAGTTTAGAAAATCGTACTGTGTAATTAATAGACAAAGAAGAAAGATAAACACAGTTAAAAGGAATATTAAAATATTTATGTTAGTACGCAACTAGGAAACATAATTTGTTTTTAGGAAATAAATTATTTTAGGATAATACTATTTGCTTTTATTTAAAAAATACGTTTACTTTAACAAGGAGTCGTCTTAATATGCTTCCAGATCATGGAAAACTGAAAATAATAGTTGAGAAAATCTTATTATTTAAATATCTGTTTGGAGTTTTGAGTTTAGAAAATCGTACCGTGTATTTAATAGACAAAGAAGAAAGATAAACATAGTTAAAAGGAATATTAAAATATGTATATTGGTATGCAAATAGGGAACATAGTTTGTTTTTAGGAAATATAATTTTTTAAGATAATACTATTTGCTTTTATTTAAAAAATACGTTTACTTTAACAAGAAGTCGTCTTAATATGCTTCCAGATCATGGAAAACTGAAAATAATACTTGAGAAAATCGTATTATTTAAATCATCTGTTTGGGGTTTAGAGTTTAGAAAATCGTACTGTGTAATTAATAGACAAAAAAGAAAGATAAACATAGTTCAAAGGAATATTAAAATATGTATGTTAGTACGCAAATAGGAAACATAGTTTTGTTTTTAGGAAATATAATATTTTAAAGTAATACTATTAGCTTTTATTTAAAAAATATGTTTACTTTAACAAGAAGTCGTCTTAATATGCTTCCAGATCATGGAAAACTGAAAATAATAGTTGAGAAAACCTTATTATTTAAATTATTTGTTCCGGGTTTTGAGTTTAGAAAATAGTACTGTGTATTTAATAGACAATGTAGAAAGATAAACATAGTTAAAAGGAATATTAAAATATGTATGTTAGTACGCAAATCGGAAACATAGTTTGGTTTTTAGGAAATATAATATTTTAAAGTAATACTACATATTTGCTTTTATTTAGAAAGATACGTTCACTTTAACAAGAAGTCGTCTTAATATGCTTCCAGATCATGGAAAACTGAAAATAATAGTTGAGAAAATCTTATTATTTAAATATCTGTTTGGGGTTTTGAGTTTAGAAAATCGTACTGTGTAATTAATAGACAACGAAGAAAGATACACATAGTTAAAAGGAATATTAAAATATGTATGTTAGTACGCAAATAGGAAACAAACATAGTTTGTTTTTGAGAAGAAAGATAACCATAGTTAAAAGAATATTAAAATATGTATGTTAGTACTCAAATAGGAAACATAGTTTGTTTTTAGGAAATATAATATTTTAAAGTAATACTATTTGCTTTTATTTAAAAAATACGTTTACTTTAACAAGAAGTCGTCTTAATATGCCTCCAGATCATGGAAAAGTAAAAATAATAGTTGAGAAAACCTTATTATTTAAATTATCTGTTTGGGGTTTTGAGTTTAGAAAATAGTACTGTGTATTTAATAGACAAAGAAGAAAGATAATCATAGTTAAAAGGAATATTAAAATATGTATGTTAGTAGGTACTCAAATAGAAAACATAGTTTGTTTTTAGTAAATATACTATTTTAAAGTAATACTATTTGCTTTTATTTAAAAATACGTTTACTTTAACAAGAAGTCGTACTAATATGCTTCCAGATCATGGAAAACTGAAAATAATAGTTGAGAAAACCTTATTATTTAAATTATCTCTTTCGGGTTTTGAGTTTAGAAAATAGTACTGTGTAATTAATAGACAAAGAAGAAAGATAAACATAGTTAAAAGGAATACTAAAATGTATGTTAGTATTCAAATAGGAAACATAGTTTGTTTTTAGGAAATATAATATTTTCAAGTAATACTATTTGTTTTTATTTAAAAAATACTGTTACTTCAACAAGGAGTCGTCTTAATATGCTTCCAGATCATGGAAAACTGAAAATAATAGTTGGGAAAATCTTATTATTTAAATATCTGTTTGGGGTTTTGAGTTTAGAAAATCGTACTGTGTAATTAATAGACAAAGAAGAAAGATAAACACAGTTAAAAGGAATATTAAAATATTTATGTTAGTACGCAACTAGGAAACATAATTTGTTTTTAGGAAATAAATTATTTTAGGATAATACTATTTGCTTTTATTTAAAAAATACGTTTACTTTAACAAGGAGTCGTCTTAATATGCTTCCAGATCATGGAAAACTGAAAATAATAGTTGAGAAAATCTTATTATTTAAATATCTGTTTGGAGTTTTGAGTTTAGAAAATCGTACCGTGTATTTAATAGACAAAGAAGAAAGATAAACATAGTTAAAAGGAATATTAAAATATGTATATTGGTATGCAAATAGGGAACATAGTTTGTTTTTAGGAAATATAATTTTTTAAGATAATACTATTTGCTTTTATTTAAAAAATACGTTTACTTTAACAAGAAGTCGTCTTAATATGCTTCCAGATCATGGAAAACTGAAAATAATACTTGAGAAAATCGTATTATTTAAATCATCTGTTTGGGGTTTAGAGTTTAGAAAATCGTACTGTGTAATTAATAGACAAAAAAGAAAGATAAACATAGTTCAAAGGAATATTAAAATATGTATGTTAGTACGCAAATAGGAAACATAGTTTTGTTTTTAGGAAATATAATATTTTAAAGTAATACTATTAGCTTTTATTTAAAAAATATGTTTACTTTAACAAGAAGTCGTCTTAATATGCTTCCAGATCATGGAAAACTGAAAATAATAGTTGAGAAAACCTTATTATTTAAATTATTTGTTCCGGGTTTTGAGTTTAGAAAATAGTACTGTGTATTTAATAGACAATGTAGAAAGATAAACATAGTTAAAAGGAATATTAAAATATGTATGTTAGTACGCAAATCGGAAACATAGTTTGGTTTTTAGGAAATATAATATTTTAAAGTAATACTACATATTTGCTTTTATTTAGAAAGATACGTTCACTTTAACAAGAAGTCGTCTTAATATGCTTCCAGATCATGGAAAACTGAAAATAATAGTTGAGAAAATCTTATTATTTAAATATCTGTTTGGGGTTTTGAGTTTAGAAAATCGTACTGTGTAATTAATAGACAACGAAGAAAGATACACATAGTTAAAAGGAATATTAAAATATGTATGTTAGTACGCAAATAGGAAACAAACATAGTTTGTTTTTAGGAAATATAATATTTTAAAGTAATACTATTTGCTTTTATTTAAAAAAAATACGGTTACATTAACAAGAAGTCGTCTTAATATGCTTCCAGATCATGGAAAACTGAAAATAATAGTTGAGAAAATCTTATTATTTAAATATCTGTTTCGGATTTTGAGTTTAGAAAATCGTAGTGTGTAATTAATAGACAAAACAGAAAGATAAACATAGTTAAAAGGAGTATTAAAACATGTATGTTAGTACGCAAATAGGAAACATAGTTTGTTTTTAGGAAATATAATTTTTTAAGATAATACTATTTGCTTTTATTTAAAAAATACGTTTACTTTAACAAGAAGTCGTCTTAATATGCTTCCAGATCATGGAAAACTGAAAATAATACTTGAGAAAATCTTATTATTTAAATCATCTGTTTGGGGTTTAGAGTTTAGAAAATCGTACTGTGTAATTAATAGACAAAAAAGAAAGATAAACATAGTTCAAAGGAATATTAAAATATGTATGTTAGTACGCAAATAGGAAACATAGTTTTGTTTTTAGGAAATATAATATTTTAAAGTAATACTATTAGCTTTTATTTAAAAAATAAGTTTACTTTAACAAGAAGTCGTCTTAATATGCTTCCAGATCATGGAAAACTGAAAATAATAGTTGAGAAAACCTTATTATTTAAATTATCTGTTCCGGGTTTTGAGTTTAGAAAATAGTACTGTGTATTTAATAGACAATGTAGAAAGATAAACATAGTTAAAAGGAATATTAAAATATGTATGTTAGTACGCAAATCGGAAACATAGTTTGGTTTTTAGGAAATATAATATTTTAAAGTAATACTACATATTTGCTTTTATTTAGAAAGATACGTTCACTTTAACAAGAAGTCGTCTTAATATGCTTCCAGATCATGGAAAACTGAAAATAATAGTTGAGAAAATCTTATTATTTAAATATCTGTTTGGGGTTTTGAGTTTAGAAAATCGTACTGTGTAATTAATAGACAACGAAGAAAGATACACATAGTTAAAAGGAATATTAAAATATGTATGTTAGTACGCAAATAGGAAACAAACATAGTTTGTTTTTAGGAAATATAATATTTTAAAGTAATACTATTTGCTTTTATTTAAAAAAAATACGGTTACATTAACAAGAAGTCGTCTTAATATGCTTCCAGATCATGGAAAACTGAAAATAATAGTTGAGAAAATCTTATTATTTAAATATCTGTTTCGGATTTTGAGTTTAGAAAATCGTAGTGTGTAATTAATAGACAAAGCAGAAAGATAAACATAGTTAAAAGGAGTATTAAAACATGTATGTTAGTACGCAAATAGGAAACATAGTTTGTTTTTAGGAAATATAATTTTTTAAGATAATACTATTTGCTTTTATTTAAAAAATACGTTTACTTTAACAAGAAGTCGTCTTAATATGCTTCCAGATCATGGAAAACTGAAAATAATACTTGAGAAAATCTTATTATTTAAATCATCTGTTTGGGGTTTAGAGTTTAGAAAATCGTACTGTGTAATTAATAGACAAAAAAGAAAGATAAACATAGTTCAAAGGAATATTAAAATATGTATGTTAGTACGCAAATAGGAAACATAGTTTTGTTTTTAGGAAATATAATATTTTAAAGTAATACTATTAGCTTTTATTTAAAAAATAAGTTTACTTTAACAAGAAGTCGTCTTAATATGCTTCCAGATCATGGAAAACTGAAAATAATAGTTGAGAAAACCTTATTATTTAAATTATCTGTTCCGGGTTTTGAGTTTAGAAAATAGTACTGTGTATTTAATAGACAATGTAGAAAGATAAACATAGTTAAAAGGAATATTAAAATATGTATGTTAGTACGCAAATCGGAAACATAGTTTGGTTTTTAGGAAATATAATATTTTAAAGTAATACTACATATTTGCTTTTATTTAGAAAGATACGTTCACTTTAACAAGAAGTCGTCTTAATATGCTTCCAGATCATGGAAAACTGAAAATAATAGTTGAGAAAATCTTATTATTTAAATATCTGTTTCGGATTTTGAGTTTAGAAAATCGTAGTGTGTAATTAATAGACAAAGCAGAAAGATAAACATAGTTAAAAGGAGTATTAAAACATGTATGTTAGTACGCAAATAGGAAACATAGTTTGTTTTTAGGAAATATAATTTTTTAAGATAATACTATTTGCTTTTATTTAAAAAATACGTTTACTTTAACAAGAAGTCGTCTTAATATGCTTCCAGATCATGGAAAACTGAAAATAATACTTGAGAAAATCTTATTATTTAAATCATCTGTTTGGGGTTTAGAGTTTAGAAAATCGTACTGTGTAATTAATAGACAAAAAAGAAAGATAAACATAGTTCAAAGGAATATTAAAATATGTATGTTAGTACGCAAATAGGAAACATAGTTTTGTTTTTAGGAAATATAATATTTTAAAGTAATACTATTAGCTTTTATTTAAAAAATAAGTTTACTTTAACAAGAAGTCGTCTTAATATGCTTCCAGATCATGGAAAACTGAAAATAATAGTTGAGAAAACCTTATTATTTAAATTATCTGTTCCGGGTTTTGAGTTTAGAAAATAGTACTGTGTATTTAATAGACAATGTAGAAAGATAAACATAGTTAAAAGGAATATTAAAATATGTATGTTAGTACGCAAATCGGAAACATAGTTTGGTTTTTAGGAAATATAATATTTTAAAGTAATACTACATATTTGCTTTTATTTAGAAAGATACGTTCACTTTAACAAGAAGTCGTCTTAATATGCTTCCAGATCATGGAAAACTGAAAATAATAGTTGAGAAAATCTTATTATTTAAATATCTGTTTCGGATTTTGAGTTTAGAAAATCGTAGTGTGTAATTAATAGACAAAGCAGAAAGATAAACATAGTTAAAAGGAGTATTAAAACATGTATGTTAGTACGCAAATAGGAAACATAGTTTGTTTTTAGGAAATATAATTTTTTAAGATAATACTATTTGCTTTTATTTAAAAAATACGTTTACTTTAACAAGAAGTCGTCTTAATATGCTTCCAGATCATGGAAAACTGAAAATAATACTTGAGAAAATCTTATTATTTAAATCATCTGTTTGGGGTTTAGAGTTTAGAAAATCGTACTGTGTAATTAATAGACAAAAAAGAAAGATAAACATAGTTCAAAGGAATATTAAAATATGTATGTTAGTACGCAAATAGGAAACATAGTTTTGTTTTTAGGAAATATAATATTTTAAAGTAATACTATTAGCTTTTATTTAAAAAATAAGTTTACTTTAACAAGAAGTCGTCTTAATATGCTTCCAGATCATGGAAAACTGAAAATAATAGTTGAGAAAACCTTATTATTTAAATTATCTGTTCCGGGTTTTGAGTTTAGAAAATAGTACTGTGTATTTAATAGACAATGTAGAAAGATAAACATAGTTAAAAGGAATATTAAAATATGTATGTTAGTACGCAAATCGGAAACATAGTTTGGTTTTTAGGAAATATAATATTTTAAAGTAATACTACATATTTGCTTTTATTTAGAAAGATACGTTCACTTTAACAAGAAGTCGTCTTAATATGCTTCCAGATCATGGAAAACTGAAAATAATAGTTGAGAAAATCTTATTATTTAAATATCTGTTTGGGGTTTTGAGTTTAGAAAATCGTACTGTGTAATTAATAGACAACGAAGAAAGATACACATAGTTAAAAGGAATATTAAAATATGTATGTTAGTACGCAAATAGGAAACAAACATAGTTTGTTTTTAGGAAATATAATATTTTAAAGTAATACTATTTGCTTTTATTAAAAAAAAAATACGGTTACATTAACAAGAAGTCGTCTTAATATGCTTCCAGATCATGGAAAACTGAAAATAATAGTTGAGAAAATCTTATTATTTAAATATCTGTTTCGGATTTTGAGTTTAGAAAATCGTAGTGTGTAATTAATAGACAAAGCAGAAAGATAAACATAGTTAAAAGGAGTATTAAAACATGTATGTTAGTACGCAAATAGGAAACATAGTTTGTTTTTAGGAAATATAATTTTTTAAGATAATACTATTTGCTTTTATTTAAAAAATACGTTTACTTTAACAAGAAGTCGTCTTAATATGCTTCCAGATCATGGAAAACTGAAAATAATAGTTGAGAAAACCTTATTATTTAAATTATCTGTTCCGGGTTTTGAGTTTAGAAAATAGTACTGTGTATTTAATAGACAATGTAGAAAGATAAACATAGTTAAAAGGAATATTAAAATATGTATGTTAGTACGCAAATCGGAAACATAGTTTGGTTTTTAGGAAATATAATATTTTAAAGTAATACTACATATTTGCTTTTATTTAGAAAAATACGTTCACTTTAACAAGAAGTCGTCTTAATATGCTTCCAGATCATGGAAAACTGAAAATAATAGTTGAGAAAATCTTATTATTTAAATATCTGTTTGGGGTTTTGAGTTTAGAAAATCGTACTGTATAATTAATACACAAAGAAGAAAGATACACATAGTTAAAAGGAATATTAAAATATGTATGTTAGTACGCAAATAGGAAACAAACATAGTTTGTTTTTGAGAAGAAAGATAACCATAGTTAAAAGAATATTAAAATATGTATGTTAGTACTCAAATAGGAAACATAGTTTGTTTTTAGGAAATATAATATTTTAAAGTAATACTATTTGCTTTTATTTAAAAAATACGTTTACTTTAACAAGAAGTCGTCTTAATATGCCTCCAGATCATGGAAAAGTAAAAATAATAGTTGAGAAAACCTTATTATTTAAATTATCTGTTTGGGGTTTTGAGTTTAGAAAATAGTACTGTGTATTTAATAGACAAAGAAGAAAGATAAACATAGTTAAAAGGAATATTAAAATATGTATGTTAGTACTCAAATAGGAAACATAGTTTGTTTTTAGGAAATATAATATTTTCAAGTAATACTATTTGTTTTTATTTAAAAAATACGGTTACTTCGACAAGGAGCCGTCTTAATATGCTTCCAGATCATGGAAAACTGAAAATAATAGTTGAGAAAATCTTATTATTTAAATATCTGTTTGGGGTTTTGAGTTTAGAAAATCGTACTGTGTAATTAATAGACAAAGAAGAAAGATAAACATAGTTAAAAGGAATATTAAAATATGTATATTAGTACGCAACTAGGAAACAAACATAGTTTGTTTTTAGGAAATATAATATTTTAAAGTAATACTATTTGCTTTTATTTAAAAAAAAATACGGTTACATTAACAAGAAGTCGTCTTAATATGCTTCCAGATCATGGAAAACTGAAAATAATAGTTGAAAAAACCTTATTATTTAAATTATCTGTTTCGGGTTTTGAGTTTAGAAAATCATACTGTGGTATTTAAAAAAAAATAAAACGTGAACTATGATTGTGTGGCAAGTTGGGTTACATTGCAACAATTGAAAATTCCACGCCTTTAATTTTCCAAAAATTATATTGGATTTAAGGTTTACATAGATAGGAATGGCATTTCTTGATTTTTATAATTTATTTTGATGTCGCATGAACAAATGTTCATGCTTGTGAATGGGGCAAAAAGGTTTCCTTTGAACAATTAACTTTATTTAAAAAAATACTTAAATTAGGCGCACTGTATAAACCTGTGATTTTGTTTTTAAGTAGGCATTTCTTTATTGACTGCGCTGAAAAAAAAATTCGAAACACAAATTATTTAAACTATAACTTCGAAATTCGAATTCGTTTATCTAGTTTGTCAATCTTAGAAAGTAAAATACCTTATCAGCATATTTAAAACATAATGTTCCCTGACGTTTTGATTTAAATATTTCCAAAACTGCCGAAGATATGAGCGAAAGAAGTTTTGAGCATATGATGTTTAGAGGGAAAACTGATCTCAGGGGATTGTCTGAATCGTATCCCTGCCACTTTTTAATTTTTTTAGCTGAAATTTTATTAATATTTTTAATTAATATATATTTCAGTTAAAATATGTCTGAGGGTATATGTATGCTCCTTAAACTAATAAAACAATATTAATAGCAAATAATTGACATTAGAACGGGCATTTCTAATGTCATCTGACCGGTTGACGAGAAATCACATTCGTTATTTAAAAATTTTCCTTATAACTATGATTCTAAACATTTTAATGACATACTACTTAATAAGTCTGTTGTTAAATTTCTTCTATACCTTTTTTAATATCGCCACAAAGAATCTCTTGGAACACCATACAGATATTTCAATTCATATTCTTCCTGAATCTCCAATGTCATACGATCTAGCATCCAGAGGAATCTGCAATGTACCCTCTCTATCCTTCACGATAGTCGTTATGGCATAACGCTATTAAATTTTCAAGACTCAAACTGACGCGTGCTGGCTCTTTAGTAAACATACACAGGGCCTATACGTGGGAGAGAGACACAGCCAAGAGGTGATTCATACCCTGGGCCAAGCCCACCTCGATGGAGATCCAGGTGTTCGAAAGACTGGTTCCCCTTCCTCCCCCTCACGCCCCTCACATCCTAGGTTCACATTTTCTTGCTTCTTCGCCAACACTGCGTCGATGATTAATGGAAATAATACCCTCATTGAGTTTATATTTCATTATATTTCATTTTAATAGCGAGCTAGGGTCGTGGTCCAACTAATACCCTAGGACAGATTTATAATGGGTTTTCATTAGATATGTCAGAAGGTGCCGAACCCTTTTTGGATGTTAGCGACTTCCGGTGTTCATTAGTACCGCCTAAAGTGTTATTTATTTTAGATCTGTCGATGGATAGGTTTATTGAGTGGTTGTGTAGCATCTCGTAAAGATAAATATTTGGTTTGCTGATGCAGGGTCTGTTATCTTAGTTGGAATGACGGGTCATGACTCGGTCATAGGCGTGGATAACAAAATAATGAGATGAGGGGCGTTTGTGATAAATGTGATTTGTTTGTTGATGACAAGAGATCCGTCAATGTCAAAATTTTATATATTTTACTACAGCTTTGTTGGATTTTATTTGTTATGGTTTATTTTATTGCTTTTATAAATAGAGCGATGCGGTTTAAAATAATCGGACATGTAACGTTTATGTATGTTCAAATAACTGATAAGAATGCTATGCTAAGCAAATATTCATGGAAATGCATTTATATCTATGTAGGTAGATGATTTATCGTCAGATAAGGCTATGGTTTCCGGAATAGTATTGATAACTGCGACTGATTTGTACATATAGGCTGTATAAGAAAACTATTTGCCTGTTTTCTATTCTTTAGATTTTGAGAAGTATTTAAAAATAAAGAGGGCGCTCCGTTCGATGAAAATTGAGGGAGATATGTAGGTTTCAAAATTGTTTACGAAATCAAAAGTTTATTCTCGAAAGCACTGACGTATGGAATTTTATAATTTTTAACTAAAAATGTTTGCCCTTGATGTAAATTATTTTTTTTTTTTAGTTTTTACGATATCAACAAAACACAAATATTGAATTTTGAAAGTTTTAGTATTTTGAGAGTTTTTGAATCTTATCCAATTTAACGAAAAAAATGTTTGTAAAAAGAATTTTATTGCGCAGTTTTCTTGAAAACTTTTTTATTTTAGCAATTTCGCTTAAGTAAATTGATAATAAAAATTGATTTCATATAATTTCAAATCAACAGAATCACCATACATCTTCCCAATCATGAAAAAAACTGGTGAGAAACTTTACAAGTTGTGTAATTGTAGTAATTTACAATTTCGATTACTCAAGCTTGTCCTATGATCACATAGGATTATATTTTCAATATTACTATCCAAAACATAAAGGATACAAAATACATGAATTTCAACCTCAAAGTATAAAATCTATTTTTTAATTGGACGATGTCTACAGGGTCCTGCAGCTCAGCTCCCGTCTTCTGTAGCTCAGTTACTAATTAAGCTAAGAGTTTGACATTTTGCAAGCTTACCCTGTACTTCAAGGTACATTTCAAGAAATTATTTTTGATTATACATTGTTTCTAAATACAACCCTATCACAATTCCCAATATGTATTTTAAAAGTTATTCGCCAAAAACTAATTCTTCAACGTTTCCAACGGCATTTGTAGGTAATAAATATCGTACGTGGCGTTGAAAAACAATTTATTTCATCAAATATAACGCAGAGAAATATTTTAGATTTGAGTGTACTTAATTAAGTAGTTGTTCAATTGCCAAATTTACTTAAAAATTTACCTATAGCGGTAAGGGTGGAAATGTGGCTGCAACATGATGGAGCTCCAGCACATTACTCGTTACATATCAGGCACCAGCTCAACGAAATCTTCCCAAATCGGTGGATTGGAAGAGGAGGACCTCCTGCGTGGCCTCCTCGATCGCCGGACTTAACGAAACTGGATTTCTTCCTGTGGGGCTACGTTAAGGATATCGTTTATGCTGAACCTCCAACAACACCAGAAAACATGCAAGAAAGATGCATTTCTAACTATTACGCCCGACCTATTAAGAGCAGTGGCGAGGTCATTTCATACTCGTCTTCGTTTGTGCCTCGAAGAGCACGGAAGACATTTCGAACAACTACTTCATTAAGTACACTCAAATCTAAAATACTTCTCTAAAATTAGTTTTTGGCGAATAACTTTTAAAATATTGGGAATTGTGATGGGGTTGTATTTAGAAACATTGTTTATTTTTTAATTCTGCATCGTTGCACCTAAAAAAATGTATGGGTTCCAATTTAAAATAAGAACAATAACACGCTTTGAAGTTTGACAAGTTTGACACTAGATTTTGGTCATCCTGTATAATTTGGATCAATGACACTTGGTTAACGAGACTACTAGATCTAACTTAATAAGGACGTCGCCAAATTTTATTAACGAGGTGCAATTTGTGGTTTTTATTGATTTTTAAAATTTTTTCAATAAAATTTTGGTGGTATGTAGGCAACCATAACAGGCTTCCAAATGTGTAAAAAAATTTATAGTATGCAATTTAAAAAAATATATCACGTTGACGTTGCACATTTTTGGGACACCCTGTATAATCAAAAATAATTTCTTGAAATGTACCTTGAAGTACAGGGTAAGCTTGCAAAATGTCAAACTCTTAGCTTAATTAGTAACTGAGCTACAGAAGACGGGAGCTGAGCTGCAGGACGCTGTATACAGCAAAAGAAGAGATCTGATAAATAATTCCAGTATTTTTTTTTTCATAATTGGTGGTGTTTTAAAAGGTATGGCCATAAATTTAAAGACTTGTTCAATATTCATTTGTTTTCCGAGTGCTACTTATGACGAATTGTCAACTTATTGCCTAATTATGTAGGAACGATTTATTTCTTTGTGACGTCATGAAGTTTCAAGGGGAGGTTCTCATGTAGAGACCTAAAAAGTAGCTCAACTTTGGAAGAGTTTTTAAACAAATTCTAAGAGATTTTTTCTTTTTTTCTATATATTTATTATACTGTAGTGTACAAAAGGAATTTGTGCCATGAAAAACTATATGCAAGAGATAGATATTGTTGTAGGAAGTATCGCGTGCTTGTCTCAATATTATGATAAAGTCATGTGCCTGGGCACATCAAATTTTTTTCTTACTGTGCCCAACTTTTGGAGCTTATAATTTAGTACAGTACAAAGTGGCCGTCAAATTCATAGTAGTAATAATTTTCAATTATTATTGTTATTGTTGCTTGTCATAACTCATAGCCATAACATTTCAGTACTAACTTTAAATTCTGAAATTATCACATTATTCTAAGGAATTTGCAGTTTTGTATTTCGCTTTTTTTTTTAATGTTCACTACGTTCACGTTCTTATTTCTTGCAATCAACATCAATAATTCGCCATGTTTTAAACATATACATCCAGTCTCAGAAAATGTACACATGTGTGGTATTAATTGTACATTCGAAAATTTTAATCTCCAGAGTAAATCCTGTATTTTTTCAGAATTGCATCAGTTTACTGATCGCAAAAGACAATATAAAAAACATTTCGATGGTCCAAGGCAGTTCGCACCAAAAATGTCAGTAACTAATTTAGTTTTTACAGTCGTTTGAATTTGTTAACACAATCGTATTTTAAAGGATTCTAACTACTTAAGGAAATGAAAAAGAAAGATAAGGGAAAACTTCTTACTCCTGATAATATTTCCTTAGAAAAACAATAAAAGAGCATTATTTATTTGCTTTTTGTTATTGCAATTGGTAATTCTTTAATTTAAAAATGTGTTTAACATTCGTTTTCTTTTCTTATCTTTCAAAGTTTTGTTAATATTTCACTCGGCTGTAACCGTTTAATGAAATATTTCCTTCTGGCTATTCATTTTTAAAGAAAATTGATTTAACAATAAAATTCCTCTTAATTCCGACAATAACCGTATATTTTGATCCGAAATCAGATACCTCAGTGAACCTAATTCAGACAGTGATCCTAAATCAGACACTTGTGGTACATTATTCCGACAAATATAAACATTCATGTAAATATTAGGTGTTTTAAATATTTTTAAATAAGATTTATTATTAAGAAATGTGAAACATTTATGTTTTACCATTTTTAATGAAACACAGTATGAAATGAGCCGTCAAAATATACAGTAAAATTACACTTTTATCTTAACAATTTTTCTGTAAAACAGCAATAAAAAAAGTTATTAACAATTATACCTAATTTTATGAACACGCTGTATGTTTCTATAACATGTAATTCTAAGTTTTATAAATTTACATTAATTCTTTAATTTGTACGATTTGTTATATTCCTTAAATTTAGACAGCTTACACTGTGACAATTTTAACACTGCATGTAAAAATAAGTAAAATACTTGAACAACCGCATAACACAAGAGTTAATTTTAAATAATGATTTAACAATTGGTAGTATAAATTAACATCTACTCAAGAAATAATCATATTTTGTGTTTAATAGCATTTAAATTCAAACCATCTTTCTATCCGAACATTTCAACCTATAGCAGTAAACAACTTGACCCACGTGGTCACAAATCCACAAAAAACTCTCGCATCGACTCGTCTGGGTTTTCGAGAAAAGCAAAGCATGCTGTGTACCCCCACGTCCCCCACCCGTTCCTGTTATCCCCAGTATTGGCTCAGTCGCGCCAGCGGCATGTTCGCTGCGTTTACAATTTCAAAAAAGTGCGTAATAATTGCATCAATTTAATTAAAAAGTGTTACCAGTGCCTTGTTTGACTGCCTAGCAACGATTTGAGATGAAGTGTGACAACATTCGCATAATGGTGAGTTCATTTTTGTGTATGATTACCTGCAATTGCAAAAATACGAAAATCCCGTATTGGAATGTTTGTGTTGTGGACGTCTGGCGTATAGCGCGTACCCCTATAGGCAACCAATGCCATGTTTCGGCCTTACATATTGCGATTGCGACCGGGTTCGCTTCTTTTGCTGCTATTTAAGCATTTGCATGAAATATCGTACCTTATTTTTGATTATTTACTAAAATATGACGTATTTGTGCCCATTAACGTCTCTCTTGAATTTCGCAATATTGTGTAACAACCTCCTGCAACCTCTAGCCTCAAACAAAGCAAAAGCGGCATATAAGATCATGTATTTCTAGCTTTCTAAATCGGCTTAAAATAAACAATTTGGTGCGAAAATTTGGCGCGAATTTATTCTGCGTCGCATTATTAGAAACGATCCATTCTGGGATTTTAATATGCAAATTTGTTTGCAGTATCACAAAACAACTATCTTACATTAAATTCTATGTAAAGATTTTACTAAACCTGAAGGCAAGGGAGTAGTCGAGCTAGATGAATGAATCAATAAAACAATGATTGTAAATTAATAGATTTAATAATTAAAAAATCTGAAATTGAAAGAGAATATGAGTGGAATAATGTGTTAAGTATAACATTACTCTTTATTTCCTGATTTTTTTGACAGTTTTTGCATCAATGTCATGCAGGGCACTAGGGTTGTTCTAGCGCTCGCTTTTATCGTACCGCACACAGGTCGGTTTGATTAACTGCTTGGATACAAGCACCAATGCTTTGACGTTTATTCAAGCCAATATCGAAAAATCGAGTGTCGGTTCAGTTCGGAAAGAAACGAGATTTACTCAGCTTGAAATTCGAGACTTGAAGTTTTAGATAACTCGAACAGTCCTACATGGCACCCAATCGGGATGGTCATCCTTTTGGAGCGATGCTGGTTTACCCTAAAATGACACATTATAAACAATTATTTCAAATCTATATTTCATATAACTCCTACCTGTAATAAAATGCTTACTGCAAACCCTGCAATTTTGTAGTTGGCCTTCAGAGAAGTTTGGACCTCTCTTAAATGGCCTATAGCCATCGTTCCCTTCTAAAATGCGACAACAAACTCATTGGAGATTGGCTTGAGAGTTGGCTTGAGCACTTTTGGTAATTTATGAAAGGAAATATCCTTATCTCGATGGCTCTCCGACCCTGCAGTTAACCACGCAACAAATTTTGCTCGTTTTAAAACTAAAACTAAAGCAAAAACACGCGTTTGAAACATAACCTCACTTTCTGAAGTCACTTTTTAACGCGGTTTTGTATAACAGTCACCGTGAAATATCAAAAAATTAGCTTCAAACCTTATTCAATAAGGTGTACACACCCAGAAAAAAACCCAAGTTGAAGCACTTCCGCACCAAATCGTTTTAATTTTAAGCTGTTTTAAAAAGCCAGAAATACATGATCTTATACACTCTTATACAGGGTGTCCGGTAAAGGTGTTCCGAAAATTAGGGAGCTGATACAGGACATCATTGCGATCCGAAAAGTGTATATGCACTTTTGGCTTTTGACCCTTCATTAAAAAGTTATAGCATTTTTATTTATCAGTTTTATATTCCCTTAAAAATATTACTGATTACAAAATCGGCGTTGTTTATTTAACAGAAACAAAAAACCACTTACAAATAAGAAAAATAAATAAAAGTGTTTTGCAAATACTGCTCAAAATGTTGCCCCTTCCATGTGAATGCACATTTCAGCACGACTTCCCAAATCCTGCCTTCCCTTTGAAAAATTTCAGGTGTTTCTTGAATGCGATTGCAGGCACTATTTATTCGCTGTAGCACAGTGGTTTCCAAACTGGGATGCGCGCCTCCCTTAGAGCGGAGCGAAATTATTGAGACAGCCGAGAGCGGGAGAAGGACAGCGCAAGCAGTTTGGAAAACTCTGCTGTAGCAGAAATGCACTGCTACAACAAATAAATGGTACCTGCAATCGCATTCAAGAAACACCTGAAATTTTTCAACACCTGAACATTTTGAGCAGTATTTGCAAACCTCTTTTATTTATTTTTGTTATTTGTATGTGTTTTTTGGTTTCTGTTAAATAAACAACGCCGACTTTGTAATCGGTTATATTTTTAAGGGAATATAAAACTGAAAAATAGAAAAGCTATAACTTTTTAATGAAGCGTCGAAAGCCAAAAGGGCATATACACTTTTTGGCTGGCAGTGACGTCCTCTATCAGCTCCCTAATTTTCGGAACACCTTTCCCGGACATCCTGTATAGCGCTATTGCTTTTTTTTCATGCCGTCTCTGTTTCTGTCAAACGTAGAAGAAATTAGTTGGAGGTGAAACCAACATTTAGCTAAAAAAGTTGAAACTTGACAATATGTCTACTGTTTATATTTTAGGAACGGTTTCTTTACAGCTTTTTTTCCCGTAATAATGGAGAAAAAGAATAACACGATCCGTTAAACGATTCAAAAGTAATCGCTCGCGCATAATAAACGCGTATAATAAACTCTACAAGAGAAAGTAGAAATATTATACTTTTTAATAAATAAAAATAAATAATAATAATAAATAAAACTTATTTTCTATATGAATTCATTAAAATAAAATAATTTACTCAACATAAGCACCGTTCTCTATATTTTATTCAAATGTCACATTCCTAGTTTATAGCATTAGCGAAAATTATCATTTGAATAAACACATCTCTTTAAAAAACTTGCGAGAATAAAAATACTGTTTCAGCGGTTTATTTTATCCACTTCAAGGTTTCACATATGAAAGAAAGAAAATTAATTTTTACAACCGAATACATGAAAATGTTATCGCCTTTAAATGTGTGGCCATACATTTTGAAATAACCAGGCTGTTTGCATACAACAGTTATTAAGTTAATCAAAAATATAGTCAACATCTTCGAAAATGTTTCATTTGTAGCCAAATTATCAGCAGATCCTCGGTTTTCAAATATGCCTGATTTTTTAATCTTTATTTAGAAAACTTTTCCATAACATGTCAAATTATCAATATGTTCGATTTGTAGTGGATTTGTAGAAACCCATCGTCAAACTTAGATATTCAGGCCCATTCTGTAACGCAGTTGTTACGTAGCAAGTGGTTAAATTTCTTAGCAACGTTGTTAAAATATAAAATGGTATTCTGTAACATATCCAGTCCATCAAACACTCTTCAAGTTTTTAACCTTAAAATAAAAACGAATTGTTTGGTTTATGGTATATGTATCGTAAATGAAGAAGTGGTAAATGAAATAGAAGATTTGCATGAAAGGTGATTGATTTTGTTTTTACTATTAAATAAGTATGATAGGTATTTTGATTTAATTTATATTTTAATTTTAGTGGTTACCTAACAATTGCCAGAAGGAACTTAGGGGATGTATATCTATACAAATAAAAAATAATGTTATAGTCAAATACAATTTTGTATTCGTCGACTATTAAAACAAGTTTGTTAAATTTATTAAATGTACAGTGGAAAGATCACCACAGTAAAATTAAATGATCATTGTTAAAGAATTAAATTCGTAACCAATAACCGAGAGAACTTTGATATGGTTACATATCCGAATAACCTAACCTCACAATTCAGAAATGCACTCAGACGCGAAGTCTCAGAACAATAAGATTAACAACAAGAATAATTCATTTTACGCGATTTCACTGAGCAGCTTAGTATCTTTACTCTCTTAAGTCTCTAGATATAGTAACCTACACACTACTAAATTATATGGATCAAGAACTAAACAGCGCTCCAATATTTTATCCACGATTTAGAACCAGACTAATTAAACAACTCCAATTACTTGCAACAAGATCACATACGAAGATAGCAAAACGTAACATTACCATTAATTGGAATTTTCAATTAAGTGGCCCCGACACACATACACACACACACACACACACACACACACACACACACACACACACACAGACATACACAGACATACACAAGACCTTTGCAGTATAGAATTATTCATTTCCCCTCGGTCAGTCGCAGTTGCAAAACATTTCGCCAAAGTGAGTTCATACGATCGCCTTCTCTGTATAGTCGTTGTATAGTAGAGATCAAAGTGGGTCATGCCTACCGTGTCTAGCGTAAATAAGAGAGAAGCCGAGTTGGTCTCCTGTTTGGCGACCGAACGACTCTTGCTGCCTAGCAGTTTGGCCCTCTTGATTTCGGATACCCCTAGTGGAGGGGGTAACCACCCACGGTCCGATATAACTCAGCTGTGTTATCGGGCGAACAGTTGGAGATAAGTTCTCGGATAATTATAACTATGGAATTTAGTATTGGATTGAGAACTAGCTGTGCCTACTACTTCCTTTCCGCTGACACAATTCTTGTTATATAATCGTCTGTCCGGAAAGTATAATTTGTTTGATGTGTGGCGGTTAGTTTTCTATTTGATATACAGGCTGGCTCTGAAATAACCGGAACATAGGTTGTAGGCCGATAGATTCTCTCATTTTTTGTTATGACGATGTTTATTATTGTATGTAGTTATTTATTACAAGTAATGACATTGGCACTAGATATGCGGATTCTAAGCATTTTGCTTTTATTGTTTCATTATATGTCTCTTAAAATCAATAAAGATTTCCACAAATATGGAGCACTATTTACATTTTGCTTTTTTCATGTAGGCACATTATTTGACGAACACGTATTTGCGTCACAGTGTGTACAGAGATTCGTGCATCGCATGTAAAGATTCATGTTTGATCGCAGCGCGCTTCTATTACTATATATACGCTCTACCGCTTTCGAGCGCGCGGCCGTTTTCGGTCGTGATTGCAAGCATTTTTCGCCTATTTCGCAACATTTTAACGCAAAATCAGAATAGACGTTTTCTAGCACAATACTTCTACTTTCGAAATCCGTTAAAAAAATTAAAAGCGGACCACCTCCGACGCATCCAGGCACGCCGAAAGATATAGCATAAAAAATTCAAATCGCAATTGTGCAAAAACTAATCATCGGACAACGCGTAGGTTGTGCACACTCTAAGTACCCACCAATCGCTACTTTCTCGCGAAAAGCCTGCGCTACAACTTTGAAAATGGCGGAGGTTTTCATTCTAATGACAGTAGGTAGTGTCAAACGCTGATGGTTTTGACAATACCTACTGTCAATAGAATCAAAATATCTGTCAAATCCTGGATAACTAGTTTTATTTTAATGCAGACACGACCGATCTCGATTTATAGAATTTCTTACAACTAAACTATTAATTTTATATATAGTATGATAAAGTCATGTGCCTGACCACATCAGATTTTTTTTTAAATAGTGGTCTCCACAAATTTAAGATGGCTTTAAACAGACCTTATTCCTGTACATATATTTATATATCTATATTAATTTCTGTAGGTGGATTGGGTGTTTATTTATAAACAATATAGCATTTTTTTTATTATTATTTGATGTAGGTACTTATTTTCAAAATGTTTATTACTCACTCCACTCTCTGATTATGACTGAACATCTAAAGTCAATATTGATGGAATAATGCCATACGATTACATTGGAATTATTAAGTAATGACAGTTGAATACGGTATTAATGATCGAAGAAATGCCTATTTAAAGTGCAATTTTGTGTTATTTCTAGAATGACTAATAGATGTTTACGCGATTGATGCTTTGCTATAATTGTCAGAACCAGAAAGAAAACAGTTTTTTTTAGTATTGTTAAAGTTTTGTTATAGGCTATATACTATGATCAAGTGGAAATAAACTGAATTACGAAATTTAATAAATATAATTTTGAGAGCTAGACCCTTACATATTGAGGGATGACATATTAACCAAATTTCTCCATAAAGAGATAAATAATCGATAATTCCTTATCTCTTCTAGGTGAAATCGGAACATAGACGTCTTTAAACAAATCATTTTCTACTAGATACGTTTTCAATCCTACATATTATACAATAACCTACATTTCTTTCCTCTCTATTGATTATGGAATGTTTTTCCATTTGACCAGAGAATCTCTGTCTATCCCTCACCCCCGATATGCGGAACATATGGCATCCCCAGGCCTTACAAACCCTGTGACCTGTAAAAACTACCTGGATTCAATAGGGAGCCTCACCAGTGCTCATCCCACCGTACCGAAATTCTTCTCAAAGGCCACTCGGATCAAAATCTCCATCTCTTTCTACCCCATCGCATAAAATATTTAATTTCCAGCGCTAGACAAATATTTAGTTTGCTTTGCATTCGAAGCATGACTCCCACACCTTTGATACGCATAATATGTGTGACGCGGGTCTGACAACAATAAGTCCGGTCACGTATGTCCCTTCCCTCTCGCTTTATGCATAATTAATTTATCCGCGTAACACTTCCCTTTGTCTCATATGTCTCTACGGTAATGCATATTTGTTGTAATATATCCCGGTGATATATTGCCGGTCAGTCCTATGGGATTTAAATAAATATTACTGTTCCAAAAGTACAATGGCGTATTATAAAAGGCTTGAAACACTTTATATGTTATTAGTGTTATTACTAATGCGGCTCACGTGACTGTTTTTTGTAATTAGGGGGTTCCCTGCTATTGTTATGATTGTAGGTCCAACATACATACAATAGCGTTGGTATATTTTGTATTATATTGTGTTCATATTGAATTATTAGTTAGATGCATACAATACTTCCTATATACATACTATACAGGGTTAGCCAAAATTACCGGAACACCCAAATAATTCTACAACGGTAAAAAATTTCAAAAAAAAATTCAAACAAAAGCTTTTAGACTTTACACAATCCATCGTTCAAATATATTTTGAATATACAGGGTGTTCATTTTATTATAGAAATCGCGTAAATTTTTTTTTTCAAATGGAACACCCTGTATCTTTTAACATTTTATAATTTTAGCACTAATTCTGGACATTGTTTATTAAAATAATTTTTTTATAAAATGCATCATTTTTGAGTTTTAAGCAATTAATTAAAATTAGTCAAAATTACCGCAACACCCAAATAATTCTTCATCGGTAAAAAAATTTCAAAAAACATTCAAACAACAGTTTTTTACTTTAAACAAGCTATCGTTCAAATATATTTTTAATATACAGGGTGTTTATTTTATTATGGAAGTATGGAAAACTTTTCCTTTTTCTCATTAAACGTCCTGTACATTTTTATTTTTTAATTCTAAGAATTTTTTTCAAGTAGGTTTTTATAAATTGATTCATTTTTTACTTATCAGCAATTAATCAAAACTCCAAAACATTTATTTTAGCCGAACGGATAAATAATAAACAATGTGAAGAAAAAATAACAAAACAATTAAATTAAATTTTCAAACTGCCATCCCTGAGCGGCTTGACAATGCCCCAACCTATCAACAAATTCCCGTAAACAGTTGTCTAAATGATCGACAGTAATACTCTGAACTTCGTCCACTATCCTCTGCTTCAACGTATCAATATTTTGCGGCCTATTGGTGTAAACCTTGGACTTTAGGTGGCCCCAAATAGGAAAATCCAGTATTTGTAAATCCGGCGACCTAGGTGGCCATTCAATGGATCCTCTCCTTCCAATCCACCTCTGCGGGAAAATTGAATTTAAATAATTCCGAACTGGGACACCGCAATGCGGCGGTGCACCATCTTGTTGAAAACAAATATTATTCAGATCTTCGTTGAATATAACTAGGAGATGGGGTTACTTCATTTTGAAGTAGAGCTAAATAGCGTTCAGAGGTCAAAGTGCCTTCAATAAAAAATGGTCTTAGAATTATAAAATGTAAAAATATACAGGTTATTCCATTTGAAAAAAAAAGTTAACCAAATTTGCATAAAAAATGAACAGCCTGTATATTAAAAATATATTTTAATGATAGCTTGTTTAATGTCAAAAACTTTTGTTTGAATGTTTTTTTAAATTTTTTTACCGATAGAGAATTATTTGGGTGTTCCGGTAATTTTGACTAATTTTAATTAATTGCTTAAAACTCAAAAATGATGCATTTTATAAAAAAATTATTTTAATAAACAATGTCCAGAATTAGTCCTAAAATTATAAAATGTAACAAGATACAGGGTGTTCCATTTGAAAAAAGAAAATTTACGCGATTTCTATAATAAAATGAACACCCTGTATATTCAAAATATATTTGAACGATGGATTGTTTAAAGTCTAAAAACTTTTGTTTGGTTTTTTTTTTGAAATTTTTTACCGTTGTAGAATTATTTGGGTGTTCCGGTAATTTTGGCTAACCCTGTATATTATGTATGTTATCAAGAATTATTTAATCAATCGATAAGTTTGAATCAATTAATTCTGTGCCATTGTAAATAACTAGTACACTTAGAAAACTGTATAGTAAAAAATGTATTATAGCCAAAAGTATTTTAATATCTATAAAAGTTAGAAAAACATAATATTCCATTTAATAACTGGTAAAATACACGTGTTGTAAGTATCAATCGAATTTGAATTTGAAATATTATAATTCTGTATCTTAATTTTTATGAAACACTAGACTACTGATGCTAAAATACGAGTATTGAAATTTTATAGGGTGGTTACATTTAAAAAATTAGGATACGCGTTTATTACCTTTACAATAAAATTCTTTAGAATACTGCAATTACAGAATTATTGTAGTCAGTAAAATACTATATTTTAATTTGTATCTATATTGTTCCTGTAAAACCATATGTTACCATTTATAATGTAGTGTATATATGGTTTATTAGAAACGGTACGTATTGGTAAACACACATTAAGGTATCGTATCCTTAAAAAATGTGTTTAAAATTAGTATTGAAATATCTATACAACTAACTCTATATATTATCAGCATATTTCCTGAGTAACATAAATTACTATGTAGGCAGGGTTGTTATAAAAATCGTTTTTTTTTATTTTGAACAAAACAAACATGGTTTTTTTTTGTATAAAATGATGTTTTTAAACACGAAACAATGTTTTTAAACACTTTGGAAAAAACATGTTTTAAATCACCCAAAAAAACATTTGTTAAATCACGCAATTTATTTGTATCATCGGCATTTTTTCATACGTCAGTTCTCAGTGTAGTTAAATCTGTTGTGTGAATGACTTTTTGTTGTCACTCTAGAGGGCGCCAGTAATGCAATGTCGGCCAAAATCGATTTAGTTAGTGTTTATTTGACAATTCATCGACTATTTTCACCAATGTTACCAAGGTTAATACACAAAAAAGTTATTTTTGCGTTGCGTTCGTGATAAAAATTGACAATCGATATATTTGTGTTCAGAATATCATCCTGATGGAATATATCACACAAAAAATATAGGGTGCCATTTAAAATTTCAATGATGACGTCATTTCCGGAAAACCGGAAGTCATTAACCTCAAGAGTATCCCAAATAATGGAATTTTTTGTCTATTAACACTTTCCCAAATTGCATTCGTCCAGTTTTGTAAACAAAAAAAAAATAAACGGGAGTACGTATGGCGTGGGCCACTCGGTATGTTTTTAAGTTATTATAAAAGTTTTTGTTTATTGTAGTTACATGCTGTCACTGAATGTATTATTATATTTTATAAAGAATTTTTTTTATTAATAAATACAATATTTAAATATTTTTTAATTGAGCCATGCATAAAAATCTTGAAAACCAGCATACAACTCTGATTAAATAATTAAATATGTTGTCCAAATTTCGGTAGTTTAAAACACATGTTTTAAACATTTAAAACAAATTGTTTTAAACAAGTTGAAAATAAAATAGTTTAAAACAAAATATTTGTTTTAAAACATGTTTAAAACAATGTGTTAAAACAAAGTATTTTAAATATTTAAAACAAACTGCTTTAAACATGTTTAAAACTAAACATTTGTTTTAAAACATGTTTAAAACAATGATTTGAAACAAAAGTTTTAAAACATAACAACCCTGCATGTAGGTACATACAATTCAGTATCTTAACATTTAAAAACGGGTATTTTAATTTTTATAAATCTTAATGCTATTTAAAATTAAGTATTTTAAAATTTGAAATGTTCGTATTGTATTGTTTACATATATTATTATACATTTTATAACATCATATTATAAAATCTACTATAAGACAGTATTATAACATTTCATATACTGTACTTATGCGTATTGAAGACTTATAACTCAATATTCTTGTCACAAATGGTAATATAGTTTATCGTAAGCATTATGAGAATTATTATTATGGTTCCTATACAGTTTTCTCAGCTTAACCTTGAAAATACATGCTTGTAGGCGCCATAGTGTTTGAATGCGATATACTTGGTGATAATTAGGAACAAAAGTCAGAAACGTACAAGAGATTATAACAAAGGTTATCACATAATTAGTAACAATTTGCTATTAAAATTACCATAAAAATAATCTTGGTTTGTTCGAAAATATAATCATTGATAAGTATGTATTGTTAAACTATGCAGTATCATGGCCGTGTGTTATTTGGTATGTATTTTATCAGCGATGGTATTGTTTGACATTCTATAGACTGTAAATTGTAAGTGTATAGTGAACGCATACTGCATGGAAATATCACAAAATCTCTTAGATTGTTTGTTATTTTAAAAAATCCTCGACGTCGATTTTTCATTATTTTATGGCGTTACAAAAACTTGATAATTGTAAAATATTGATAATTTTTGGGAAAATAGCTTTTGTGAATTGAATATAAAAGTACGTTTTGAGTAGAATTAATTACCCTCAAAACGAATCTGGTCTCCAAAATTTTCTATCGCGTAAGATTTTTGAAAAAAGTGGGGTGAAAGTGTCGAAAAATGGTACTTTGGTATTTTCTACACATTTATACCAGCTAAACCCATTGTCTTAGAAACCTCAAAATGGTCTCATCGTAAACCTTAATCTTTCCACTTTTACCTAAAATCCCAAAAGTTTGTTCCCAAATGTTTTTGAAGCAATTACAGCGATTCTTTAAGTAGCAATAACCTGGTGTGATATGCACCTTCTGATCTCAGATTTGCATTCGGCGCAATGTTCGGCTTTCGATAAACAAACAAAAGACATCAAATTTACCATAATTTACAACTGTGTGTTTCTCAACCATTTTCTTATGTCAGGCGATATTTTTTGTGAATTACTTTTAAGATAATTAACAGATCTATCAATATCAGTACAAAAAGTATGCGGCTGCCACAAAAAATATAAAGGATAGGTTTTTAAATATAAAGTATTTATATGATTTGAAGTATTTATATGATTTGAACAAAATGGAAAATGAGAACGCTATTATATAAACTATTTAAGTTAAAATAAATAGACTTAAATAAAAAATAACCCATAAAATTAATGTATCTCAGATATCGGTCCAGTTAAAAAGATCTACAACTTTGGCAGCAGGAATTAGAGTCTCTTAAAAAATTATTTTTTATTGTCATTTTGCATGTGACGTCAATCGAGAATAGTGTACAGATATTATTCCGATAAAAATTAAGTTTTTCTGCTTAGGTGTCAAAATAGCTTTTATTTCCAAAATCTTACAAGCAATACATTATCAAATGAGGTTGTCATAAGTTGTTGTTAATAATAATGTTCACTTAAGCGATAAAATATTATCAAACAGTAAAACTAAAAGATAATATATTAAAATTGATATAAAATATTCGAACTTGATATCTGAGCATCAAATTAAAATGAAAACATTTCTGTCTCTACACGGATAGAAAAGATCTGTTGGTTTTAAGAAATATATTATTTTGAACCTATTCTTTTAGATCAAAACATATTTGTTTGGCAAAAACATATTTACTTCATTGAAGCTAGTTTATTTGCTCGTAGAGATTAAGTTATTTGAAATTTTAATTTAAGTAAAATAAATATACCTACCTATTTCAATACAAACAAAAATTACTTTCCTTTAAAGTAATATTTTTGTTTTTATTTCCTTTCCCCAAGGAATCGTCAAAGAAATCAAATTTTGATTGAAATAAATGTATCGTTAGTGTGAATACCTCATCTAACTGTATGTATTGGAAACTCTCCTCACATATCGGCCCGATTTTCAGTATATAATCTGCTGTTCAATAAACAGTGCAAATTCCTTCAATAAAAAACTAATTTATTTAATCAGAGAACCGTTTATTGCAACCTTAAAATATCTCAGTCTACCTCAACCAACAATTTCGTTAATTAAAATGTCATAATTTTGTCACTCTATTAATTATTTGAACTAAATAATCTCGTTCCTGATAATATAAATATTGTAAATTTTAACTAAAAACATAAATTGTTGACACAAATAAACGTTCTTCTACACGCAGATACTCGCTATAGCTCGTGCGTTAAAAAGTCTCCATCATTAGGCGCTATTGTTAATATACTTGTTGGTTAAATAACTATTAAACAATTCTATTGTAAAATAATAAAAAAATATGTAGTTACAATTATAATATTATATTAATTATATTATAATATATTAATATGTACAATATAGACCTGTATATAAGATACTTGTATAACATCTTGAACGTACTATACTGGACCTAAACAAACATCACACAAACTTATTATTTCGAGTAGAAAGTAATAAAACTAATACTGTCCAATATCAATACATTCTGAAGCACGTACATACTGCTACATATACGTAAATACATCAAACATTTTATGTATGCTGCATTGAAATTGGGATCATATCGCTATTCCAAAGGTTATGCCCTCTATATATCTTAGAAATACTGCAGCCATCTAGCAGTCACCTTTATACTACCTATAAAACAGTGACATAACGTAAAATTAACGGTCTATACTACTATAAAAATAAATTTGTTGCGTTAAACGCGTCCCTCAGCTGATAATTTATGTCAAGTTTAACAGTAACTATCAACTCGATAGCGATTGTCTCAACTTGGACGTCTTACGTCATAAAGATAAACATCAATCACATTGTTGACAAACTAACATTTGTTGTATCATATCGACTGCGCCATGTATCATCGTATCCTACCGACTGCGCCATGTCTCAAATATTATTTCTTATGCTAGCTCCAGACTCAGCCCGAATAAATCGGCGAAAAGTTCGGCGAGGCTGGGTGAGACAGCGGAAAAAGAATGCCAGCCACATTCTCGGCATTCGGCTCGTGCATTCAGTGTTCATCTGCGGGTGAGTTAGAATGGACGTCGCTGAAGTAGCCGCTGCCTCAGCGTATAGTGTGTGTGCAATGTGTGCATACTTTCATTGAAAGTGTGGTTATTATTAATTAATAATTAATTGAATAACGTAAATAAAAATTTGATAAAAAATGTATTTGAAAAATTTCTTAAATGATATTGATTTCTTATTCTGATCATTTATATTAGATACCATATGCTAATATAAGACATGGTAATACGATTTTCCATAAAACAAAACTAAATATTTGCATAATTATTATTTTATTATTTTGTATAATGTATTGCGTTATAAATCAAATAGTCGAATGCATATCTATACAGAGTTAGTTAAAATTACAACTAAATAATTCTCCAACCGTATAAAAATAAAGAAAAAAACATTTTTTGTATGTTTTAAACTAGGCATCAAAATTTTGTGACATTTCCCTTTTCAAATAGATATTTTTAAATTTTTTAACTCTAAGATTATTCTAAGAATTTTTCTAAGAACCATTTTGTATAAAATGCATCATTTTTAGTTATCAGCAATTAGTTAAAACTCCTGAACTTTGAAACTGAATTTTTTCCCACATACTTACACACATTTATTTTAATTTGCTGTTTGAACATTTAATTAACATTAATTTTATTTTTCTATTTTATTGTTCTGCTATTTTTTATCCGTTTAGTTAAAACAAAGGTTTATGAGTTTTGATTAATTGCTTATAACTAAAATTGATGCATTGTATAATAAATGATTCTGACAAAAAATTCATGGAATTAATCTTAATTATAAAATGTAAATATATGTGTTCTATTAGAAATCGGAAAGGTTGCCAGTTTCCATAATAAACTAAGCACCCTGTATATTAAAAATATATTTAGACGATAGCTTGTTTAAAATCAAACAACTTATGTTTGATTTTTTGAAAATGTCGAGAAAAATAAAACAAGAATCACTGTTCAATATCTGTCGACAGTAAATAAATATTTTTTCCCCAATGTACGAGAAAGACCTGTAAGACATTCCCCATTAATGAGGGTTAAAATATACCTATTTACCAGGTAGTTCTCAGTTGGCCCAAGTAATCAAAGAACTATACCAAAACGATACAATAAATTCAGACATCACAGAAAAATAAGACTGCAATAACATAAAAAGATAAATAGTATATTCTTTAGTTTTAATTAATTAATATTGCTATTAGTTTTAATTGGCATTAGTAATCTTATAATACGGATGGTTAATTTATTGATATGCACTTGCATTTCTTCAATAATACAGAAATAAATATCATTATCTGGTATATTTTCCATTTTTACTTTGTGTATTTGATTTCCTTTCCTGACAAATTATAGTAATGGGGACGTTACAAATAGAGAAAAAAATACTATCGGATATTTAATTTAATATCAATGTAAACTATTTGTATTTGGCATATAAATTTATTGTGTTCAATATTATGAAATCTTTTTATTTCAATACTATAAATTTATTCCATTCGTTACCTACATTTCGGGTTGCATTGATGCTCGAAGAGCCCCTTCACCGCACGTGTTTGATGTCATAAATCAGACCCCTATCGTAAAGCGCGGTATGTATATTCAACTTTTCGTGCTTCCGCTATTGTGATGTTAATTTAGTCTTTTCGAAGTTTTTGGCTTAATCAACAGCCGGTAGCGCGGTACAAAGGGAAAGCGTTTATTGCAAATGGTAGCGTCATAAAAATGTAAATACGCTGGCGTTTTACATATTTATCAACGTATATAAATTCAAGTAATGAGAGTTCCCTTCCGGCCGACTGGCTTCGGATCTCGAAATAATTACGCAATAATTCATACTTTACGACGACGCCGACCTGTAAACGGTTAACTAGATGTGGAGA
The DNA here is from genome assembly GCA_963966075.1 of Aphodius sticticus. Classification (NCBI taxonomy): domain Eukaryota; kingdom Metazoa; phylum Arthropoda; class Insecta; order Coleoptera; family Scarabaeidae; genus Aphodius; species Aphodius sticticus. The sequence continues at coordinate 4,441,392 of OZ014507.1, forward strand.
CCCGCAGGATAGCCTTTTCTGACTTCGAATAGAAGAACAGGCCGATCGACCGAGACTGAAATTGAAGATTTATGCTACCAGCATTTACTGAGGTTATTGATTAATGGCCAGATTAACTTAACCTTGTGCGAGGATGAAAATTGTAGATGACGGGCAGACTACTAAAGAGATTGAGGAAGGTTACTGAGCCATTCATGAATTAAGCAAATCAAACTAGTTTTAGTAAACATAAGCCAATAGCTTTTTGACGACGAATAGGGCTTTTTCTAGCTATAAAAAAAGTGACTTTTAATGGGTTTACTACTATAACACTATGTGACAAGATTTTCTAACATGAATCGTTATCATTTTGAGTTAAACGGGGTTAAAACCACAAAAATGCATGATTTTTGAAAGGATTGTGTATTTATTGCGACGTAACCCAATAATCTGTAGATTTCAAAAGGATCTCAAAGTAATCCTTGAAGGATGTACTTATGATTTAAAATCCTAGAGTTTGCTCACAAGTGGCATTGAAGAACTCATGACGTTCGTTTGAGGGTCGGCGACCAACCAAATCACCAACCAATCACACGACCTTATAGCGATATAGCGATATAGCGATATTTACCATTTTGAGCCGTTTATTCTGGAATATAGAACGTGTCCCAGAAAATGTGCAAGAGATTGAATAGTTCTTTATTACTTAATAATATCTCAGAAAATTTCTGCTTCTTCACCTGAAAATTATTTAATTGGTGTGCTGTTTACGAAGCAGTTCTGAAACTATTAATTTAAGTACATTTACATTTAAGCCAGTTAAATTGAGTTTTTACCAGGAAAGTTGCGGAAGTAGTTTTTATGTCTTCCATTCTATTTGTCAAAAGGTATTTTAGGGGGGGGGGGGGGGGTGCTGAATCCAAATCTGAGATTTCCTAACACAATTTCGTGACGCAACATTGAAGAAAATACAAAAAAACAGTAAACATTTCCATTTTTTGCTTATAACTCGGAAACTATCAACTTTTCGTAAATAACCTCACAATTGAAAATAAGTGTGCATAACATTTCCTACAATTTTCACTATTTAGGTTTTTCTGCAATAAATTGTCCGGGCTCAAGCGATAGTTCCAATTGGCGTATTTTATCAAAGTTGTAACTGAACTTTTGAAGTTGTAACTTTTTTTTTTGTAACTGAATTTGTACAATTTTAGTCTTCACAAAATGACTTGAACGGGGGGGTCGATGGCGTATAGGATAGAGCGGCTGCTATCTACGCTGGAGGCCCGAGTTCGAATCCCGGGTCGGGCTAAAATCGACTGTTCTGGTATTTTAGGCAGGGAAAAAATACCTTTGCACGTGCTGTCATGATGCGACGTGCACGTTAAAGAACTTTTACTGGAGGTTGGAATTCCTTCAGTTCGACAAAATTCCTGGATGTGTGTAGCCTGCCCTAAGCGTCGGTGATTGGCCTAAGTTGCGGAAATAGACCGACATAAAATAAACAAGTTAAAAAAAAAACCTCACAATTGAAAATGAGTGTGCATAACATTTCCTACAATCTTCACTGTTTAGGTTTACACCAACAAATTATCCGAGCTCAAGCGATAGTTCCAATTGGCGTATTTTATCAACGTTGTTCGTTGGAATTTAATTTTTTTTGCTTAATTTGTACAATTACGGTCTTCATTAAATGACTTGAGCGATATGTAATTTAAAAAATAAAACCTGTACCTTTACACATACGATGTCAATAAGGTATGTGCAGAGAACTGGGAGAAATTCACTAATTGACAGCCTTAATATAATAAATTAGACAACAATCAGACAGATCAAATACGCCAATTTTGAACTATTGCTTGGGCCCGAACGGTTTATCGAAGAACAAAGCTAAAGTAAAGTTTGTAGGAAATTGAATTGAGAAGTTATTTAGGAAATGTTGATAGTTTTCGAGTTATAAGCAAAAATTAATTATTTTACCTTGTCTATTTAGCATTTTCTCTAATGTTGCGTCTCGAAATTTTGTTAGCAAACCTCAGATTCAGCAACCCAAAAAACATAAAAAGGAAGAATAAAAACTTCTCCACAACTTACCCGCTAGAGGCCCTTTTGAACATAAATTGACTGTATGAATTACCAAAAATTAGTATTTGGAAACACAATTTAAAACTAAATTATATAATCACACAGCCAGAATCCGAAACTCTTCGTCGTTGCATGATTAATGGCATATACAGGGTTAGCCAAAATTACCGGAACACCCAAATAATTCTACAACGGTAAAAAATTTCAAAAAAAAATTCAAACAAAAGCTTTTAGACTTTAAACAATCCATCGTTCAAATATATTTTGAATATACAGGCTGTTCATTTTATTATAGAAATCGCGTAAATTTTTTTCTTCAAATGGAACATCCTGTATCTTTTTACATTTTATAATTTTAGGACTAATTCTGGACATTGTTTATTAAAATAATTTTTTTATAAAATGCATCATTTTTGAGTTTTAAGCAATTAATTAAAATTAGTCAAAATTACCGCAACACCCAAATAATTCTTCATCGGTAAAAAAATTTCAAAAAACATTCAAACAAAAGTTTTTTACTTTAAACAAGCTATCGTTCAAATATATTTTTAATATACAGGGTGTTTATTTTATTATGGAAGTATGGAAAACTTTTCCTTTTTCTCATTAAACGTCCTGTACATTTTTATTTTTTAATTCTAACAATTTTTTTCAAGTAGGTTTTTATAAATTGATTCATTTTTTAATTATCAGCAATTAATCAAAACTCCAAAACATTTATTTTAGCCGAACGGATAAATAATAACAATGTGAAGAAAAAATAACAAAACAATTAAATTAAATTTTCAAACTGCCATCCCTGAGCGGCTTGACAATGCCCCAACCTATCAACAAATTCCCGTAAACAGTTGTCTAAATGATCGACAGTAATACTCTGAACTTCGTCCACTATCCTATGCTTCAACGCATCAGTATTTTGCGGTCTATTGGTGTAAACCTTGGACTTTAGGTGGCCCCAAATAGAAAAATCCAGTATTTGTAAATCCGGCGACCTAGGTGGCCATTCAATGGATCCTCTCCTTCCAATCCACCTCTGCGGGAAAATTGAATTTAAATAATTCCGAACTTGGAATGCGGCGGTGCACCATCTTGTTGAAACCAAATATTATAGAGATCTTCGTTGAATATAACTAGGAGATGAGGTATTACTTCATCTAATTGCTTATAACTAAAAAAATATGAAATTTATAAACAAATTATTCCAATAAAAAATTATTAGAATTAGTCTTAGAATTAGTCTTAGAATTATAAAATGTAAAAATATACAGGGTATTCCATTTGAAAAAAAAAGTTAACCAAATTTGCATAAAAAATGAACAGCCTGTATATTAAAAATATATTTTAATGATAGCTTGTTTAATGTCAAAAACTTTTGTTTGAATGTTTTTTGAAATTTTTTTACCGATGGAGAATTATTTGGGTGTTCCGGTAATTTTGACTAATTTTAATTAATTGCTTAAAACTCAAAAATGATGCATTTTATAAAAAAATTATTTTAATAAACAATGTCCAGAATTAGTCTTAGAATTATAAAATGTAAAAAGATACAGGGTGTTCCATTTGAAAAAAAAAATTTACGCGATTTCTATAATAAAATGAACACCCTGTATATTCAAAATATATTTGAACGATGGATTGTTTAAAGTCTAAAAACTTTTGTTTGATTTTTTTTTGAAATTTTTTACCGTTGTAGAATTATTTGGGTGTTCCGGTAATTTTGGCTAACCCTGTATAATGCGTTCTAATATTTTAAAATATTTTTTCAAATAATATTTTTACTTTACTTTAGACGAAGGTACTTTACTCTTATGTCATTTTCCTCTTCAACACGCGGTATATGCAACGGAGAAAGTGATAATAATTACGTATTTAAAGATCTCTAATATTTCCAAATATTTTTTTCAAATAACATTTCTGCATAGCTTTGAACATAAAAGGTATTTTATTCTTCAGTGTTTTTCGTATTTGGTAACATCCGGTACATGCAAGCAAATACATACATTATAATATTTGCATTTTAGGTAAAAGACAATCCAGACACTTTTATGAACAATATAATTTTATGAGATATTGATAATAAAAATGTTAACTACTAATAAAAACACCCGGTATATGCAATGACGAAGGTGATTATATATCGTATTTCGTATTCGATCACCTCTAACTTTTCTAAATACCTTTCTCAAATGACATGTTTTGATAGCTTTCAACACAAAGGCACATGCAAATACATTCTAAAGTTTGCATTTTAAGTCAATTCAAAAGCTTAAAAAATATTTTTTAAGGATTATAATAAAAAGTAATTCTATTAGTTTCCTTTCTGTCGAACACGGTATATATTATTTAAGGGAGATGATACATTGGGTTCATCCGCTATAAATTCGTAAACATTGCCCAAATCACGTGTTTTTCGCATTTTGACCTATTTTTTTCGAAAACTTGACGTGAGAAGTAGAGTACATTTTTTGCCAGGACTAATTTCTGAAAATTTTGACATCTGTCGCAGAGATGTTTTAAATTAAGAAGACGGCCACCTTGAAATGTCCATATCAGGGAGTACATAAGGGCTCGTTCCAGAGATATTTTAGAGTTATTATATATTATTATACAGGCTGTTTCAGAAATAACGGTAACCTTGAAGGAGCATATCTACCAAGAACAGAAACAATTTTGTTCAAAATTGTTTTTTCAAAAGTCGGTTTTTGTAGGAACCCTACGTACGCGCACCCATGCAGCGAATGACGCAGACCCTCTTCTAAGTTTAAATAATCTCTAAGTATGTACCATCAACGAAAAGGATTAAAAAACGCATGCTTGGATTACAAGTTGAGACTATTGATTCACAATGGGGGTTGGTCTGTAAAGCATAAATTCGAAACGAAAGTTAAATAAATAAAGTTTGAATCTCGTTTGGACACCCCTCTGTGGTACCGTACGCATTCCTCGTTACGACCACTAAATCTCATCAGCAAGCTCTTGATTTTGTCTTTAATTTTCCTCCGGCCCAACCCCTAAAATCTGGTTATCTCCTTAACTGCACCCTTAAATCATCCCCGGTCGAGCTGTCTCCTACTGGCGCACCCATGCCAACAACCCTCTTCACCGCGGTTCGAAGCCATCCGCGACAGAGAGCGCGTACAAAGATAAGAAACTCTAACCTAAAGATAAGATTCAATTAATTCGGCGGTTTTGAGGATTTCGCCCCGAAGGGCTAGATCCACCCCCCAGATAACCGATGCGGGGTGACTTCAAAGTTCCAAGAATCGTTTTGCAAGAGACGTGTCCTTTAATTAAACCGTTCCTCCTTATCTTTAACATTTTCCCTGAAAAAAAAAAAAGAAAACTGAACTTCCAACTTTTTAATATGTGCACAAGGGTGGGTCTCACACAAAGGGGGTAAAGATTTATGTACACGGGTCGGGAGGAAAAAAAACCCTTCCTCTACCGACTTTTTTTTTCATCGATTTTCACATTAGGCTCATTTGCGTCCAAATCGGTTTTCCACCACCCTAAACTGACGCAACCCCCTCCCACCCCGTCCGTAACGGTTGTGCACGTTTAAAGAAAAATGAATGACGATTCGATGCGCAGCGAGTGACGGGACGCGGGGCGACATAAAAATTGATGGCTCGTGCTGTGGCGCTGATTTGATCTGAAATGTGTATTGGCGTGGAGGGGAACTGTAAATTACGTCGCATCACCGCAAGGATCGGAGCCATGAATTCAAAACAACAAGCGTGTCATTTTAGAACAATTTTAGAAAAATCCTATAGACTGCGATTTGAATAAAAAATAAAACAAAACCTTTAATAATAATAATAGTATACACGCATCAAGGTTACTAGAAATGGACTGGTTGTCTGGTAACTATGGACATACGTCACTCGATATGCCACATGAAGTTAGCTGATATGGAATTCGACGTTTTACGTGAGCGATTTATCGGAGATGAGCCATAAAACGGCCCGTAGGTGTCAGCAAGCCTTCTTCTAATAATAATGAATTTATATAAATTTGAACAGGCATACCTAGTGACGTATTCCCGCGTTAATTTCCTGGTCTCTTATTGGTCTAAAGCTACCAGACATCCTGAATATTTTAGTATCCTTGTACACGTACATACTTGCTGCTGTAACATAAAATTTCAATACAGGTTCTATAAATTCTAGATAGTTCCAATTTTTAACAAACTTTCTAAATAAAAAAATTGGGTAATAGTGAGGAAAGTAGGTACCATTTTTCATCAGCATTTTTCTGATACGCGGCACAAATTAAAAAAAAAATTGAAGATATGAATAAATAGAAGAAAAATAAATGGTATTCTATTTATTTTAAAGTATGGAAACATGATAAAATCACGGAGACGATTTTCAAAAACTCTCGAATACACAAAAATCAATTTCTTACCTTAAATTTTTACTGACTTATGACGTTATCGTTGTCCATAAGAAGACTGAAAATTTGAAGCTATCGATAACTCTAGGGAACATAGACATTATGAATGCGTTATTTTTTGCGTTTTGCGTAGAATTGTCCCGAGGAAGAATTTGACGTTAAAAATTTTCTGTGACGTAAGGTTTTTGGAAAAAGTATTTTTGCACATTGTCCCAGCTGCACACATTGTCCTAGAAACCTTAAAATGCTCTCACGGTAAACCTTAGTTAGAACAAAATCTCTTTGCAACGGAAAACTACCCACGGGTAGTATAAGACGTAAAAAGCAAATGGAATAAACTACGTCAATGGTGTCTTGGAAAATATATGTTGCTAAATAGTAGATTTCAAATCGCGCAAAAACCATAAATCATAGAGGTAATAATAATAATAATAAAACATTTCTACTTTTTATGTTCTAGCCTGGAAAGTCATTGTCATTAAAAAAGCGATTGCTTAAAACTTACTTACTTTTTTATTACTTTTCTATACTTTCCAGGGTGTCATACTACATAGAAACAAAAAACACCGTAAAGTTGTCATCCATAGAACGAATATTAACGCTAGGGTTCTGATTCTACGACGTACTTCCGGTTGACTAGATCGTTTATCTTTGCACTTTTACTAATAAATACAAAAAGTTTGTTCACAATTGTTTTTGAACCATTTACAACGATTCTGTGGTGTATGGCCGCCTCCATAAATAAACAAAAAAAAACGCACTACCTGACCTGATGCAACTTTCAAGCTCTGAATTGTATTATCATATTTAATCACGCAAACAGAATTTAACAGAATCAAGGGTAAAGTACCCAAATTTTTAAATTCTTTTTGTTTTTTGTTTTGGTTCTCAAAAGATTTCTTAACTAAGGCCATAAACTTCGTATTTTACCATTAAAACAATTAAGAATTGCAAAAAATGCAGAAAAATGCGAGTGATTTTTCAAAAACATTTAACAGCCGTAAATTATTTATGATAATAATATGTATTATGATCAATTTTGCGCACTCACTGTAAATGTGAGTCTGTGGAAATAGCTCACTTATTCACTTTTCATAAAGTAACTTTCAACTAGTTATTTGTAAATTCATACAAGCATTTCTTATTTCTCATCTCATTTTCTAGAAGTTGATGGTAGATTGTGATTATTGTTCATAACTACATTCAGACGTCCATATCTCTGAAACGGTAAGCAGTATAGAGAAAACGTACAATCTTTATGAGTGGCAAGTTTTCTATCTACAATTTTATCAATAAAGTTTCCTGAAATGATAGTTTCCTGATAGTTTTTTTATTATAACGTGTTCTCTATGAATGGTACACATGGACTGACGATACAGACAGTACAAACTGGATAGTGGGAAGAATATGCCTTTACGAGTAATATCTCGTTTGACGAGGTGTGTTAACATTTCGAATGCGTGCTCTAATGGTATCCCGTGTGTCGGAGCCTATCTATTTACAAATTACGTTAGTGGCGTCCCGGTATCCAAATTCAAACAGTTGGTTGTTTCGACAGGCAGCGCGCAATAATAATACTCGGTTAATTAACATGGGCGCACGGTCTCGGATGAATTTAATTGGTCGTACAAAGATGCGCGGAAAGGGGGTGGCGAGGGGCTATTTTGGGGGTGTGGGGGGCGACCATATATCACATTCGGGCGCGGTATTCATGGAACGCCATGGCGGGAGAGAGATATGGACGTTCGATATCTGCTTGGCTCGATTTCATTACGGTTTCTGCATTATTAATTTAATTAATTCCTCTTAGGCAACCCGGCCGCTCCATTGTATTAATACCTATGCTGTGTACGTGTTTGACACATGGCGCATGTGCAGAAACGTTTACTTTATCTATATGTTACCGGCAAAGTACGTTATGCAGTCGTACCTAGGTTTACCTAGGCAAAGTCCGCATTGCCGGCCTACTTTAAGCAAAGTCCGAAATTATTCGATATTTTGGACATTGCCTACACTGTGGTACGACAATCTTAGGTTTGCCAAATGTGTAGCAGGCAAACTCCGAAATAACCTGCCGCATTACTATCATACTGTCAATATTCTATGTACGAGTACGAGGCCCAGTTTGCGATAGAAGAAAAATAAATTAATTTGTATTAATAATTTATTGCCTCTTACAGAACAATCACAAATAAAATAAACTTTCATATTAAAAAATCTGATGTGGCCAGAGTTTATCACATGAGCCATATGAGTTTATCATACCATATATAAAATTAATAGTTTAGCTGCATGAGATTCTGTTTGGTCGAGACCGGCCATGTCTGCAGTAAAATAAAACTACTAGAACTCAGATATTTTGATTATATTGACAGTAGGTATTGTCAAAACATCAGCGTTTGACACTACCTACTGTCATTAGAATCACAATATCTGACAAATCCTGGTTAACTAGTTTTAATGCAGTACGAGCGATCTCGATAAAATAGAATTTGCTCATGCAGCTAAACTATTAATTTTACCAAAAAATGTTATAGTCATAAATTATTCAGAATTTGCTTTACTTTAATTTATTATTTAACTATTTCGACGAAATTCCAGAAATGGTAGCTTATTTGCAAAATCTTTCAAAAATGCTAAGACTAAACCTCCAGTTCCTTTGGACCCTTTTCAAGAGAAAGCTTTTCAGCTCTAAGTTTGGTAATGAAACTTCTAAATACGAAGTTTCGTCCCGATACCTTTAGTAGTTTCTCCGGAATCGTCGCCACAAAAAAAGACGGGTACACACACAGATATTTTTTTTGTACCTTGGTCAAAAATTATTATAAATTCTGTACATCTCAGATAGATGCAGTTGAGGCTGTACAAAGAAGATTCCTTAAATATATGTGCTTTAGGAGTGATGGGATATATTCTCCACGAGGAGTAGATGGCAGCCATCTTCTGGCCAGTGCATTGGAGGTGCGTAGAGGTTTGGCGTCTGTGTGGTTTCTTTGTGGTCTCATGCGTGGTCATGTTGATTGCCCCCTTATTCTGAGTAATATTTGTTTAAACGTACCGTACTTGAATACCCCTAGAACTAACATAATGAAATGTTCACCGATACATAGAATGTGCGACAATTTTAATCAGTTGCCTCAAGTGCCCGATTTATTTAGTGCATCCGTCTCATCAGTGCTGCGCTCTGTGGAAACACAGTATAATGTATTGTAAGAAAAGGGGGAAAAATGTATCAATTACGATAGTCTTTCTTGACTTGGTTTGCATAATGTTGTGAATATTGGTTGTTTTGTAATTCCTTGCTTATGTACGTACATATAATGTTGCTTGGGCGTGTGGCGGTTGTGGGATTATATTTGTAGGGTTGTAGGATTGATGTGTTACTTGAAGGTGCTATTGTCATTTAATACATTCTTGATTATTATTATATCATGTTATCATTAGGTAAATACTTTCTAGTATGTGTCCTTTTTTGGTATATCTGTATACTATTGGGCTTTAAATAAATTATTATTATTATTATTATTAAAAATGTTCAGAGGACCCAAAAAGACATATTTACGCTAAAATAAAAAAATTTTTGTTTGGCACGATTACAATACTTTACATACTACGTATGATAAGGTAAAAAAAAACAACTGAAAAAATTGAGGTATAATCAGAGACAACCTTAAAATCAGAGTGGTCTTTTTGGGTAGAATGAGGGCTTCTGCATGGTACACTTTTTACAGAGTACATATTATACAGGGACCCTTATACAATGCATTTAGTGTTAATTATGTCACTTATTAGTATAGGGTTTCGAATGGTGACACTTGGAATTGCATAAGAATTAGTGGTGCCTTTTTTTTTGGCACAGTTACATCTTTGAAACCCTTGCCCTCCAAATGAAAAACTGTGCCCACTAATTTCGCGAAGTGGTAGCTCTATTTTCGAGACGTCTTCAATTTTAAGAAATTGTTCCTTGCAACTTTGGATTTGGTTCCTTTTGAATTTCGGAGTTTGCCGGCTACACATTTGGCAAACCTAAGATTGTCGTACCACAATGTAGGCAATGTCCGAAACATCGAATAATTTCGGACTTTGCTTAAAGTAGGCCGACAATGCGGACTTTGCCTAGGTAAACCTAGGTACGACTGCATAACGTACTTTGCCGGTAACATATATACAACCTATATACGCGAAACTGATCGAATGAGTAAGTTTTTTTTGATGTTATCAACTTTAAAACCCAGGTCTAATCCTTGAAAAATAAAGTTTCAAATAAAGTTATTTATTGTTCAAAACAATTTCTAAAATAAATAAGGAGGTGGGCTAGGTGAACAATATTTTTTTGCAAGATAAAAGTTACTTTTACTTCAACATCTTTCCTTTTTTTGAAATATAATTCACCTAGCCCAACTCACAATATAAAAATAGATGTTTTATCTAGGTACAGTTTCAGCCCAAACATTATAACTTTTCCGCTAACCGAAAAATGCGACAATTGCCAGAAACGTAAAAAATGAGCCTTAAGAGCCAGTTTCAACTTGAAAACAAGAAGGAATCAAATGATCAAATTGAATATGGGTGTTGTTACAAATATAATCTAAAACATAACCCAACAAAATTATGTTTAGTTCTTCATTATTTTTATACACGTTATTAAAAATATTAGAATCTTTTCTTAAATCCATATTAACATGCACCTGATATTCTATAAGAGACTTAGATATTTTGAGAGATATTTAATTAATCATCGATAACGTTTTACAGTATTTATAATTTTGACCACTGGTATGTCTAAATGTAGTAATCAAAAAAGAAGTACTCTTATAACTAAGTGGAAAAACCTTTTTCCTATAACCATTCTAATATCGATCTGTCTAAAATTCTTAAACCCTATAACATTTTACCTGCATTCAAATCAAATACACAACTGTTCAATTTATTATCTAGTCAGCGCAAACTCATTAGACCTCCCCTTCTTGAGTGTGGTGTGTACTCGGTGTCGTGTGAAAACTGCAATGCCATCTACATTGGTCAAACTGGTAGATCTTTGGAAAGACGAATCAAGGAACATAACAATCAAATCACTTCAAATTTATACCAACACAAAATTCAGTTTGGTCACAACATCGCTTTTAATAATGTAAAGTTAATCCATAAATGTCAAAAGGGCTACCGTCTTGATTTGCTCGAGCAATTAGAAATAATTCGTCATGAAAAATTGCCTCAGGTTGTTCTACTAAATGACCAGATTAAGTTTAACTATAAACCACTTTTCACCTTTCTCTAGTTCCTTGATTCGCCTTGCTTTTTTGTCTGTTTTCTCTGCTAATTGTTGTGTTTTTTGTTTGTTTATATTTAGTTTGGCTATCATTATACCGTCTGCGTTGTCTAGTTTTTGTATTTGTCTATTATTGCCTGTATCGCACATGCGCCGTTTCGTCTGTTCTGCACCGCTGCGTTTCCTTTTGTTAGGTTATGCGTTTGACTGGCCTGCGAGCCGCGTGTGATGTGCTTATTCGTTTCCACGACTGATTCTTGTGTTTGGTACATCACATGTAGTCTCTCTGAATGTTCGATTCCGCTACCTTTTGCCCTTCCTATGCGTAAGTCGTTGTTTATTGTTATAATTATATCATAAACCCTGTTTTTCTTTTGACAGGTTGTCCTGCCTGTTTTCATGTATTCCGAGTTTGTGTTCGATGTTTCCCTGGATGTAGTATTTTTATGATTTGACTGTAAGATTGATCTTAATTATTGTTTTTTCTTGCATTTACTTATTTCCTTTATATTGTAGATTACACTACCGATGATGACGGTCTAGTAAATTAAAGAATGGTTTGCAAAGAAAAGAGGCCTTTTTATTTGTTTATATACTCTTATAACTAACTCCAAATGTCTTAAATATTATTTGTGCATAAGTCTATGACTTATTTCATAATTTGATAAGTTGCAGATATTAAGAAACAAAAATGTTATCCTAGAAGCGTATTAGGTCGGTGATTTATTTATATTTCTATGTTTGTTTTAATTATTTCCACTTTTGATCATCTGTATTTTTACTCTGTACCTTAACTGTGCCTACAATGCACCAATATTTTGATTTCTGGAGAAAAACGTATTCTTTATAGTTACAGTCTTAGCCACATTCAGAATATGTATACATATACAGGGTGGTTGCAAAACAAGAAATTGTTAAATTTTCTTACGAGTATAGTATCAGTTTTTTCCAAGAAAATGTTAAATATCACGGAGAAAAGTTGTTAACTTAATACTTAAAATAAACTTAATATTATGTCAAATTTGAATATTTTATATCAATTTTAATATTGTATCTTTTGTCAACATTATTCTTAACATGAATTTACGTCAACTGCATTTGATAATTTACTATGTATTGCTACTGTTAACGGAGGCACAACCTGTATTTTCAGTAAAAAGGGAAATGTTAAAATCAGCAAATTTTTTACAATGATTGTTTTCATGCAAGAAAAAATAACAAATAAGATATCCTTTTTTACACAAAAAGATTCTGTATTTGTAATTTAGAAATAATTTTAGTATTCTCTAATTTTTTAAATTCTGCTTTAAAATATCGTCGATAGCTTTTGACGTCACAACTATGTGAGTGTAAATAAAATAGTATATTATTATACAAGTTGTATAAGACGTCAAATTGGCGCATGAGTCGTTTAGGGCACGAGGAGCGCCAGCGACGAGTGCCTTAAATGAACGAATTCACCAAGATGTCTTATAAATCGAGTGTAATATACAGTAGAGCGTCGATAATCCGAACATTTGCTAATCCGAACGCCCAAAACGAAATAATAATAAAATAAATCACTGAGTAACTTAGGGAAAAGCCTTTTTTGTCGGTTCCTATTTAGAGACAAATGTTGCTTCTGTACTCGTATTTTCCACTATTAACTAAATAATAAATGAATAGTAAATAAATCATAAATAAATCACAATAAATCATAATTATATTATAAATAAATCCCTTCGATATCTCTTCGATATCGCTTCGATATCCCTTCGATATCGCATCGATATCGCTTCGATATCTGTTCGATATCCCTTCGATTTTGACTTTTTGGCATTCTTATAGTTTATGAAGAGCGGAATCTAATGGTGGTTTTATTAAGATTGAACTTCTATCCAATACTCGTATTTTCTACTATTTAGTTGTCATATTTGATAATCCGAACAATTTGATAATGCGAATCACCTTCGGTCCCAAATATGTAGTTCGGATTATCGACACTCTGCTGTACTATTTTTTCTACTGTACGTCATTAATTTTATATAAACTTAAAAATTGTGGTTACTATATTTAGAATCTAGGGTTTTATGCGGGTACCGGTTGCAGTCCAGTGAATAATCTAATAATTATAGTAGTCAGAATAAAAGTGTTTGGCAGTCTGTTGGTTGAATTCTAAACTTCAAAATTCCGACCTTGCTTATAGACTTTTTAGAAAAACAAAAAAGGTTTTCAGGTTTGTAACTGTAACACAATAATTGCAAATTATAAACACCCCATGTATAAGATGAATTGATGAACTAATCATCATTATCTTTGGCCTGGTTTAAAGCATATACACATCAAACATAAAACTATTAGTGTCAATAATAACCAAGATATTCCACACTGTTTAAATATTCTTGATTCTTGGTGTAAAAAGAATCGTCCCTTTCAATCCAATATGGCTGAATTTCTCACGTGACGCGGAATAGGTACGTTTCGTCATAATATATCCCGCGGAGGAATATACGCCACGTGACAAGGGAATAAAATTCATCCAGTTGTCACCCTAATTCAAACGTAGCGCCTTGTTAGGGTAAGTGCAGCAGATATACGAGTTCAATTTAACACCCTGCGCTCCGTATGTTCTTACCCTCTTCCCCTTTCACCAGAGTCTCTCCCAAACATACAGACGAATGTATGCCAATGAAGAACGGAGAATTCTAGACCAATTACATACTACCTCACCCACCCTCTCTCACCTGACTCGTACAATAACTTTAACTACGTAACACCCTAAAGCAGGTAAATTAGAATTCATTATTCCCTGAAAATTAAATTGGTGAAAATAAATAAGTTTCTAGATTGTGTGGAACGCTTGTGGCGATAAAAAGTTTGATTAGACTCCAGGAAAATGACGATTCTAATTGGTCGGTATTGGTTTTTATATCGGTAGTATAATTCTCGTAACCAGTTTAGAAAGTGGTTCTTTTAAAAGACAAACGTACATAAATTAGTTTGAGAGTTTTTGTATACAAAGTTTAGTTTAATTTGAATCGCTTTTTATAGGTTGTTTTATGACCAACCGTCGATATAAAGTTTCAAAGTTATACTAAGACAACCTATTTTATTTCTGTCTGAAGGATTTTATTACTGAAATAAATAGTAATATGCAATAAGATTTATCTGTTATGTGAATAGCCAAAATGAAATGTTTTTTTTCTCCAATAGTTTTAAGACAGCCACACTCTTTTCTTTTTGTTCATCGTCAGTATTTGTTAATTGTTATTTGGTTATTGTGGTTATTTTCAGCTTTCATTTTACTATAGTCCAGTCAAATATTTTCCGAGGGTGCCTGTTCCAGAAAAAAAAACATAAGAAGTTCTTTTTCTCTCATTCTAAATGTTTTTTGGGGTGTTGAATCCCAATTTCAACTTTGCTACTTCCCATGGGTGTGGCTTCATAACGAAACTCGCACAAAAACTAAAAATGTTCTAACATTTTTTCAGTCTTTTGCGAAACTATGTACTTTTTGTGGTAGACCATCCTATATAAAAATAAAGTACATTAAATTTCCTATAAGAGCACCATTACATGCATTTTTGGTTGAATGTTTGGCCGCTAGACCGTGCTGAAAAAGGACCAATTTTTACTACTTTGTGTAAAGCCCAGTTTTCGAGTTAGTTAAAAAGGCTAGGATTGTGCTAAAACTACATTAATGTCGTGTCGTTCAAACCGTGTAGCCGCGAGAACTGTTTGATATTCTATGTCAGGGGTTCTCAACCGGTGGTACGCGTACCACTGGTGGTACGCGAAGGAC
Source organism: Aphodius sticticus (assembly GCA_963966075.1). Lineage (NCBI taxonomy): Eukaryota > Metazoa > Arthropoda > Insecta > Coleoptera > Scarabaeidae > Aphodius > Aphodius sticticus. The sequence goes on from OZ014507.1 coordinate 4,456,901, forward strand.
TTCTAGGTGGTACGCAAAAGGTACCAAACTTAAAATCATATTTACGCAGACGTATTTCAAATGGCACATTTTATAAAAGGAAGTGTAGTTAAAAAGATAAATCAAAGTTAATATTTTGCGCTACAGTTAGATGAAATACTGACATAATTAATTTTTATCTATTATTAGTCTTTATCCGATTCGATGTGGAAGAGAAAATTGCAGAGGAATAATTATTTTGTAAACCTCTGCTCGAAAGAACAACTGGTGAAATATTCAAATTTCTTAATAATTTTATGTTTAACAATTCCATTCCATGAGGGAATTGCACTGGTGTCTGCACTGATGGAGCTCGGGCTTTAACAAAAAAATAATTGCAGTCAATATTATTAAAAGTCGAGCATTCAGTTCACGAATGTTTTCAATATTATGTCAGGAGATAGAAGTCCGTATGATACGGTATGTCCGTATATTCATTTCTAGTTATATTTACTATTAAAGGTACGTTTTCCTCGAAGTGACTTCTCTTCGAGGTGGAAGAGAAAATTGCAGAGGAATAATTATTTTGTAAACCTCTGCTCGAAAGAACAACTGGTGAAATATTCAAATTTCTTAATAATTTTATGTTTAACAATTCCATTCCATAAGCGAAATGTTCTGGTGCACTGATGGAGCTCGGGCTTTGGCAAAAAAATATTTGCAGTCAATATTATTAAAAGTCGAGCATTCAGTTCACGAATGTTTTCAATATTATGTCAGGTGATAGAAGTTCGTATGATACGGTACGGTGTGTCCGTATATTCATTTCTGGTTATATTTACTATTAAAGGTACGTTTTCCTCGAAGTGACTTCTCTTCGAGGTGGAAGAGAAAATTGCAGAGGAATAATTATTTTGTAAACCTCTGCTCGAAGGAACAACTGGTGAAATATTCAAATTTCTTAATAATTTTATGTTTAACAATTCCATTCCATGAGCGAAATGCACTGGTGTCTGCACTGATGGAGCTAACAAAAAAATAATTGCAGTCAATAAAGTCGAGCATTCAGTTCACGAATGTTTTTAATATTATGTCAGGAGATGGGTAGCAACAGAAGTCACTCTTGTTACATTCCGTTGATAGATGGCTCTCGAGAGGTAAAGTTTTGAATCATCTCTTCGAACTTAAATCAGAAGTTCAAGTTTTTCTTGAAAACGCTAATTTCGAATTCAAAAATTCTTTCTTTGACGAATTGTCGATGGCCCGGTTAGCATATTTTAGCTGATACTTTTGGAAAGCTGTATGAATTAAATTTAGTTTTGCAGGGATCAAAGGTTCATTTAATTATCGTTGATGATAAAATTACCAATCAATAAATCGAGTTAATTATAAAAGAAGTTAGTTAATTAAAATAAATGTAGTTTTTTGCCAGCATTCGAAGGCTCCCTTGAAGAAAGATCGGAAACATCAATGATGAATTAATCGCCTATAAAAAAAATATTGATTGCACCTCTTTAAAAAACAATAGTTATTTTTCCAAACAATGAAAATTAGATCAGAAATCTAAAAGGTATGTAAATACCTAACTTCACAACCTAATAGAAAAAGAACATTTAAGAACATTTGATAAACATTTCCTCACACACAGCACTGATAGAAGAATTTAAAATTATTACAATCACCGTTTTTTTGATCCAGAGGAAGAATTTTTTTAAAGAAACTAGAGATTAAGATATTAGACTTTTAATGCCTTTTTGCGCCACGATTTATGTGAAATTTATGTAGGTATGGGTTTTCATCAATTCTATATTTAAACAACAAACATAAGCCAAAATTAATGATTGAGCCTTTGAGCTTGAAACTAATCGACACAGATAAACGTTATTATTTTATTACAAAATAAATAAGTAGGATTATTTCTTTCCCTGTATTAATAAGAATTTTTTTATAAAGGCTGGTGGTACGAAGAAATTTGGATATTTTTTACGTGGTACACGGAACCTAAAAGGTTGAGAACCCCTGTTTTATGTCATATTAAGCTAAGCTAAGCCGCTAAGTCAAAAGCCTGAGTGTTTGTTTCCGTTTTTTTTTACAAACAAAAATACGTAATACATTAAGTATCAATTAAAAAAGCAAATAAATAGTTTTTAATAAATAAATAGTAATAATATAGGTCTCTACTGAATTTTTGGTGAAGGGTTCTTGACTAATGTGACATAAAATTTCAACGCGCTCTAGCGGCTACACGGTATGGCTAAAATAAGTGATTAAGTTATCCAATTTGTAGGGAATTTAATGTAGTTATATCAGAATCTAAGCTGTAAAAAATGCATTTGAGGGTGCTTTTGATAGGAAATTTAGTGTACTTCTTTTTTGTATATAGTGGTCTACGTCGAAAAGTGAATAGTTTAATGACTTTTTTGCAAGAAAATAAAGAAAAAACGAAAATTTTTAAGAGTTTTTTGCGATTTTCGTTGTGAAACTATATCCATGGGAAGTAGCAAAGTTGAAATTCGGATTCAGCACCCCAAAAAATCATATAGAATGAAAAAAAGTAAACTTCTATATTTTCCTTTTTTCCAGTCCTGAATTCCGACATATTCCTTCTAGTTGGATAAAATAGAAAAATCTACAATATCGAATTATATTTTAGGACATCCGGTTTGTTAATTTGACATTACACTTATCAAGCCATAATCGTTTCTTATTCTACCTACTATGTTCTCGGTCAGAATATAACCTAGAAGTTTTTCTTTTTACATCGCTACAGGATAACAGTAATTAAGAAAATTGTAATAGTATCTATTTAGGCTGACTAGAAATGCTTAATAATTTCATAATAATGCACACAAACATAAATACACAAAAAAATCACAAGACAAGTACATACTTGAAAATAGTATGGAAGGCAACTGTAAAAAGAATCAGCAAGATCGGTCCATTCATCTGGTTTTAACAAAAGCGTGTTTACTGGGTTACGTATAATAAAATTTGTTGCAAATGTTCTAGGATTTTTTGTGTAGGTATTTTTATGTAGGAACCTTTGTTATTGCACTTCGGCAATTTTCTCTCCAAATAATAATACGCATAGTTTGCCCACATCGCAGCGGCGCAATCGATTTGATGACTCGAAAAGCAAATATTTGTGCAAGCTATCGGGTATTAATGATTTATAAAACAGATAAACATTGCAGGATGCACTCCGCAGCTCGGGCATGGCGCCTGTCAAAATAGTAAAATAAAGTTGTGCCGTTTTCAGGCGCCCATTTTCAACACTAACAAAAACCAATCATTTCAGTTTCGGGCCGACAAAAAAAAAACAGAAAATATGCAGCCAGTGCGCGGAATAGCCGCTGATGTTTTGTTTGTTTATCCATCGACAGGCAACGACCCCAGCTCGGCAGCAAATTAAAACTTGCACACGCGGCATTGCGAAAATTTCCAACGACAAACTTCAAAAAGGACACGACGGAATATTCTGTCGCCAAACAAAACACTGGCGATCAATTTGCGACACCCGCGGGAAATAGGAAAAGCGGCAAAATAAGTGAATGCGATGCTAGGCCAAGTGGAACGTAAAACTGAATAACCACCGCGCGAGTCATACATATACACCTATATGTATATCTCCTATTTATAAATCATTGACCTACCGCAATGCCGGTGCTGTTGAACCAACTCGCTATTCGCACAAATATATACAATGCGCGGCCGCTGATGTACTATCTGACCGCTAGACCGTTCGACCGCAGTTTGTCGGTACCGATAGTAGGCAGATAGATACATCGTTAATTTAACGAGCAACGGAAAACGCAAATGTAGGTATGAATAAGCGTCATAGGCTCCAATGGATAGATACACCTGGATGCGAATGGATAAGAACCAATTGAATCGGTCATTTGGAAAACAGTACAAATCCAAAAAGTGAGTTCTGAGAAAATTAATAAAATAGTTTTGTCGGTGCAATATCTTGAAAAGTATAGCAGTTTGCTATTTTGTGCCAACAGACAAAATATAAAGTAGTTCACAGAGAATGAAATGTATTACATATTTTGGTTATATTTGCAATAAAAGCAGAGCTATGATTAAAACCATCACCATGGACACGTACTGTTTTTGAACTTAACGGAAAACAGCGTACATTTTTAACGGAATCGGAATCAATATGGAATATTGAAATATTGATGATTAAAAATTTCATGGCAGATTTTCACAATAAATTAAAAATGGCGGATTATACAGGATTAGTCAAAATTACCGGAACACTGTAGTAATTCGTCAACCGTAAAGAATTCCAAAGAAAAATTAAAACAAAAGATTTTTTATGGGTTAATAATATGGCGACATACAGGAAAAAAAGATTTTTTGTTTTAAACAAGCTATCGTTAAATATATTTTCAATATACAGGGTGGTTATTTTATTCTGGAAATTTGATAAACTTTTTTTTTCAATTAGAACACCCTGCATATATTTCTATTTTTTAATTCTAAGATTAATTCGTAGAATTTTTTGTAGAAATATTTTTTTTTATAAACTGTTTCCTATTTTAGTTATAAGCAACTAATTAAAATTAGTTCAAATTAGAGGAACATCAAAATACTTCTTCAACCGTACAAAATGTCAAAAAAAATCAAACAAGGGCTACTTTTTTTATAAAGTGCATCATCTTTGAGTCATGAGCAATTAATCGATAATTAACGGATAAAATTAAAAAGTATCAAGTAAAAATAATAAAACTATGGAATAGAATTAAATAAAAATATTCCAGCTGCCAAATTAAAGGAAATGTGTTGTGTTTGTGGGAAAATATTCTTAATTTTTGTAGTTCAGGAGTTATGATTAATTGCTTATAAATACAAAATGGTAGTATTACTAAAAAAATTAAATAAAAATTTCTACAAAAAATTATACGAATCAATTTGAATTAAAAAATGTAAAAGTGTACAGGCTGTGCAATCAGAAAAAGGAAAGGTTACCAAATTTCCAGAATAAACGATAGTTTGTTTAAACATAGAATTTTTTTAACTTAGATACATTACTTGATTTTTTTTACAGTAGGAGAATTTATTATTAATTTAGTTATTTATTTTGGTATTTCGGCAATTTCGTCTATTTTGGGTTCATTGCTCATAAATCAAAAATGATGCATTTTATAGAAAAATGATTCCTACAGAAGACTCTTAGAATTAATCTTAGAATAAAAAAAGTAAAACTATAGAGGTTGTTCTTTTTGAAAAAGGAAAGGCTACCAAATTTCCAGAATAAAATGAACTCCCTGTTAATTAAAAATATATTTAAACGATGGATCGTTTAACGCAAAACGACTTTTACTTGAAAATTTTTTTGAAATAATTGTTGACGGTTGGAGAACTGTTCCGGTAATTTTGATAACCCTGTATATGGCGATATGATATTAAAGAGTTTGATGAGTATTAAATTTCCTCTTCTATGGTTGTAGTAATATTTTACTTAGACTTTAATATTATCTATCTTTTTGATATTGATATTAATATTGATTAATTATTTATTATTATTATTATTTCGGCGTACCACAACACCGATTTGAATGCAAATTACGAATGTTTACGACTGATATATCAGTAGAAACTAAGTAGAAACGTGTTGGATGAGGGAGCAATAAAGCACTGTTCCGGACTTATTTATTTAGCCGAAGCGTCCTCTTTAGGTAAATTCGATAATATAAACCATAGTGAACATTTTGGCTATTTCAGTTCAGAATGGCCAATTTTGGACTTGTACTGTTTTCGAACTCGCCGATTCAATTGTTTGAAGAAGAAGCCATTGGGTCAAGTCCCTACAAACCCAAGCATTGGGTTATTAGGGACATATTGTTACGTCTAGGGTGTGTTGCGACAACTTAGACACTCTTCGCCTTCAACGGTATACTTATTTATTGAGTATAGTTGGAAAGTTGTTATGGTTATCCTAGTTCAACTAATACTAATTTACAATTATGTGCTCGTGGCACCTTCCCGCGGCGAGTCCGTTCAGTTGCTTCTTCAACCAATCACAGCCCTCCACATAATTCACGTGACTTGACATGATTTCTGGACCTCAGCTATGGCTCCATGGTTCATAGCCTGTAACTTGACTCTTTCAAGCAAGGCCTTGTGCGCTCCTTGCTACAATATCATTGAGTTTATTAACCACCTGAACAATGTTAGTCCTTCCAACAAATTCACGACGGAAATAGAAGACGATAATCAGCTGCCATTCTTGGATGTGCTGGTATACAGAACGTCAACGGGTAGGCTTGGACTTACAGTCTACCGTAAGAAGAGACATACCGATCGGTACTTGCATGCCAAATCACACCACCATCCCCAACAGAAGGAAAGTGCTACGTCCGAATGGATAGACCAACTCCGACATACGGGGTGTCACACAAAGAAAACTGCAAGTCTCACAGGGACCGCAAGAGTCACAGGAGCTCGCTTACCATACGTAAGTGGGGTATCAGAAAGAATCGGTAGATTACTGAAGAAATCGGGGTATCACGGTAAGGTACAGAGCACCAGCTAAGGTGAAGGATCTTTTGCCTAACCCAAAGGATATCACACCACTCCTGAAGAACACAGGGGTATACAAGATAACATGCTGGAACATGCTATGTAGGACAGACAGGACGAAGCATCGAATGTCGAGTCAAGGAGCACAGTAGAGACACCCGACTAAACAACCCCACTAGATTCAACAGACCACTGTTGTGTCAACACCGCCATGAATCACCTATAATCACTATTTTATTTATTTATTGATTTCCTATGAATGAAATTAGTGTAATCCTGGCAGTAATTCCGCCAGGAGTTGTTGTTTTCTAAAGATTATTCTGTTTTTATATAACAGGTAATTTTAAGTAATCTTGTCACTTGAAGTTAAGAAATAATCTACCCATCAGCCAATTTGATGTATCAGCCAGACAGACCTATGGCTATCAAAAACTCCCAACAACCAACCAGAAAGCAAAACTTCAAACCAGTCAGTCTAAAAATGGAAACAACACTCTACGAGTACATGGCATTACAATTACATCATAAAATTCGCTCCTAGCATTACACTATTGGTTACTACACCTTAACTGACACGTAATCGTCGACCTTCGTCTGCAAAATACCTTTTTTTTTTCAAGATATTAGCCTTGAGAGAGACAGTCTCTCCGGGATACCAAGTACCATCTTCACATCGTACCTATTCATGCCGATCTTGGAAATTCGAATCGTCTACCATTGTAACAGTCGACAATGAGCCTGAATCTCTAAATCAGGGCTTACGCCCCGGCATAATAAAAACTGCGGATCGGAGAAGGCAGACTCTGCGAGCTGCCTGGTGGCGTCGAAGATCCGAAGAACGAACGGTTGGCACGATCGGCCCATAGTTCACAATCAGCGGATCCACAAATGTATGCAAACCAATGTTTATTGCGGACCGCGAGACTACCTCATATTCCAGTCAGGAGGTTACCTGCACGTCGCCGGAATAAATTTGAACGAGACGGCCGGTCGCAAGAAACGAATTGTCAAAACTACGTATTTTACCGTTGTCGATATTCGAGAGATTGCCGATTGAGTGATGATAATCCTTGTCTTTTATTCATATATGCTCTTTTGATAAATGTAGTCACGTTTTTAACGTTTTTTATTGCATTCATCACTGAATAGGCATCAACTATTCTCCCGCAAACTATATACATTAGACCGTGTCGCCGCGTAGCGCTATAGTGTACTTACCGTATTTTGAGATGATACTGGGACTGTTTGTTATCTATTTTAATGTTTTTGCCGCGAATAACGGGGAAAATACCAAATGGTTAAATATCTACAGCAATATTTAAATTTAATATCAGATGCTCAAAATTGAAGGTGCAAATACAATATGAGGATAAAAGAATTAAGAAACAGTACTATATTTATATATTTGATTATCAATACTGTGTTCGTTTTTCTTTAGAAATGATTAACGATATTTGTTCCTCGTACATTTTTTTTTTATTTTTAAATACTAGAGAATGACCGGTTTCGGTATTAGCATCATCGGACCCTCGTGTCAAAGATATAAAATACACAATACAGAATGATAATTATATTTTTTTACTATATTATACTATATTTTATGGAAATTTGTTTCTTGTGACTTTTTAATTTGGAAAGCTGAAAGTAACTAAATGTGACTTTTTCAAATTTATTTACCGCACAAAGCACAAACAACCAAATGAATCGGCGAGTTCGAAAAAAAGTACAAGTCCAAAATTGGCCAATTTGAACTGAAATAGCCAAAATGTTCACTATGATTTATTCTATCTAATGAGGAAGCTTTGGCGAAATAAACAAGTCCAGAACAGTGTTTTTTGCTCCCTCATGCAACGCGTTTCTACTAATATATCAGTCGTAAACATTCGCCAACTTCGTAATTTGCATTAAAATCGTTGTTCAGGTACGCCAAAGTAATCAAAATGTATATCAATATCCAAAAGATAGATAATATTAACAAAGTCTTCAAGTATGTAACTGGTGAAATTTTAGAATTTTACTACCACGTGACTTCCGGACCGACTACAACCGTAGAAGAGGAAATTTAATAGTATTATGTATATAATCATTAAACGCTATCATATCGCCATATAAAGGGTTAGTCAAAATTACCGGAACACCTAAATAATTTTCCGTAATCAACCGTAACCAGTTTCAAAAAATTGTTCAAGTAAAAGCTGTTTTACTTTAAACGATCTATCGTTTAAATTTTAAATATAGTTTGAATGTACAGGATGTTTATTTTAATCTGGATATCTGGTAACCTTTTTTTTTCAAATAGATAGAACATCCTGTATAATTTTACATTTTGTAATTCTAAGATTAATTCTAAGAATCTTTTATATGATTTTTTTATAAAATGCATGAGTTATGAGTAATTAATCAAAAAAAGACGAAATTACCGTAATACATACCTAAATAATTCTCCAACGGAAGAAAATCTAAAAATTTTTCTGGTTTTAAACATACTATTGTTTATGGTTGACTAAAAATTAAACTAAATTAAACTATTGTTGTTTACAAACTATTGGAAATTTGGTAATTGATAGCACACTCTGTATATTTGTACAATTTTTTGTTAATACAAAGTTATAAGCAATTAATCAAAATTCCTGGACTTCAAATTAAGAATATTTTCCCACATACAAACACAGTTTTTTTTGAATTGGCAGCGTGAATATTTATTTTAATCAATTCTATTTTATAGTTTAGTTATTTTTTTCTTGTTTTTTTTTTTATTTTTATGCGTTAATGATCGATTAATTGCTCATAACTCAAAGATGATGCATTTTATAAAAAGATGATACAAAAAAAATTTTTTGTTTACCAAATTTCCAGAATAAAATGAACATCCTGTATATTGAAAATATATTTAGACGATAGCTTGTTTAATGCCAAAAAACTTTTGTTTGAATTTTTCTTTGAAATTATTTACGGCTGAAGAATTACTAAGGTTTTCCGGTAATTTTGACTAACCATGTATAATCCGCCATCTTCAATTTATTTTGAAAATCTGACATTTAATTATCAATCTTCAAATATGGGAAATAAGTTTCATGCAAATCCCAGATTTTTTACATTTTCGGACGCCATATTGATTCCGCCATTTTGAATTTTGAAAATTGAACATTTGGAGTCTAGGATCTTCAAATATGACAGCAAATAAGTTACATAAGCACCCGATCCTTCTAAATTTTCTTGTCGCCATATTGAATCCGCCATTTTGAATTTAAAGATATGACAACTGGTTTGGAATCAGAACGCCAAAAACACTATACATCATAATAAAAATATTATTTAAATGCTTTAAATAAAGAAATATTGTTAAAAATGTACGCTGTTTCTCCGTCGAGTTCAAAAACAGTACATCCCATGATGATTGTTTTAATGATAGATCTCCTTTTAATGCAAATATAAATAAAATATGTATTACATTTAATTCTCTGTGAACTACTTCATATTTTGTCTGTTGGCACAAAATAGCTGACTGCTATAATTTTCAAGATATTGCACCGACAAAATTATTTTGTTAATTTTCTCAGAACTCACTTTTCGGACTTGTGGTGTTTTCGAGCCGACCGATTCAAAGCGTTTAGCTATCCACATTTTTAAAAGTTTTCCACACAACAAACTGAGTTCAAATTAGAAATGACGAGTCATGATTTCCCCTTAAGTTGATTTAAAATATAGATTTTAAAATATAGACACGAAATGTGATCGAAAAACGACTTCTTGACCCTTTTTTTTTTTTACTTCCACACCCTAATTAAGTCCGCCAACGTTCAACAGGAACCGTCAGAAAGTTGAGAGGAAAAACATGCAACGCGAATTAAATATTTCTCGTAATTTGGAGCCAGGAAGCCGCTGAAAAATCCGAATATTTTTAAACATGGACGACGACGAGTAACGTTCTCTCGAGTACCGGTGGTACATTTTTAATGACTCACGTTATTAGACCACTCCAACCCCTACCCTTTCAGTACGTAGATACATTTAGTTTTTCAGTACGTTTTCCAGGTTTTCCGTTACGGATTGAAGAGTGTTGCCCTACTGAGAGTTAAGCTTGCATAAAGAATGATTTGGAGAGATTTGGACGGACTTTACTGATACTGTAGACTTTCTGGTTTGGTTTAAAAGTACGTTTACTTCCGTCAAAGAAATGTTGTTACTTACAAAATAGTTTTTGTCAATAGAAAGTGTACATTAATTCCTTCTATTAATTAATAATGTCTTTAATCAGAGAACCACATCTCTATTGAATCTGTGTCTACAAAGCATAAGTACACTGAAAAAATTTTTGTAGTGGATTTACAGTAGGAATGGTAGGTTTTTTTTTGCCCTGCGACAATCAGTGTAATTTTACATCTCAATTGTATTTTTACATTATCATTGTATATTTACACTGTGATTTTACAAGAATTTTGCTGAAATATTACACCGATTTTAATGTAATTTTAAGTGATGCATGGGGCAATGCGTAATATTTGAACATCAATTTAAAAGGAATTTTAAATGAAATATGAGGTAATGCGTAATAATTTTACATCTATTTCAGTGTAGTATTCAATAAAATATGCAGTATTTTTGATTTGTTAATTTTATTCTGATCTTGAGTAGATATTAACATTGTCTATCATATAATACAAAAAATAACAGTAACATCATGCACACAGTCAAACGTTACAATAGTACGGTCAAACAAAATGGTATAGATAAAATTACTTGTAAAAAAATAAATATGTAGACGTACATACAAGTATAAAATAGTTTGAGGGACATAAAAATACATTAAAACTACAGAGAAGCAATTAATAAATACTTAGTGTACGCAAATACTTAAATATAGAAAACACACGGATAAATATATAAATGCACTTCGGTCAACCATGAACACACATACTCGTTCACTCTTTTTCTGACAAACACACTTGGTGCAAGATATTCCGCATCTGTATCTGTAAGAACAAGGAAACATATTAGACAGACACAAAAAAGTTAACCTAAAAAGAAGATTGCACATTATCTTTCTGTTGGTATAAAACCCTTCAATCTTAAAGCAAATTTTCACAAAGAAACGTAAAAGACTGTACTTACAGCTTTCATCCAGGTATGGCGTTAACGTTAGGACATTAATTTCTAATGGCTAATTGTCGTCGTTGGTGATCTACAAAGGCAATACAATTGTTTTGCAGTGTGACATGGTATTTTAACCTACACCTACATGGTATCTAGATAAGTTTTAGTTCACTGTATCATTGTTACTTACCGGAGACAGAAATACAACGCGCCCAACTACATATTGCACTCGATGGTATGCGTGCCGGCGTTCGTGTGCAAAACAGCTGATCAAACGTAGCGCATGCGTCTGGGCGTTACAATATCAACAAACCCGCTATTATAATAGTAAAATCACAACATACGTTGTAATTTTACGAATTTAAGGTATATCTCCATTGTATTTTTACTAAAAGATCATTGTAATTGAAATAAAGCAGCAATGTCGCTGTAATAGTACACAGACTTGTAAAAATAATAGGAATTACGTGCAATTTTTATACTTACCACATTTCTATTGTAATTTTCACAATGATTTATGTGTAATTTTACAGCCATTTTTCTCAGTGTACCTACCACACGTTGTCGATACTAGGTTTGTTCAAGCAGCAGTAAGAAAAGTTCCCAACTAATTGGGTATTCTTCTACGCATGCTCGAACAAACCTACTATCTCTTTAATCTTGCAGTTGACATTTTTAATATACAAACTTTAACGGGATTGCTGCATACCTACCTACATATATAGGTAGTTATCAAGTCAAAATTGCCCCACACATTCGCATATTCTCCATAGTTTGCAATAACTGTGATTGTCCTGAATGCAAAGTTCCTTTAGAGATACAAATTGGAAGTTCGTTACTTCAGCGTTATGATTATATGTGATTATTGCATTGACTGGTTTATTAGGTTATGGGATAAGGGGGCAACCGCAAGGCGTGAAATTATTGATTCCGCGACCTGAGCTTATACAGGAAGTCGCGTAATTCAATGGACAAGACAGATATAAAAAATTTGCAGAGAATTTTGTTTTTTTTAACGTTTTTGCCTTGATTCATTTCAAAAATAAGATTTCACAGTCTGGTCAGTACATATTATACTACATTATTCTTAACAAAATGTATAAATGTGGGAATTTTTGCTGCAATAAAGAGATATAACAGTGCCCGCTGTTCATTGCGCGTCGTAGCATACATTGTGTCATCAGTTTTCATGCGCCAATTAAATTTTATCGTCCTTTTCGATTCATCTAAGCCGGAACTCCGCGGGACCGCGGGACTTCTAATTGGTGCAATAGTCGATTTATTATGGTATACAATGTATGCCGGCGAGATCTTTTGAATGGCCTCTGCCAAGTACAGTAAGTATGTCGGTTAATGCCTACCTCCTCATTGTTCAGCATAAAGTAGGGTCAGCAACTTTTTAAGGGGGTTACATACCTCCAACCCAGGTAATAATAGTTGCGATTAGGAATATGTTTTGATGTGTAACGCCTTTCCCGAAGTTCACACAGAAAAATGGTTGTCTAATGTTAAGAAAATGACATTCGTAATTAAATTTGTTTGTTTTAAAACAACGTATTCTTGTAATAAGAATATTTCTTTATAAAACAACATAAATATTTGCTTCCTACAGGGTATATAACCGCATACGTCAATGCAGCATCAGTTATTGTGCTATTATACCGTCAATGTACCTGACGTAGAAATGTCCAACAGCTCTGGTATTGATGGAAAAGGGACTAAGAAGGGACACAATATTCTTCTTTGGATGTCTTAATTACATACCATGTAAAATATTATTGCTTTCATAATAACATGGTTCATATTCAAAAGAAGTAGGTGAATTTTTAATCCAAGAATTGAGCTGATTAATCTAACTATACAACCTTTTAATTTAAAGGAACAAAGTCAAAAAACTATAGTATCCATTTAAAACTGTACAATCTTAAAGTAAGACAACCGGTCAAAACAACGGTTTACTTCAATGAAATATATATATTCTTGCGTATATATAAACAACCGTTGTTTTGGATTAACAAAGGTTGCTTTGAATTGAGATAACGTTTCGTTGTGTGTATCCGTACGAAAAAATCGAAAACAAAAATCATATCTCCGAAAGTATTATGCTTAGCAAAACTAATTATTTATCATATTAAAGACGAAGGATTGTGATTCATTGACTATTTGTATACAATTCATCATGTGGTTATAATATAAGTTATTATTGGATATCGTAGAAAGTAGGTTACAGCCACTCATAATATTACAGGTTATCTTTGGCACACATTCGCATACCACAGTGTTATTGTGCGAGTAAGAACAATACTTACATTAGTGTTGCATGTGTTAAAAATGGAGGATATGTAAAAAGGGAAGATATGTTGAAAAAATGGACAACCCTAAGGAAGCAAGCTTCCTATAGAACTCTAACCTACAATTTTACAAATTGTAACAAGCGAAAAATAAATGATTTAAACTTCGAAAATTTCCACAAATGCAAGACTGAGAGTTTACCAAACTTATGCAAAACATACGAACTGGAAAAAGACTGTATCAAAATCGTAGAAATAAGGAAATAACACTAATAATAATAATAATTAACCAATTAGTTTAATCTTGTTTAGGGAGTTATTTGTTTGACAAAATCAGGAAATAGAAAATAGTTTTGAATTCTAGGTGATAATGAAAGGAACGCAGTAGGGCCTTGAATTGAACAGAGACAGCAAACGATTTATTACGCCATCTGGTGGTCACTTGGAAACGACCCTTCGATACACTTGTGAAAACCTAACCTAACTTCTATTTGAGATTGAGCAATCACCGCCAAATGACGACGAGTGGCCAAAAACGGTTAAAAGCCAAACAGCGTCAATACCAAGCAAAGTTAAGGCTTCCGTCTCAATTCAAATAACGAACTGTAACGAACTTCTCTCCAAAGCTTCGAAATAAAAAATCTGCAGATGTAGATGGCGCTACTATAAATATGTCTGTTTTTATTTCGTATTTAGTAGTTCTTTAGGTTATACCATACGTCAAGTATAACCTAAAGAACTAAATGTATTGCTTTCTATTTGTACACATATTCAAACTGGACTGTGTTTGAGTTTTCTAGTCGATGATATAGTAGGTACTTTCACAATCGTCGCTATTATAAACATGGTTGTCAACTCACTACAAACACGCACTACAATACGCCAGAGTGCAAGTCTAGAGAAGTTCAGAAGAAAATAACTTGTACCAATTTCTCGATTATTCCAGAAAATTGATATTTTTGGACAAAACTAAAACAAGAGTCCCCCGATAAACTATCACTCAGTTTTCAGACTTTATCCGTAACTACATTGTGCTGCTTGTTATGTTTGATTTCTACGTACCGTCAGAATAACGTAAACGTTATACTTCAGGCGTTATTTCCATAACGTTCTTGTGTCCGTTATACCAATCCATATACATCAAGAGCTGAATATCTGTTAAAAGATTCCTATTTATTCTTATTATTTATAAGAAGTATATTAAAACAGACATCATCCAATTAGTGTATTAAGCTATAGCAAATATTATTTCGGTTTCCTTTGTCAGATTTATGCGGTATCCTGGAAAAACAGCGAAGAGGTCAAAGTAAACAAACAAACGACCATCTGGACAACAGCTAGGGCAAAAATAACATCTGACCTATGGCAAAATGAGTACAGCAAACGCTAGGCGACCGAACTCGAATCTTCTCTCGATAAACACAATTCGAAAATAAATAAATCCGAGACCCCAAGACGGGACCGTTACCGTAGAAAGAGAGGGACAGAGCAACAGTCCGACACCGTTGTTTATCCAGGAGTCATGGGAGCGGGACAACGAAATAACTAAGCTTCTTTCTCTCCCTATCTACTGCGGAATGGGCGCACACGCGTCTCATTGTTTTTCTTCCTTAATGGAAAAACATCTGAATCCGGCTTGGATACATAACTGGGCGAGGTTTGCGGAAGGGGAATTAGAAGAACTTCGGGACTTATTATTTCGATACGGCGAAACACTCGAAAAAATTAATCTCGAAGTACTCGATTTCTTTGGCAAGGAAGGGATCCTTTATTGGATTTGTTCTCGGTTTGTATCTGGTGCTGTATTGAGGAATTTGTGGGGATTTTAATATGTATTATCCTTGATACTCCCCAATTTTATTTTCTGCAGGGTGTGCAAATTTTGATTTTGATGTGACTGAAAGAAGCAGTAATCTGTAGTGAATTAAGTGGTTGTCAAATCAAATGTATATTATATATTAATTTTGTGTTTTTTTTCCTGGATTTTATTGTAATAACATTCTTTTTTTTTGTTACAGGTAAGCCTCGTCTTCATTTCTTGAAATTATATTGTAAGTATATTTGTATATCTGTATATAACACAGATACATAGTTATATCGCAATATTGTCAGTGGAGAAAATATAAATCAAATAATCTTCGATGATTTTTGCTTTGATATACAGGGTGTTCCTAAATATCATGTAAATACAAAAAGTGGTAATTCTTTGGCTTATTTAATGACTAAAAATTCATATAAACAAAGGTCCGCAAACGCTTCGTTGCCGATCTACAAGGTGTTGAAATTTCAAGACTTTTTTAGTTTTTTTTGGTGGTAAATACGAAAAAACTACAAAAGATTAAATGCTTTAGAACAAAACAAAAATGCATTTTGTATTTTAGAATCCACCAGCGGCGCATCGAAAAAAAGTTCATCGGGAGGAAAGGGGACATGACCCCTGAAAAAATATCTCCCTGTAGATTCTTAAAACCATTTGGCATGCCCAATGATGTAAGTCCTACAGCGTAACCCATATTCCAAACTAGAGCTAAATATCTCAAAAACTACAAGAGCTATAAAGAAAAAACTAAAAGAATCTTGAAATTTCAACACCCTGTAGATCGGCAACGAAGCATTTGCGGATCTATGTTTATATGAATTTTTAGTCATTAAATAAGCCAAAGAACTACCCCTTTTCGTATTTACATGATATTTAGGAACACCCTGTATATAATTTTACAAATTTGGTGGGATGAAATAATAGGCATTTATAAAAGTAAAACGCGGATTCAAGAAGTTATACAGGTTGTTTCTTAATAACATGCTAATATTTAAGGAGGTATCCTTGGGTCCATTTTGAGTAAAAGAAATTCAACATATGTCCTAAAGGTCTTTTGAACTACAGGGTGCTAAAAGTTTTAAGAAAAAAACTTTTTTTACGATAACTTTGATACGACTCTAGATATTTTTGTGAAACGTAGTACGCATCTTCTACACATTTTCTGCTGTACAACATTATGTTTTTATCCTTACCAGTGGCGTTCGTGCGGGGTTTGTACTGAATCATTTCAAAGATAAAAGTGATACGGCACTGCTTTTTCTTAAAGAAAAATTATTTTTTAAATCCTCATTCCTTTCTTACCAAATCTGGTCTCTTGATTTTTTGTTTAACATACGGTTTTCGCATAAAAAAAAGGTAAAATTCATTCATTTGCATCTCTAAACCTATTACGAGAAGAAACAATTTAAATAAAATACATCTTTAAACAAAAATTTATTTGAGAGAATAATTTTTAAACGGTTAAATTATAAGACATCTCGTACTATGCCTCGAAAACAATTTCTTTCGACAAGAAAAATGTATTTTTCTGTGGAGCATTGACTGTATGAGTATGTTTTTGTCTAATATTCGAGCAACATTCGGCGTAGTTATTTTACAGCCATAATAGAACACGTTTTTGTCCAGCCGGACGGTCCGCTTCGAGAATTTGAAACGTGTTTTGTATACGTGCGCTTACAAGTGCACGTATGTGCGATGTTTCGAATCGAAATAACATTTTTATACTCTAGGAATTTTTAAGCGTTTTATAAAATATCAATCTCAGCTTAATTTGTTAGGCGAATTATTATTCAGTATATTTACTGGGTATTAAAACAACTTTACATTTTTTTTTATTTCTGCAACGAATTAAATTGAAAATTCTAATACTTCTAATACTGTTGTTGGACTAAAATTCTGTGTTTTTTTTTTTAATTAACGATTATATTATCTTAATAGACACCAGATCTAACGATGCTATTAACTTAACAAAACCCAAAGAATTTTTAAATAAATTTGCAAAGAAAACCTTATTTGTTGATTTATCAAATTATGCTGTTAGACTGTCCATTTTATAAATTGCTGGTATAAAAAAAATAAATAAAAATAAAATATATTTATTGTGTCTACAAGTGGTATATCTTTTACACTCGTCAATATCTTAACCTAGGTAACATAAATGGGTATCAAAGTGACAAATTCCTGAACTTCAAGAAACCCTCAACACTATAAAAAGCTTGTCTGACTAAAAGCGGTTTTAAAAGTTTCTTTAATGCTGTGTTTGTCAGGTTCTTCGCACTAGACGGTAGCTTATTGAAAAGCTCCTTACACATCTGCTCTGGGCCCTGCTGTGTTTTTGACAGCCTACAAAAGTCAAGGCGCAGATTGTGTCTACCTCGAGTGTGATGGTGATGTATGTCAGAGCTCGCAACATAAGAGTCTCTGTTCTTGTTAGCATACATAATGCATGATAGTATGTATTCAGACGGCAACGTTAATATGGCATGCTCAATAAATACATGTTTACAACTCTCAGTGTATCCTATGCCACCGAGTATCCGAACTGCCCTACGCTGCAGTCTGAAAACATATCCGCCGGCGGGGGTATTTCCCCACGACAAGATACAATAACATATGTGGGAGTGAATCAATGCAAAGTAAGCTGTTCTCAGTACATTAGTTGTCACCGCAGCAGCCAACCTTCTCAAAACAAAAATGTTCCGACACAGCTTTGCCCCAACAGTGCCGGCATGCTTGTCAAATTTTAAAACTGGTGGTGACAGGTTTACACCCAAAAACTTCGTGAAAGGCGGATTCTCCGAATCAAAATCACGCAATGCAAATGTCATTTTTACAGTCTTCGCTTCATTTAGCGACAACTGATTGGTAATTGACCATTCTCGTATTGTTATTGTAGTCCCTGCTTGTATTTTAATAATGAATTACATACTACTATTAAATCAGGGCAAGCATCAGCGATTGGTGGTTATCTACAATATAATGACTTATAAGGCAGTACCCATTTTGAATTACCCGGTAATTTAAGAAAATATAATTTACCAATTGCAATTTTTAATTACGTGGTAATTTAAATTTGAAAGTAATAATTTTAATTTCAGCGGTAATTTACTGAAAAAGTTAATTACGAAAATTTAACATCCTTATGTATTGCGATGCAGCATTTCTAATAATATCGGGTCAATTTAGTCATTTATTTATAGATAAAATCTGAAAAGACTAGGTTTGAAACGATGTGTCAAATAAAAAAATCAGATATTTACCAGTGTGATACATCATAATTGAAAAAAAAAAGAAAGGAGCACCTAAAACGTTAAAATCAAACATAGTGTCGATAGTATAGGAAAACATCACCCTGTATAACGGTGTATACGGTGCTATAACAATTCTACTGTTCTTTTTTTACCAAAATCAAACAAATGTTAATTGAAAATGTCCCTTTATATAATAACAACACCCTGTATATGGTAGTATAATACCTCTACTGTTGTTTTTGATCAAAACCAAATATATATCATTACCAACTGATTTTAATGCTCCTTTCATTTCATGTTAAATTGACCAGATATCAACAGAAACAGTTGGTCTACTATGATCCCTCTGTATACCAACAAAATATGGGGATATGGCAAAGTTTAAAGTGTGATTATCCCGCTGAAAGTTACAAAATCGGTAAATTTGTTTGCAGACATGTCGGTCAATCAACTGTCACAACTTTCTTGGGCCAAAACTTGCTATAACCCGCGACGTGCGAAGTGGAAAATCCGTTAGTACATTTATTATTGAATCGTAAAGTTACTTTCAAGAACTTGTACGATATAATGTTACCATATGTAAACACTTTATACTATACCAATGCGCTTCGAGCATACCTCTTTGACATCTAGTATTTACTCAGTCAACAATAAACGAACCAGATAAGAAAACAAGCAAAAAATTCGTGGTACAGTTGCGGAAAAAATGATGTTCACACCCTACATTTTTTTTCGATGTAACTTGGAAACTACTAAACGAATTTTGATGGGACTTTCTCTCAGAAATACTCCGTAATTTAAGGAATTCAAGAGTAAACAGACCGAACCAATTTATTGGACAGTTTTTGAGTTATAACGCCTCAAAAACATGCAAGGTGTATACATCATTTTTTCCCGGAGTATACGTACACAATTATTTGAAGTGACTTCTCAATCGCTACTTTCCTCAAACGTGTGACATCACGGGGCTGTCATCGCCTCCACTGACGTCACATATCTGCGGGTGACCGCCGACAACTAATTTACGAAATTAAACGTCCACGTTTAGAAGCGTCGTAATTTTGCTAATCCCATTAAAAGTATCACATAACCCGGCCCGTAGGCCTCCCTCTTGGTTTATTGATCCGCGCCTCCTCGCCCCTGGCACCCCGCGGCCCCTCACCACGCTCGCTCACTGTTACACCGATTCGGATACACTCGGGCACGATCGTGTATGCCTTTAGTCACTCACCCCCCAAATAGATAGACGCCAAAAACTAATCAGGTCGAAAAAAAAGTGACCTGATCAGTTGAAGAAATGAAAACAAGAAATAACTTTTGTAATAGTTGTTTTGGCTTCGAAAAATTAATGATATTGTAAGATCCATGTATTTTGACACTGTATGTACAGTCATGGAAATAAGTAAGTTCGTATCGCTATCGCAGGATTTGAAAATAGTATGTCTCATTTTAAGCTCATTTTAAGATATTGCGTAATATCGTGACACATTATATAAATTTATGTTAACTAATACACATATTAATTACGCAAGTAAATGCCTTTACCCAGCAGTAGGATGACGAGCTTAAGTAAGTAAGTAAGTAAATGCGCAAATCAACTTGATACCAAGGATTATCACTAAATATAGACTATTTCAGAATTGTAATATTAAAATATATTCACTAAATGTAAATAAAAAATTCTAAATTTAATTCAAAATTTACATTTAGGACGAGCATGTATTTTGTATGAAGGACAATGGAAATTTTATATCTGTATTTACTTTACAGCAGTTAATGTTAAATTATCTTTCATGACATCTAATACATGCTTGACAGCCAAAATAATTTAATTTATAGCAATATATACAGGCTGTCCCACGTTTCTTCCGCAAAACAATTTTTTTCAGAAAGTAAATTACTTTTTCAATTCATTAAAAAGTTACAGCCGTTTGAATTATTAACAATATCTTATTTTAAACGGCTCCAACTTCAGAAGGCACAGAGAAAACCAATAAGACCATATGAAACATATTACTTTCGACTTTCTAGAAAAAAAAACAAAACATTTTGGTATTTTCTTTTGTTCATTTGTTAAGACAAATTATTAAAATTTTACTTATAATTAATAATTTTTTATTGTTGTAATATGTATTTATTGTGTTTCATTTTTGGTTTTGCATTGTTTGATAACTAATTAATTTTTTATGTTTCTCTTTTTGTTAATATTTCAAAGAGAGTTTCATTGTAATATAGTTCCAGTTCAATAAGCACATATTTTTCATTTACTATATATTAGCTGGAACATGATTGGAAATTTTATTTCTAAATTTGTTTTCTAAATAAATTAAGAGGCGTGCATTAACAACGATAATAAGTTAAAAATAACATTTTGACTTATGAATTGTGTTCTGTAAGGTTAGCTAAAATGCATATACATACATTAAAAATGAAGGTCTTTTTAATTTCCAAACAATATAAACTATAACTGAAAATGTTTAACGACATACTTTGTCAAAGTAATCTTATAAGTTAATAATATGGTAACATACAGGCGGGATGTAAATTTTAAATATATCAAAAATTACAGCCACAACCTGGATTTGAACCAAGGCCCTTTGCGTCGCTAGCACAATGTCAATAGCTCAGATGGGAGAGCATTGTGCTAGCGACGCAAAGATCCCTGGTTCAAATCGTCAAGTTGTTGGTTTCTCTTACGTATAGCGTTTATTGCATATGATTGTGAGTAATTAATATGCAATAAATGCTATACGTAGGAGAAACCAACAACTTTTCTTTCTGAAGCATCTCCTTTTGGGAAATTATATACCCGTTACCAACACAATTTATACTCATCCCAGGTCAAATTTGATGAAATAATTTTTATGTTGTATAAATGTTGTTTTAGATGGTCGTATATTTTGGTTTATTTTTTTTTTAAATAATAATTATAACATATTTACATTCCATCAAAATTCGTCGAAAATTCAGAGCTTGCTTCCAAAAATTTTTGTAAATTAGTGATATACATAATTGTCATTATTTTCAGATATTTGAAACATATTGCTATTTTTTATAGTATTATACAAAATAATAATATTAAAAAGTAGTAATGGTACATTCAAGCTATACAAAATACATACCTACTCCTTTCTGTTTATTAAGTTAAACACTGCACAATATCGTTGAAGCTAAATATCTCGAAAACACCAGTAAATCACAACTAACAAATTACCATAAAGACGAATTTAAAGCAATTTAATTTTAATTTATTTCTATTTTGTGAATAAATGTTAATACATATGTCAGTTCTGAAATAACCTGAAAAGTAAAAATATTCACAACAACAAATTGATTTCTGTATTTATTAACACAAAAGAAAGCTATTAGATGCAATAAGGTTGTAAGTATAATTTGTTGTGTTGTATGCAATATCTTGAAATGAGATTTTCATTTCATGTAATCGAAAACTTTTATGTTTATTAATATAAAATTAACGTCATATTTAATAAAAACACAGTTACATTGCAATGTAGGAATTACATTAATTAATTACACATTAAGCTAATAAATAGAAACATATAAATCATTATAAACCAATTCAAAGCATTCGAACAAGGTTTCGCTAATAATGAATTTCCGATATACGAGTTGAAGCGTAAACGGACAATTTTTTGCACTGAGCGACCGAGCGGTCGACCAGAATAGCAAAAAACTTGTACTTGGATGTATCATCCACACACTGCTAAAATATTTATAGAACTTACTTAATTCCAAGAGTGTACTTAACTGTTACTTTCCATTACTCTGTTTGCAAAAGTAGTATAGTATTGCCGGTTCTGGACCCTGTGTAGTGGTGGATCCAGACCCGGTATAACTTACTACTCGCAAAGCAACTAATTTCAATTTATTCTCGCGGCCAATTTAGTCCAGTTATCCTCCCCTAATGACTACCCCATAACAACTATTCAAAACGCTGCTATGTGTGGCTGATCCCGTCTCTAGAAAGTACCGTTTTCGCTGAAATACGTGTAGAATTGTATATGCATGGGCGACCTTACTAACGAGTCTATATCTTCAGGATTACCTCGACATTTAACTACTTATTCAAGAGATGTGGGGGGGGGAAGCATGGCGCAGTCGGTGGGAGTTATTCGGCCTGCAACCGCTTAATTCAGTAGATATAATACAGCATCCCGTATAATTGCACACATTATACCTTGAAATATTTGTCTGAAATTCAAACGAAACAACACCGCAGGGGCGCAGTTACAATCGATGGCGTGGTATGGTGTACGGCAACTTCTGCAGGGCGAATAAGCGGGCAGTTTTCGGGGGGGGGGGGGGTCATAAAGAGCGCTGAATGTTCTACCGGCTACATGCAAACGTAATAATTACTTTAACTTTCCTCTTGGTAATTAGGGAACGTTTTGCTTAACTTGCCGTCGCGATGCAACCTGTAGTCTGTAGTTATTGGTCGACTGAAGCAATTAACCGGCTGGTTGAATTGGTCTGTATTGTGTGATATCTCAAACTGTTTAGTTCTATTTGATTCTGATCTTTATCAGTGTGATTTTGTAGATTGTAGTGGTTACTGTGTAGCTTTCTCAGAAGCTATTGGATGGCTTAAGTAGTTTTTTAGAGATGGAACGATAAATACGCACATAGATAGATAGATAGATAGATATTTATTCGTTAACCATAACAGTGTTGAATATAAAGGTAGACATTAGTATGAGTATATACATAAATACAGAACAAATTCAACTAAACATAGGTACAAATACGATATAGGCACTATATAAGCACAACACAATCAAAATAATATATAACATCAAGATACGCACATACTTAAAATACCTAAAAACGGTCTGCAAAGTACTCATCCAAAGTATAGTAGACCTTCCCCTTTAGTGCATCTCGCAACTGTCTTTTAAATATACATGCAGAATTGAGAGTCTTGAGGTGGTTAGGCAAATGATTATAGATCTGCAGTGCTTTAAACATAATGGAAGCATGGTACTTAGCAGACTTTGGTATCGGAAGTTTTAAATCACCCAGAGATCTAGTATCCCTCATGGATACATGCGAGCCAAACCTACGAGTTTTAAAAACAAATATACAGACTTCAAAAACAAAAACCGTATATAAACACATAACATTTAATCTATTAAAAAGAGGCCTGCAACTATCACGCTGGGAGACATTGGCAATAGCTCGTAATGCTTTCTTCTGGAGTTTAAATATAGTATCCATGCTACCAGATGCGCAAAATCCCCAAAATGGCAAACCGTACCTTACCATACTCGCAAAGTAGGCATGATATACGGCCAGACCGGTTTCCTCTCCTAACTCACGCGATACCGTACGTATTGCGTATTGTGCCTTGCTTAATTTTGTTGCAAGTGTCTCAACGTGAGGCGACCACTTCAATGAATCATCCAAAATGATACCCAGAAACTTGTGCGTATTTGTGAATTCCACAGACTGTCTCCCAATTCGTAAAGATCCGACAGGAGCAGGCACCGACCGAGAAAACCACATGGCCTTGGTTTTAGTGATATTCAGAACCATGCAATTCACAGCAAACCAACGACGCAAGGCCTCCAAGTCGGAGTTGATGTTATGAACCAAAGCATCCATGGTAGCCCCCGACCATACAATACTAGTGTCATCAGCAAACATTGTGACTTTGCCACATTTAATGGCCTGTGGAAGATCATTAATGTAGACCGAAAAAAGAACTGGTCCCATCACCGAACCCTGCGGGACTCCATATCTGACATCGGCAACCTCTGACTGGCATCCCTGAATGGACACAAATTGACGCCTCTCCCGTAGATAACTCGCGCACCAGTTCAAAGGTGTACCTCTAATACCCAATCCGTACAGTTTATCAAGTAGCTTTTCATGTTCCACACAGTCAAATGCCTTTCTTATATCACAGAAAATCTCAACGACATACTGGCCCTGATTTATGCTATCGTAAATTGGAGCTAAAAGATTGTAAATGGCATCCGATGTGGACAAACTCGACCGAAACCCGTATTGCGACTCAACTAGCAAACAGCTCCCCTCCAGATAACCAGACAATCGATCCCTGAATGCAGTCTCAACAATTTTTGACACAACAGGAAGAAGTGCAATTGGCCTATAGTTACCTAAGCTATCCCTGTCGCCGCCCTTGTAAATAGGCACCACCTTGGCTAACTTCAGACACTGGGGAAAGATACCAAAAGAAAAAGACTCATTAATTAGGTCAGCCAACACTTGACGAAGTCCCAGAGGAAAGCACTTTATCACTCTCGCCGGTACAAGATCGTATCCCGCCGAATTACCATTCTTCGTGGCACAAATAATGGTACTAACATCATCCACAGTTACGGGTGCGAGAAAAAAGGAATCATCCTGCATTTGTCCGTCATCTACCATCATATGGTAGATGATGTATTCTTTTTCAATCAACGAAGTCGGATTTATTAATTGGTTTAACAATGGTAAGACCTGGCGCTTGGTGAGTCTTGAAAAATTATTTAAGAAGTCAGTCAATTAATAGGAACTCGAATAATTCATGACCTCCAAGAAAAGGGATTCAAGCCCTTGTATAGGAGGTCATCAAACCAATTATCAGAAATATTACTGGACTGCCGATTTGGTCCTAATTATTAGAGAGCACTCACATACTCGAATACTCAAACTCAATGTATACAACAATTTCACGAAAACAAGAATAAGAGAGAAAAATACGAACCTTTAAGGGTAGGGGATTGGTACCATTATTGGATACCTATAATTTAAGATATGAGTGAAGGTTATTCAATAATTGTTATTTTTAAAAGTTGCAAACCTAGAAAGCACTAATTAGCCGATCCATCCAACCGATTAATCAATTAGTAGATTTTACACACGTATCTGTCACATGGAATGAAGAAACCGCCCTTGTGACAAAAAAATCTAGTATGAGATATTTGCGGGATGAGGTAGCCTATAGAAAAAGGTACTGATTCCGTCAAAATCTCAAAGACGAAATTTTTTGTCACGGGTGATTTCTCCATTCCACGTTATGTATATTAAGTACTAGACGCATATATTCCTGGGCAAATTCGCTAACAACCGTTTCGTACATTTTTTAACAAAAACTGGTGTATTGTTAAAAAAATTGGTTGATTATATGACGGTTATATGACGTCATAGGGGTTCAGGAAAAAAGATTGGGTTCAAATACTTATTAAAGTTTATTTCGTAAACTACATGATTTGGGAAAAACATTTTTCAATACAAGTTGTTTCTTTTTAAAATATCTATCCAATGGTACCACACACGACCTAGGTTTTCATTTGAAAAACAAAACTAGTATCGTAAATTTTCATTTGAGTTCAGTTATGCCTACTTCCGTTATATTCGGAAATTTATGTTTTTTCCCAAGGCCTATGTTATGCTATTTGTTTTCCTGATCTTCTGAATGATGTCATATGACAAAAAGAAAAGCCTGGCATTGGTGATCTGATATACCCTGTATAAGGTATATTTTAAATCAAATTTTTGCCCAAATGTAAATGCTAGTTTATTAAACATATTATAGCAAAACAAAATTAAACTTTTCGATGAAATTTTTGTTACTGTTCTACTTAAATTATATTTTTTGTATTAAATTATCAAAAGAAATTCAGTTAGCATTTATAGAAGATCGAATAATTCCCTTAGGCGGAATATTTCTGATTTAAAATGATGTAATATAACAAAACAAGTCATCATAAACAATTCTGATCTTATGAATTCCGAAATAAAATAGGTTTACTCATTTTAAACGTATAATCATTGAACATAGTAAATAATTCACCTTATGAAAATAATCCCAATAGATTCTTAAAAACGTCCTCAACATAATATCAAAACGTTTACTGAATCTTTGATGATATTATTATTGAAATTCACACATGAAATGCTTCTCGATGTCTCCGAAAGTATTAAGCTTTTCAAAACAAATTATACATCATATTAAAGACGGAAGACGTAGGTACATGATAAACAAAGAATTACTTAAAATATAGAAAGATGTAGCTTTGGAAGAAGGTAAAAAAAAAACGGGTTTTCAGAACCGAAATAATATGTCAATATTTATTCTGTCGAGTCATATGTAAGCAGCAAACTTTTGTATTTTTTAATAGACTACAACTATAATTTATTCTACTTAGGTACAGTAGAGCGTCGATAATCCGAACCTCGGTAATCCGAACGTCCAAAAAGAAATAATAATAAAATAAATCACTGACCCAGGGAAAAGCGATTTTTGTAGGCACCCTCGATATCCCTTCGATGTCCCTTCGATATCCCTTCGATGTCCCTTCGATATCCCTTCGATATCTTTTCTATATCCCTTCGATATCCCTTCGATACCCCTTCGATATCCCTTCGATATCCCTTCGATATCCCTTCGATATCCCTTCGATATCTCTTCTATATCCCTTCGATATCCCTTCGATATCCTTATATTTTCATTCCTATAGTTTAAGAAGAGCGGAATCGAATGGTGTTAGTTTTATTAAGATTGAACTTCTATCCAATACTCATATTTTCTCTTATTTAGCTGCAATGTTTGATAATCCGAACAATTTGATAATCCGAATCACCTTCGGTCCCAATTAGTTGTGATTATCGACGCTCTACTGTCCTTATACTTTCGGAGATATTGCTGCAAACAATTCATGACGAACTTTTAATCACTGTTTTTAATTAAATTTATCATTCAGTAGACATTTTGATTTGGTGTTCAGAAAACATTTTTCTGAATTTATTGCAATGCATCTTCACCTCCAGCTTTAAAACTATTGATTTTAGAAAATACAATTTATTTACAGCAAATTTGAAGAGTATCTTGTAAAAAAAACATAAGAGGTTCTTTGAAACTGCATGGACCTTAATGTAAATGACCTAAAAATGAGGCAAAAATTCAGGTCAAAGCGTTGAACTGCTGATTAAGACAGTAATTAAAAGTAAGTTTCGGCTAGTGCTCAAACACGGCGCTAAAGCCAGAATCAAGTAAAGGGGTTATAATTAAACCAATTATTAAAACAATCAATTACAACAAAGAAACCTAAATAAAAGTGCGTCTAACTTCTGAAATTTGTCGATATTTTCGGATCTACCGCATCGACCTCCATAGGAAAAGTACTTTGCCACCCCTCTGTTGATCAAATAAGAGACAAGTTTTCCTATATCTTCCCCGATATAATACTCTCGATAAAAATCAAGAAAATTCCCCCAATAAACCACCACTTTTACCCACATAATTCAGACAAAATAAAACCATATTCATTCACCACACAATACACTCAAGTTCATCTCAAACCTCCTCCTGTATTGATTGAACAATTTATTAAGGGCACAGCTCGCATCGTAAACGAAATTCAATTGGTACCGCACCCCCCTCGGATTTTATACTTCCATCCCGAGTTTTTATAGGTAAAAAAACAACCGAATTCATTCTGGCATACTATAAAACCTCGCTGGATATATGCGGATGTAGTATAGACTTTTCTGCGTACACAACGCTAAGGGTTTTCGAGGAGGGGTTGAGTTTTGAGACGAGAGGGCGACGGGCGTCGGGACGGCGTCGATTGCTATCTCGTAGAAAGTTTTATTGCATCGGCACCTTATTTAGTTTGCGCTTATATAAGAACGGCGACGCCGGCCGCGCCGCGTTGTTTGTCAGGCAAGCGTGCATGCAGCGGGAAATTCTCAGGGCGCCAAAACTTACGCGGCGCCGCAAATTGATGTAACGTTTGTTCGTATGTAGTTTAGATTGGTTAAGTTTCCGGGAAGAGACCGGAAGCTCTATATGCACGCAGAGGACGCCACTGGGCCGTGGCGACGCGACGCCACTGACTAATCAATATGCGAAACTTAGGTGGACAGACGATTTTTTTCCGGTGTGTTGTTGTATAATAATTGAGACGCTTATTGGAAATCACTGTGTAATATCTGATGTCCGGTTGCACAAGGGAAGATTAAAGCATTTTTTAACGGCCGATCAACTCTTAATCGATGAAATACTTTTAATCGGAGATTAACTCTTAATCGCAGATTAACTTAACTCTAAGGCCAGCGTTTTCAATGCCAGTTTAAACCACGATAAAGTCTAAACGGAGTTTAAGGGTAAAGGATTTTGTGTATATAAACTTAGTTCATGGTTTAAACTAGCATTGAAAAACTCCCCTTAATCGCAGATTAAATATTAATCGCCGATTACATCTTAACCGCCGTTCAACTCTTAATCGATGAAAAACTTAATCGGAGAGTAACTCTTATTCGGAGATTAACTCTTAATCGCAGATTAAATAACTCCAAGGTCAGGTTTTTCAATCCCAGTTGAAACCACGTTCAGGTCTAAACGAAGTTTAAGAGTAAAGGATTTTGTGTATATAACCTTAGTTCATGGTTTAAACTAGCATTGAGAAACTCCCCTTAATCGCAGATTAAATGTTAATCGCCTATTACCTCTTAACCACCGATCAACTCTTAATCGACGAAAAACTTTTAATCGGAGATTAACTCTTATTCGGAGATTAACTCCTAATCGCAGACTAAATTAACTCCAAGGCTGGGTTTTTCAATGCCTGTTTAAACCACGTTCAAATCTAAACGGAGTTTAAGTGCAAAGAATTTTGTGTATATAAACTTAGTTCATGGTTTAAACTAGCATTGAAAAACTCCCCTTAATCGCAGATTAAATGTTAAGCGCCGATTACATCTTAACTGCCGATCAACTCTTAATCGATGAAAAACTTTTAATCGGAGATTAACTCTTAATCGCAGATAAATTAACTCCAAGGCCAGGTTTTTCAAGGCCTGTTTAAACCACGTTCAAGTCTAAACGGAGTTTAATTGTAAAGTATTTTGTGTATATAAACTTAGTTCATGGTTTAAACTAGCATTGAAAAGCTCCCCTTAATCGCAGATTAAATGTTAATCGCCGATTACTTCTTAATCGCGGATTAACTCTTAGGCCGGGTTTTTAGATGCCAGTTTAAATCACGTTTGGGTCCAAACCGAGTTTAAGTGTCAAGCGTTTTGTATGCTTAAACTCAGTTTATAGTTTAAACTAGCATTGAAAAACTATCCCTTAATCACCGATTAACTCTTAATCGCCGATTACTTCAAGAAAACTTGTTCTGATTCTGTCGATCTAGATTTCTAGACTTTCTAGCCAATGACAAATCTTCTAGTTTAATTTTTTTACTGATATTGATATTCTAAATCTACTTTTACATCTATGCAATTCGAACCTGCAGGTTTAACCATGCGATTTTTCAAAATCGCATACAATTTAACTACGATGTATCCACCGTTTAGATCTGTGCAACTTTAGAACTGTTTCCAAAGCCATGCGTTTTTTCATATAACCTATATATATATGTACAGAAAATGCATAGTGTATAACTATAAATCGCATGCAATATGCTTTTTTGTCGCTCGTTTCTAATTTTTGACATAATTTTACTATTGATCTACGTTTATTCTGAATTTTTGGCATTTATCCTGCTTTTTTTAAACCCCTGTCCTGCAACTTCAATTTTTAAACTTGGCAACCGTACTACGCGAACTATTACTGAATTAGGTGAGTACCTACAATGACAGTTCTAATGATAAAATCGATAAATGTTGAATGAATGCACCGTTTAGACGGGTTGGGTTTACCTAAACCTCGATTTAAACCGGAGGTACAGTTTAAAAGAAGGAATAAAAAAGAACGGGTCTTAGGTCGGAGTTTTCAATGGCAGTTTATTTCTGAGTACCATCGAACGCCGTTCTGTTCTTGATCGCCGTTCACAGTAAATGGGTTTTTCAATACCATTTCTGGAGCAGTTCTACTAAACTGGCAGCATACGTCCGACTGAGCATAATTCATACGGAATGACATTCATGCATGTAAAACGCCAATATCACAGCGCCAGCGGTTTGATTTCCTTGTAACATCAAAAACAAAATGTCACATAACCTAGCGTGCTTTGTTGTCGTATCTGTTATTGCAATAGACGACAGACTAAGAAAGTGATACTTTTCCGAGCCGAGCGAAGAGACGCAGTGTCCCTAACTGCTACTTGAAAGATTCCAAGTTCCGTTTCGTTGGACCTGACAGGATCGGAACGGGCAAATTTATTAAAGAATCATAATTCATTTTTAGATCATCCCACCTATCAAAATGATTTGTTCTCTCCCGTATCATTCGTATTCGCCTGCGCCTTCTGCCGCCATTAACGTTCAGAATATAATCCGCATGGTGTTCGTCAGCGTCCGAAATATTGTCGATAAAGTCTATCACGTCCATCGTAAAAATTGACAGCGAGACAGTGCTCAGCAGCACACAGCAGTAAGATTAGGTTATGTCAACAAAATTTCCCATGATTCCTTGATAATCTCTCCTGAATGGAATATCGACATCGACCGTTCATTGACGAACGCCGATCAAGTATTGAACTGTCATTGAAAAGCATCAAAGTTCTTTGAACGGAGAAAGAATGTCGTTCCATAGTGTTTCGTAGCTTAAACTGTTATTGAAAAACCCGCCCTTAGTCCTGAAGATGCCTCTTGCAACAGAGTGCGAAACGTCGACCACTTTTAAGTCATCAACGCGGTTTCCACCCGGAAATCAATTTATCATTGACTCAGACCGCGGAAGTCTCTACAATCTAGATATTAATGAACAACTATATCTAGTTTATTATTTAAAAAACCTCAGAGCTACACCAACCGTCGTAAGATATAGCCTTTTTTGATTACTAAAGTCTGTACTTAACTCTATCTAACTGACCTAAACCTAGTTTAAACAATTCAAGAAAACAAGAAGCGTGAAGTGTTTAACAACTAGAACCAATATACAATCCATATTATTCTCGCTGCCTTTTCAAATTCGTACTAGGAAAATTGTTATTCTTGGCATGGTTTGAGATGGTGTCTTTTGTACAGTTCGAGCTTCGAGCCTCTTGGATACTTCCTGATCTTAGCAATAAGACCTAGCGAAGAGTGAAATTCAATTAAAGTCACCGCGGTTAGGGGAAACGCAGCGGTGGCAAGAGGGGTGGCGGGGGGGCCGTCCGGAGAAAAGCAAACCAAATTCCGCGGAATCGTGTTATTCTGCTTCCGCTTCCGTTCATCGCGCACACTCACAATGTTAATATTTGCCCAAGGATATTTCAATTTGGTCTCTATAAAACAATACGTTGACGGTCGCTACCAGCCCACTTGTATCCGCTGAGAATTGATGCTTTTAATATAACAAATGGCGTTCGTATGCGGTTATTGTAAGTGTATTAATCACAAAATATTTGTTAGGAGATTACTTGTAAATTTAATAATTACAAACACTTTGCGAAAGACTTTTTTTTATACGAATTTGTTCTAATCAATTTCACGATTGTTTCTGTCTTGTGTAATTTCTAGGAAAGAGTCTGAGATTGCTTTTGGTGAGTTGGTAGGTTCGTCCCATTTTTTTTTATGCAACCTGTACTAAGGAAATACTGAAAGATAATGATTGGTGTAATAATGAAGAACTTTCCTGACAGCATGATTTTTGCTGCCAAAAGGAAGGGGGTGTTAAACTGAATCATCGATTTAGTGCAGTATAGTTCTCCTTATTTTGAAAATGATTTTTTTTCACACAGGACCCTCTCAATATGTTCCTTTATATCCATATTTAATTCCTTTATATTAATATTTAATTTAATTTTCTGAAAAGTTGCATATCACTTCAGGTTGCGTTTTTTTAAGTTTCTTTTATGGAGCCGTCCACACCTTACTTAAAGAATCCCTGTAAATAAAACTGCTAAGATAAAGGTTTCCTATGAGACCATTTTGAGGTTTTGAGGACAATGGGTTCAGCTGGTACAAAATTTGTAAAAATTACCAAAATTTTTGACGCGTTTTTTGACACTTTGATCCGACTTTTTTCGAAAACTTTGCACGAAAGAAAATTTTGGATTCTTCTTCAAAATTCGTCTTCACGGCAACTAATTCTACCCATAACGCAATTTAATATTCAATACACAAAAGCTATTTTCAAGGTTATCAAAATTTTACAATTTTTAATCTCTTTTTCGCGCAAATTGATTTTCGATGACATCATAACTCAGTAACATTTGGTGGTCGGAAACTGAACTCTTCACAGAAAAGTGAAATTTAATAGGTAATTAAAAATTGACGTGTTTGAGGATTTTTTAAAATACCAAATCTTCTCAGAGATATCTTCATGTTTCCATACTTTACGGCGCCTGTAGAATGATTTAACTTTTTTAGATATCAGGTCATTTAACATATTTCTAAACTGTTTCTGGGATGCCTTTTTTACGTAGAATTGAAGGCATAAATTCTGAAAATCAGTGATACAAAACTTGCATATTTTCTCTGAAAAAACTGGAGACAATTCAGAAATTCTGCTTTCAAAGTCAGATTCTACGGAGAAGTAACGAATTTAGATTATTGTATTTTTGTCAATTTAACTATGTACTTGGAAATTTGGTATGTGAATTGATGTGATATCTACACACCATACACAGAAAAGTGATTATTTGGAACGAGAAAACATAATTTCTTGAATTTATTTACTAGATTCAAATGCATATTTACTTGGATGTAGAAAGTTAGGTATATACAAGAAATGCCACATACTCAATATAAGTAAAATAATTTGTCAGATAAATGCTGTCAACAAATAAATTCTTTCTTTATAAGAACCAATATTGTATGAAAGAAGTAATTGAATTTTTCGTCCCAAAAATGTTAATTTCTCCAACGAAGTAATAGTAAATCCATCCAAGTGCGTAGTTACTTGATCCAAGAAAATATAAGATATTTAATATAAGTAAGTACCTATTGTTTACTGAATAAAAACTCACCAATTATTTAACTGAAGTGATTCTCACTTCTTTCAAGTAATCCCTTTCTCTGCAATAAATTTGCGCACCGTGATTTTGTCAAGGCTCGCGCGCCCGCGCGTGGTGCTGGCGCCGTAAAGGAGCCTAACCTAGTACGAAAACAACAACGACGTACCCGTAGGGGATGTGCCTTGTGATTTATTGGGGATGTGTATTGTGATTTATAGTGTACAATGAACGTTTCAACACGGAATAGTTTGATGTAACGCACGCAACAGTTTAGAACGAGTAAGTAAGTATAACATACCTATCTTGTTAATTAGCAATAGAAAACGTATTTGTGCCAAATCTTTAAAATTCCTACATTAAGTAGTTAAAAATATTTACCGGGAATAAAATTTTGAAAATTTTGTTTAGGTACATAATTCAAATAAATATGCATTGATTTAAATAAATCTGTTGTTTCAATAGGGGCAAAGAAGTATTTCTTTGCGGATAAAAATGTATTTATTTTTTAGAAAGAATGTTATTTTGTGTCAAACATCTTATGTTTTCAGTAAAAATTCACAAACTTGTTTATTATAAGAACCCAGTTTTATTTAATTCAAATAATTATTATTATTGTATTAAGTGAAAGAATTATGATTTTATTAAATTAACGAAATTGTTGTTTGAGTTAAAATGCGATATTTAAAGGTTTTAAGTTTAAGATTTTAAGGTTACTTTTTAAGTATCATTTTTAAGCAACTACTTCCTTTGGGTAAATAATTTTTCTTTGTATCCAAATATACGCATCCAAATAATATAAATATCTATCTCTATACGAAATCTGTATAGAATTATTGATGTAATGACCACTAAAACCCTGTACAAGTACCTACCAAGGAATTACAACTTACGCCAAGAACATAAATTCACAGCGACTTGGACAATGTTCCACATTATCCTTGATTGATTTATTCATAATACTAATGGAAGCAATCTCTTCTTTTTGTCAATCTTAAGTATAAATATCCGATAAAAGCTTTTTTCCGTCTCAAACGGATCGTTTTACTACACTCGGGGAACACTTTAAGCCTCGCCCGAAATGAAACAGTGAAATCTATCTTGTCCGGGGATCGTTTTGTGCTTCAGTCGTCGCGCCCGAGTGTTGATTGATTGATGACGGCCCTTCCTTCAAGCGGTCCGCGATTCCACCAAATGATTTAATGCCACCCCGCACCCCCCCGCCCCGACCCCAGCACCGGAAAACGTCCGCTTTCATTCTCCGCGATTGATTACGTTTAACGTTAATGTCCGACAAATGCATCCCAGTGGCTCACCCGCTTGTCCCCGCCGGCCTGCTGTTTCGATTTACGACTTTCCGATGGCCATTCTGCGACGAAGGAAGTGGGCCTTCCCAGACACAATAACTCATAGCCTCTTTTTCCGGTTTGCAAATTTTCGTTCCGCAAGTCATCCGCGTTCTCGATGATGAAGAACGAAAACGGAATGGTTCAGGGAATCGGTTGATAATCCAGTATTATAAATTTAGGAATACGATTTTCTTAATACACAGAGAGAAAAAACAGTGTTGAATCAAAGAATCCATTTCTTAAACAAATATATTGGCCCTAAAGAGATATATTTATTAACGTAAATAGATTTTTATTTATAAGAAAGAATTCAGTTTCTTACATGTTTTGAGTCAAATGAACACATTTTTTTGATGATTTGCTAACAACAACAAAATTTTGTTTGTTTGAAACTTTATTTCTTTAATATAAAACAACAACAAAATATTTTACATACAATATAATATTTCTTTGTCCTAAAACAATATATGTTAATAACAAATAAATATTTTGCTGTATCAAGCAAATTCCTGCTTTGATATAACTAACCAAAAATGTTTACTTCAAACTAAAGTTCCTTTGCTGATATTCAACAGTCATGTATATTTGACTTAAATAAAGTTTCTTACTGTCAAAGAAATTTTTTCCTCCGTGTAGGAATGTGATTCGTTGACAATTTGTATACAATGAACTCAATACTCATATACACTGCTCAAAAAAATTAGAGGCATATATTTAACGGCATTTATTTAACTAACGAAAATTACAAACTCTTAGTTACACCGCTTAGTTACTTGACTGTCATAGTATCAATGACAGTCGGGTTTTCTGTGGATTGATGACGTTTAATATAGTGTATGCCCTCCACGAGCACGAATCACTTCGTCACACCTGCGTGGCATGCTTCGCAGTAGTCTGCAAAGAGATTCTTGAGGTATATGCTTTCCCATTCCTCAATCAGGGCTTGTGTCACTTCCTGTATGGTTAGTGGTGGATTAGGGCGTTTACGAACACGTCGGCCAAGCTGATCCCACACGTGTTCAATAGGATTCAGGTCAGGACTACGGCGCCGGCCATTCCATGACCTGAATTCCACGTTCTTGTAAAAGCTGTCTGGTGATGCCGGCGGTATGTGGCTTTGCATTGTCCTGCATTAGGATAAAATTTTGACCGACGCCATATGCAGCAGGCACCACATGGTCCTCCAAGATGTTTTCGATGTAATTCATGGCATTTAGTCTACCAGGAACCACAACTAGGCGTCTAGTGACGAAGTTGCCAATCTCTGTGATCCAGAGCAAACCTCAATCGCGCTGCTTTGTGATGCTGCGTAAGGCGCACAGTTGCTAATTTTCAACTTCTAGAGGGACAAGTATCTAGTTTTTTGTATATGAACCTAAAATAATGGTTAGATTACCGGAAAAGTAGTGAAAAAAATCTACCCACTAAGGGGGTTGTTTTTCAAAGGGTTGAAAATTAGTTTAGTTTTAAAATTCTGAAACTTAATGAATATAATAATATTATACCTGCGAATATAAGAAAAATATTTAAAACAACAAGTGTCAAGAGGGTAATTTTTAAAGGGGTTGAAAGATAAGTTTTGTTTTAAAATTCTGAAATCTTGTGAATATAATTTGAACAAAGTTGATTTGCCTAGAACTATTATTTAAAAAGTTACAAGTTTCGAGAAAAGTGTTTTCCTTTAATTTTTTTGAGCAGTGTAAATACTTCAAATGAACAACGAATGACAACGAAACAACGGCGCCATATCGTAAATTTGTTTTGTGTTAAACAGTCTGGGATCCAGCCAATCATCGACGAGATCATCCTTGTGACAAATTAGATAAATTCCTGCTGCTTTTCAAATAGGCTGTAGTGAGTATGATATATCAACTTGACCCACAAAAATCAATGTAAAGGGAACAAATTAAATAGGAGAACTTGGTGGAAAACATGTTAATTGAAATCTGGCGTAAGGAACTGTAAACGGACGCTAAAGAAAAACGATAAAAACATGGTACAAAGGCGCTTTCCAAATTTTCTTAATAAAAAAGGAATCATCGCCAATTCACTGAGTGGGGAACAGAATTAGGCTAAAAGCTCTGCTTCCTCTATTGTTTCCTCTCTCTCTCTCCTTCCGCCCATAAAAACTACAATTTTCATTTAGAAAATTCCGGAATGACACCGAGAAAAACGGCTTTCTTATGTCAACGTCCAAAATTAAGTTTCTTACTCTAGTGTCACCGCTTTTCCTCAAGTAACATTATGGGGATTAATTACTTGGTAAAAGATTCTACAGGGTGTAACCAAAATAAACGGATAATATCCTGGTAGTATACAGGGTGTATACTAATTCAGTGCAATGGCAAACACGGGACTTCCCACGGCTCGCTCAGCTGTCAGCTGATCTCCACCACTGCTCGGCACAGGATCTCGCGGAGTAGGTCAAGGTAGTACTAGCGTTGGTCAAATTATGAATTTTCAATAATTAATTCGTCAAAACCGGTGTTTTAAAATCATAAAGCACTGACCTGTCATAATAACTACTTATTAATGTACGAATTTACAAATAGATCGTGTGAAATCGACTGAATGGCTTTTGATGACTCTTCACACAAGGGTCGGGTAGATCAGAAGCCCGTAACGAAAGTAATGTCTATGTGAACATAGCCTTTCAGCGTGCACCTGAAAAAGCACTTGCTTCCGAAGTACAGCGAGGCCGAAAGAAATCAATGGAAACAATTAAGCGTGCGGAATCCAGATTTGCGAACGAGCGAACGGTTCTGGTAGTTTAGGTATCCACAAGCGGTGCCGCAACAGAAAAGAGCCCATTAAAAGCAATCTCCGCCTGGATCTGCACTTCGTACTGGTGCAGGAACACGTCGTCCGAGAGCAACATATGGGCTCTAGCAGAGCCCTCTACAACGGCGTGTTGCAGCAACCCGCGGAGATGCAATCGCGTTTGAAAAAGCGTGCCATTATCGAACGCAAATAACTTGTATTCGAACGCTTTGCCCGTGTTTGAGAGCGAGAAGGCTGAAAACGGATGAGATTGTAGAACACGTACGCTACGAGGAGTGGATAGGCACTTACTCAGTTGTTTATCAATAGGGAGACGTCTACGTGGACCTGATTAAGGGATTATATACAGGGTACTGCAGTTCAGCTCCCGTCTTCTGTAGCTCAGTTACTAATTAAGCTAAGAGTTTGATATTTTGCAATCTTACCCTGTACTTTAAGGTACATTTCAAGAAATTATTTTTGATTATACAGGGTGTCCCAAAAATGTGCAACGCCAACGTGATATATTTTTTTAAATTGCATTCTATATATTTTTTTACACATTTGGAAGCCTGTTATGCTTGCCTACATACCACCAAAATTTTATTGAAAACGGTTGAGTGACTGCAGCGCAAAAAAATAAAAACAAAAAAAAATTGATTTTGCATCGTTGTCTTTAAAAATCAATAAAACCCACAAATTGCACCACGTTAATAAAATTTTGCGACGTCCTTATTAAGTTAGATCTAGTAGTCTCGGTAACCAAGTTATCATTGATCGAAATTATACACGATGACCAAAATCTAGTGTCAAACTTCAAAGCGTGTCATTATTCTTATTTTAAATTGGAACCCATACATTTTTTAGGTGAAACGATGCAGAATTAAAAAATAAACATTGTTTCTAAATACAACCCCATCACAATTCCCAATATTTTAAAAGTTATTCGCCAAAAACTCATTTTTCAACGTTTCCAACGGCAATTGTAGGTAATAAATATCGTACGTGGCGTTGAAAAACAATTTATTTCATAAAATATAACACAGAGAAGTATTTTAGATTTGAGTGTACTTAATTAAGAAGTTGTTCGTCTTCCGTGCTGTTCGAGGCACAAACGAAGACGAGTATGAAATGACCTCGCCACTGCTCTTAATATGTCGGGCGTAATAGTTAGAAATGCATCTTTCTTGCATGTTTTCTGGTGTTGTTGGAGGTTCAGCATAAACGATGTCCTTAACGTAGCCCCACAGGAAGAAATCCAGTTTCGTTAAGTCCGGTGATCGAGGAGGCCATGCAACTGGTCCTCCTCTTCCAATCCACCGATTTGAGAAGATTTCGTTGAGCTGGTGCCTGACATGTAACGAGTAATGCGCTGCAGCTCCATCATGTTGCAGCCACATTTCCACCCTTACCGTTATAGGTAAATTTTTAAGTAAATTTGGCAATTGAACAACTACTTAATTAATTACACTCAAATCTAAAATATGTTTTTCAACGCCACGTACGATATTTATTACCTATAATTGCCGTTGGAAACGTTGAAAAATGAGTTTTTGGCGAATAACTTTTAAAATATTGGAAATTGTGATGGGGTTGTATTTAGAAACAATGTTTACTTTTTAATTCTGCATCGTTTCACCTAAAAAAATGTATGGGTTCCAATTTAAAATAAGAACAATAACACGCTTTGAAGTTTGACAAGTTTGACACTAGATTTTGGTCATCCTGTATAATTTGGATCAATGGCACTTGGTTAACGAGACTACTAGATCTAACTTAATAAGGACGTCGCATAATTTTATTAACGAGGTGCAATTTTTGGTTTTTATTGATTTAAAGGCCAACGATGCAAAATCAATCTTTTTTTGTTTTTATTTTTTTGCGCTGCAGTCACTCAACCGATTTCAATAAAATTTTGGTGGTATGTAGGCAACCATAATAAGCTTCCAAAAGTGTAAAAAAATATATAGCATGTAATTTAAAAAAATATATCACGTTGGCGTTACACATTTTTGGGACACCCTGTATAATAAAAAATAATTTCTTGAAATGTACCTTGAAGTACAGGGTAAGCTTGCAAAATGTCAAACTCTTGGCTTATTTAATAACTGAGCTACAGAAGACGGGAGCTGAGCTGCAGGGCCCTGTATATGTCGTAGGCAAATGGTTATTTTAGGCAAAAGGCTTTTGCCTAGACAAAAGCTATTTGCCTGAGAAAAAAGATATGAAACGTTTATTTATATTTTTAAACCTATTTGCCTAGGCAAATGTATTTGCCAAGACCGTTGTTAGGCAAATAGCATTTTGTTTTCAATCGCGTTTGTTGTAAAATTATGTGACGTTATGTGCAATCCGTGAATGTTTGTTCTCAAATACGTCATAATTAATATATTTAGTCGTTCATTACTTCTGAGTAATATCTTATTCTAATCATCGTGGTTCTAATGAAGTTACGCCTGATTTGTTGTGACAAGCGTCAACACTCATGAGTGAAGAGATACGATTTAATATGGATCAATATGGATTTTATTCCACTAAAACAAGATTTTTAGGTTAGGAATGTTAAGTTTCCCTTTTACGAGAAATTAAGTTATACTATA
This sequence comes from Aphodius sticticus, assembly GCA_963966075.1. Taxonomy (NCBI): domain Eukaryota; kingdom Metazoa; phylum Arthropoda; class Insecta; order Coleoptera; family Scarabaeidae; genus Aphodius; species Aphodius sticticus. The sequence goes on from OZ014507.1 coordinate 4,497,409, forward strand.
CTGAAAAACAGTTGGTGTGTTGAAACGTTTTGCTTGTCTTCATAATGGTTCACCGATGTGCTGCGGAGGTTACTGTGATGTTCCAAACACAAAGCCGAACCAAGTACGTATTGTTGACAAAGACTGTCAACAGTCACATAACCTCACATAGTTTGAAAATCCAACGCTGCTGACTGCGCATTGTTACTTGCGATTGGAGTTACACTCTGTTCACTAAAACCAGTCGCTTACGTCATCATTTATTCTCCGTATGAATGAAATTGGCAGAAAAGAAGAAAAAGTTATTGCTGCCATTTGTATGGCAATGCTTGTAATCAAAGAGTTTTTGTTATACAAATGAGGATAACCGACAGAGAGGAAGGAAGAGAGACCCCCATTACAGTAGACTTTCCTATAACGCGGTTCCTACAACGCGAAATACTACAAACGCGCTAAAAATTTTGCGACTACATCTTCATATAACGCGATTCTCGTACAACGCGCATACGTCAAAATTTGCGATCCTCAAATTCCTATAACGCGTTTTATGAGTATTATACCGCGTTGTAGGAGAGTCTACTGTAATTTGTTCTTTGTTTATGATTTTATCTGATCATTTTACGGTTTTGTTGTCCTTTTAGCGTTTTGTACCACCTTCGTCCTCTTCGTTCTTCATGTTCCTCTATGAACATGAAACCATAAAATATCATAAATCGTCTCGACAATCGAATAAAATTGAGCAATAACTTCAACTATAACATGAGAATTACAACCTAGAACCGTATAATCTTGCTAGTCGGACACGCCAAGGTGCCACCGTCAGAATATCGATAAAATAATTTAGGGGTAGGCCGGGGTAATGAATTGTACAAGGCCGCAGAGTGCCGCTGTCAATACAAATTAGTCCCCGACGAATTCACTTTATATTTACATAACAAAATCGATACCCGAACCCCGAACTACCCTACCTACCTACCCTTGCCTCGCGATTACTTCACAGGGAGTACGGCAGTCACCCTCTAAACCAATCGCTTCTTATTGAGTTGCCGACTGATTAGTTAAATTAGACTGTTGCAGGAACGGTCCGAAATATATACGGTACTCGCTCAACCATATATCCAACCTCTTACCATAACGGTTTTCTAGCTAACGCTTATTTTTACCTACGACCGTATGTATACGTCAACTTTGGCAGCCTTGTAGAAGAACAACAGGAGCTACAAATAATGAAATGTTTGGGCAAATCAAACTTCAATCTATCTACTTGATTATAACTGTATATTACATTACAAGAGCTGTAACGCATATTACGTGCTCGTGAAAATCAACAAAACTTGTGTTAAATTTTCCACCCGTACGTTATGAGCTAGTTACAGCTCTTGTAAAGTAATATACTATTATAATCAAGTAGATAGATTAAAGTTTGATTTGCCCAAAGATTTCATGATTTGTACCTCCTGTTGTTCTTCTACAAGGCTGTCAAAGTTGACGTTTTCGGTTACTCGTGAAAAATTTCTTTGGGCGTACCTCACACAAGTAGCAATTTACAGTTCTAATGCAAAACTTTTTTGAACGGATTGTACATCACTGGAAAGAAAATTTCTCCTAGATGTCAAAAATGCTTTGTTTTATTTCTAATACGAATGTTTTTGTAAAAAAACATATTTTCCATGACCATTATAAAAATAATAAAAAAAATCTGATGTGGCCAGGCACATGACTTTATCATACTATATATAAAATTTATAGTTTAGCTGCATGAGATTCTATTTGCTCGAGATCGGCCATGTCTGCATTAAAATAAAACTAGTAGAACTAGACAGATGTGTCTATTAAAGCTGCGTTCGTATATTGTACTCCGTTGACATCGGGTACACCGTCCAAATGATACTTACGTGTTATTGGGTGCAAAAAGTGTAACGGTGTACAATATCCGAACGCAGCTTATATTGACAGTAGATATTGTCAAAACATAACCGTTTGACACTACCTACTGTCATTAAAATAAAAATTTCAAAATAGAATTTGCTCATGTAGCTAAACTATTGATTGTACCAAAAAATTTCATAGTCATAAATTATTCAGAATTTCGTCCACTTTAATTTATTATTTAACTATTTCGACGAAATTCCAGAAATGGCGAGTTATTTCCAAAATCTTTCAAAAATGCTGAATGTCTAAACCTCCGGGTCCTTTGGACCCTTTTCAACAGAAAGCTTTTCAGCTCTAAGTTTGGTCATGAAACTTCTAAATATGAAGTTTCGTCCCGATACCTTTAGTAGCTTCTCCGGAATCGTCGCCACAAAAAACGGGTACACACACACACATACACACACACACACACACACACACACACACATACAGACATTTTTTGTACCTTTGTCAAAAATGTTCAGAAGACCCAAAAAGACAAATTTTCGCTAAAATCTCAAAAAAAAATTGGCACGATTACAATACTTTACATACTACGTATGATAAAGTAAAAATCTGATGCGGCCAGGCACATGACTTTATCATACTATTGGTATCTAAAACTAATAGTTTAGCTGCATGAGATTCAGGAAATTATTATTTCCTAAAATATTTTGCAGAAGTTTTTATAATGCTTAATTTTTTTATGATAAACGTAGTCTTAAGTTATTTTTTTTTGTTTTGCTTTAACGTCACGCGTAGATTTACGTTTTGGATGTTGAGTCAGCCATATTGCATCCGCCATTATAAATTTTTAAAAACTGACTTCGGTTTTATAATTAGTGACACAAAAACACCTTAAATAGTTTAATAATAATCACCTTAATAAGCTTCATTTCAATTGGTACAAAAGCAAGCTTGCCACTCAAAAGGTTCTTGTTTGCTATTTTATAGTAAACAAATTAATAGCAGTTTAATGGTTTCTTTTACTCGGATTAAACCTTAGTTTCTTGTTATGCACACACATTCATTCAATTCACCAGAAGGAAACAATTGCCATATGGTACGCGAATGTATGCCAAAGATAACAAAGATATTGTTGCATTGATGTAACCAACCTACTTTCTTGAATATCCTATTATAACCGACATTATACATTGCTCAAAAAATAGTATAAAAATATAAATAGTATAATAGTATATTATTTGACGAGCACATAACTAAGCGAGCGATTTATATCCGTTGTGTGCGAGTCGAATACGACGTTTTATCTACGACTCATAAATTCCATTTTATATCAAATATTTTACAAGTATTTGTCAATGATGGCGAGGCGAACTGTCACATAACTGTCATCTACGTAGGTTTTTGTCAAAACCTACGTAGATGACGCTCGGTATTTTGACACTAGCGTCATATAATGATGACAGTTCGTTCAAATATGAAGTCATTATTTGAACGAACTGTCATTATTATACAACGCTAGTGTCATTATAATCATCGGCGTCTAATAATGGTGGGGATTATATAGTCATAGATTCGTATGCAATGAACTTATTATATGTGAGTCGTAGATAAATAGCATTATTTACTTAGTTCTATTTAATCGTATGATACTGCTAAATTAAAATTATTTAATGACAACTTGAATTTGTTAATTGTCAACTTGAATTTGTTAATTGTCATTTTGATTTTGTTAATTGTCATTTTGATATTGAGTAGTGCCAATATGATTTTGATTAGAGCCAATTTGATTTTGATTAGTGGCAATCTGAACTTGAGAAGATGTAGAGTTAGTAACTTAATTTTGAAGGTTGACATAAGAGACCCGTGTTTCTCGGTGTCATTCCGGAATTTTCTAAATGAAAATTGCAGTTTTTATGGGCGGAAGAATAGAGAGAGAGAGAGAGGGGGAAAGATAGAGGAGACGGAGCTTTTAGCCTAATTATGTCCCCCACTCAGTGAATTGACGTTCCTTACGCCAGATTTCAATTAATATATGGTGACATTTCTGGTGATTTTTACTTAGTGTGAACCTCTAGAAAATTAGCGTTTTTAGCGCCTTTTTGTCGCCCAAAATTCGATACCTCGGAGCTTAGGCTATATTTTCTAAAAAGCGATAGAAGTAAAAATCAACACGGATGTAGTTCGACAACGTGTAACAATACTTTTCGTAAGTTTTCGTGTACGTTGAAAGATATTCCGGATTCCTTTCAAATTTTCCGATCACGTCCGACGAAAAATTGAGTAAAAGGATCAACCGTCCGGCCAGGCGGCGGCGGCGTCTCGCTCGCTCGAGCGCGTTCAAGTTTGCGGAAAACCGAATTTTCCGTTGTCGCGCGCGATTTATTTATTTGTTCTTAACTATTTATTAAATTTATTACTGGACGCGGTCCGGCCCCGGCGGCCTTCGATCCTAATGAAACGCCGCAACGAAGAAATATCGCCGAAGCTTGGCCTGATATATCGCCCGGACTTCGGCCCTGATTACGCTCGAGCTTCGGCCACAAAGGGTCCCGCTGAAAGTAAGATATTGGATAGATTTGTCCGTCGATCGCTCGGTATTTATCAATGGAAATTTTCAACGGGTCAAATGGGACGTCACGGAACCGATACGCGCCCGGGTTTTTCTATAGACGGCGCTAAAAGCACCCCTCTTTCAGTATCCAAACATTACGTCCGATCTGATTCAGTGAAAAATCGACGTAAACATTTATAATACTCCCCTCCTACCCCTATTTCGCATGCTTTTTCTCCCTTCTCTCAGAGTTATACTAGGAGATTAAGCACATCTACCAAAAGCCTGATTTATTTCAATACTCCAACCACTACATCTCTCCAAAGTAACTGATCATCACATATTGAAAGAATTCAGTACAAACAACTAATGTGTGCTAAAGTGAAAATATGCTTTTCACGAGACATAGTCTATGTTGTTGAGTTGGTAGACCTGAACATAATGGCAGCATATACGACATTTTCCAAGCGTCAAAATCTCGATTTTTTTCAAAAAAACTGTCTGTCATTTTCCATTCGATTTCCAAAATAAAAAGTTCAATTGAAAAAGGGAACACAGACTACTATAAGGATGTACTGTTCGGTCAGATCCAATAAAAATTATTTTGTTAGTTCATTACCTTGTTTTATTGTATTTTAGTCTATCTAAACTGTTATACGTACCTACTATTCGAGTTGTACCCAAATATCGTAAATCATTAATCGACAATCTTAACCTATTACAATTGTGTATACTATAGGGTCAATCCATCTGAAATGGTCCAGAAAAAGATAAGTTGGTCGCTTGACCAGAGTGCAAAACCATTTTTTTTTATTATTATTTTATTTAGCTCAGAAATGGCGACCAGTTTTGTGTCAGCGAATCCGACATTTTTGACATTGGTATGTCTTTGCGTTAAACGAAATAACTTTGTTTGAAATTGTCATACAGAGTTGAAATAAAAACCACTCGATTAAGCACATTCCAAGCTATCTGTTAGAGTTTACGCTTATTTTCTGTTTAAAAAAATATCTTAAAGTTTACTTACGATAGTCCATTAGGAGGCGTTTGCATGATTTTTTTAGACTTGAAGGGGTACTTAATTTGTCCATTCAATATTTTTTAGTTATAACCTTGTATGCAAAGGGCTTATAATAAAAAAATAGCTTTCTTAGTCCTTCTCCCTATTGATGACAAGCTATTGAAATGTCAAAATTTCTTATTTTTACGATGTTTAATGTCAAATATCTCTGATGGGACTAGGACAAAAAATCTGAAACTTTCAAAATTAATTCATCTTTTCATAGGGTTTAATAATAAATAAAAACATTCTTGTGTATTGCACTGTGTTTGGAATAACAGCCCTTTAAAATGAGAGAAAAATCGCAAGACGGTAAAACAAATTTAATTAAAAATTCTCAATAAATACAAAACAAAGCATACTATTCATAACAATTATGTCATTTTTTACAAAAGAGACTACTTATAAAACTAAGTGATCTTCATACGTTTTTGAAGTTGATGTGATGTAACATCTTATTACACCTTCTGTTGGTTGAGGACAGAATTTGTGGTGCAATACACAAGAATGTTTTTATTTATTATTAAACCTTATAAAAAGGTGAATTAATTATGAAAGTTTCAGATTTTTTGTCCTGGTCCCATCAGAGATATTTGACATTAAATATCGCAAAAATGAGAAATTTTCAAATTTCAATAGCTTGTTATCAATAGGGGGAAGGAGTAAGAAAGATAATATTTTTATTACAAGCCCTCATGTCAAAAAAGAATCATGAAAACGGTTCCTAATAAGCTATTGTAAGTAAACTTTAAGATATTTTTTAACTTACTTACTTAACAGGTAGCTTGAAATCTGCTTAATAGAGTGGTTTTTATTACAACTCTCTAGGACCATCCCAAAAAAATATTTCGTTTAACGGAAACACATACCAATGTCAAAAATGTCGGATTCGCTGACACAAAACTGGGCGCCATTTCTGAACGGAGTAGTTTAAAAAAATGGTTTTGTACTCCCAGAACATAGGCAAATTCATTAAAAAAATGATTTTTTTCTGAAATGGTCATGCGACCACCTCTGGACCACTTCAGATGGATTGACCCTATTAGGACGATGTAGGTCTTGAGCATCACCAAATTTCATATAAAATAACAATCAAACTGATCCATATTCAGTAAGAAATCAACTTTAGTTAAACAGATGATGTATTGTATAAACGACGGAGATCGAGTAAACATTTTTAAGTTTTCATATTATTCTTGTTTTGTTTTTATTTTTCATAAATCACGATAGTAACTCAGTACTGTTCCAATAAACGAGTGAATTTTTCCTGTTGATGCCATTTATTTTGAATCCAAATATACCAGGAAATGTAATGAACGTAAACTCTAATGTACTTAGTAACATATAGTGATAGTCGGACAACAAAAAGGAAAGAAAAAAAAACAGTTTCATAATTTTAGAATAACATTGTAAATATAAGTGCTAGTAATGTCTAATTAATGTGTTTAACGACTACGGATTTATTACAGTCGGCCTGTATATTTCTTCTCCGTAGTGTGATGTGTCTAGCCGGTCAATAAAATTTGATAATTCTGTTAAATTTCAACCGATTCTAATAAACAAACGCGTATTAGACGCAAATTTAATTAGGCTTTCGATAAAAAAATAGAAAAAAATATTACAGATTCAAACAGGTCTGCAAATTGTACTTAAAGTTGAAAAAACCCTGAAAATTATTGGGAACTTCTGAACTTGAACGTCCATAACTTTTCGATTTGTTATTGGATCTCACCGAACAGTACATCTTTATAATGGTCTATGCTTCCTCTTTCATTTGCAATTTGTTAGGAAATCTAATAGAAAATGGCGGAGTTATGAATTTTTATATACGTGCAAGTACCAAGAAACGTTTGGTTTTTTGTTTTTCAAGTCGGATCTTGTTCTTCTTTTTAGCCCTAGAAGCCGCTTATATGTGCTCAACCCTATTTTTTTTTAAGATTTCAATATCTATAACAAGTAGGACTCTTTTCACAAGAATGTCCACAACAGAATACTCTGGTCTGTACTATTTATTGTTGCTCTAGCGAAAATGAGGTTAAACCGACTATATATAGGGAATAATGTATCAAAGCAGGAAACTAATGCATAATAACCACGATAAACCCTAACGATCTATATAATATTCCTGAAAAGAAACACCACAGCTTGCTGCGTATATCATCATTTGAAAGTAATCGCGGTGACTTCTATAATTGCGGACGGCACGCGACCGTCGCGACATCTGGTGATTAATTCTTGGCGCGGAAAAATACGCAATTATACATTCCTCCGACCATAATTGCCTCTGGAAGCGATATCCCGTTCAGCATGCAAATCTCTTTCAAGAATTACTGCCAGTTCTTCCGTGCGTGCGTGAGTGGGTAGCTTAATTATGTGTGAAAACGGCTTTTAATTAGCCAAAGGATAAGAGGTATACGTGGAAATGTAAAGAAAATACGGGGAATTTAGATGAAACAAAAAAAACATTCGAACGTAGATGTATTAAAGTATGGTAGAAAAAGGAATGTATTGTGTATGGTATGTTGAAATATATTCCATATTTGATATAATATATATAATATATATCATATGGGTATATCCCAAAAAAGGTCAACCGCAAGCGAAAAATTCAGACTGGTCCGAATTGTTTTTTATTACTTAATAATTAAGCTTAAATGTGTATATGTTGTAAATACAGAAGCAGTTTCAATTTTCGCTAATTTTGTAATAAATTATAGGCCTGTAATTTTTATATTTTTTATTGAACATTTTGGCTAATAATATTAACTTTTATCTTTGTGTATTTAGCTTGTTAAAAGTAATATCATATTGTTGTTGTTATTTCGACTTTCTCTACTAACAACAACATTTTTCCTCAGAATGTAAAAAGGGCGAAGCGAGTTCGAATAACGGACTATTTTTAAATTTGATCTTACCTATATCCTAATGTCGCGTCCGTTACAAAAAAACCATATTAATTGTTGTCATTAGTCGATAAACATTTGAAATTCAAGCAACATTCAGTTACAAAGCAAGCTTATTCATTTGTTTCAGAAAGCACAAAAATTTGCTCACTACAAATCGAAATTAAAATTTTATTTATGTTTGCAATTTGTCGCGTCCGTAACCGTAACACTATGAGGCGGCCTTTTGACTTATTTCGTTGAAAAATCATAACTTTTGAACTAATGAAGATATTTAATGAAATTAAATTGCATCTGAAAGTATAATATCTTAGCTTTAAAACACAGTAGAACATCAAAAATCCGAACGTCAAAAATCCGAAACGTCAAAAATCCGAACGCGTTTTAAAAGAGTTTAAATACATAATTATGTAATAGTTTCTTTAGATTTATATTTAATCGACTAAAGTGCATGTTTTTAGGCATTTTTAGACATTTCTTAAGCCTGTGTCATTTTCTAGGTTATTTTCGAAAATCCGAACAAGTTGATAATCCGAACCACCTTCGGTCCCAATTAGTTCGGATTGTCGGCGCTCTACTGTAAATGGAAATACAGAGTGGTACAGCAAACAGGGTGCTTGTTGAGATGTGTTTGAAAAATGCTAACCATAAAATTTTCAGTAAATACCATAGTAAAATTACTGAAAGTTTGTTTATAAAGTTACTGATTTGAAATCGGACCTGTTTAAAGTTGTACGTTGGAACGGTTGTACCTTGAAACAGGTCCGATTTCAAATCAAGTATGCTTAAGGTGTGTTCTGATTAGTTGCAATGGCAGTGGTAGTAGATGCCATTATAGTATTTCTGATAGGAAGAGTTAGTGACTCAAATTTATGTACATGCAAACTAATATGTGTCACTATCACGGCTGGTGAGAAATACTATAATTTCGTCTGCTACCACTGCCATTACCTATCATTACCACCAATCAGAACGCACCTTTACGTTCTGATTGATCTCGTAGTAGCTCGATCGGTCGGTACTCGGTATAGTAGCGTGTAGTAATCCAATTTTACTATATTATTATAACTGAATTAATTTTATGTTAAAGTTCTGAAATAAAGCTAGAGTTGAAATGAACATTATTGTATTTTATGCTTTGGGAAAAAACTGTCGCGTCCGTAATGTCGCGTTCGAACTCGTACTATACATCATAAAAAAAAGCTGAAAGATATTTCCCACATTTCATAAGTCTACCGACAAAAGACATCCTTTGGTCTTCATTTGCACATAAAACAAAAAGATTTTTTTTCCAAGCATCGCTTCCATTTTTTGTCGCGTTGTTTCTGCTTGTATATTTGCACTTAAGTATTTATCCTTCCAAATTTTTTTTGTTTAATATAGCACTCTACTAGTACTTTGCACTAATTAAAATATGCATACGATTTCTTTCCTATTTTAAGCTTTGTTAATTGCGTACGAATGTTGCGTCCGTTACCCAGGATATACTCATATACAGGCTGTATATTAAATGACTGCATTAAGGGTTATAGATCTTCATAGTTGAAGTAAAAAATTCAAATGTGTTTTTCTCCATACGCCTCACGTTTTAAGAAAGGCTAGTACTACCTTGACCTACTCCGTGGTGCAGATCAGCTGACTGCTGAGCGAGCCGTAGGAAGTACCGTGTTTGCCGTGTTGCCCGCGTTACGTTGTTTTCTGGTTGTCCGTCTCTGGGTTTGTTATTTTGTGTGATAAAAATTGATAATTTTAGTAGTGAGTGAGATATTATTGTTGCGAACTATATTGTGTAATTGAGGCCGGGTCATCCAAAGTCTAACTCAGGATTTTTGGGGGCCCAAAACAGGTCATGACGTCTTGCCAAATTTAATATAAAAGCCACGGTATGGGATGGGAAGATAATCAGTAGTTTATATATATAATAATGCATTGGCGTAGGTTAATATCGTTTGAAAACAACGCGTATTACACAGGACGGTAGTAGGCTACATTAATTCAAAACAAATTATCCCTTATTAAGTCCGGCGACCCCCATTATTGGATTACCCGTCGGAACTGGGATTTGCATATCAAAGGATTGGTCAGGCGGCGATCTTCTTTGTCGCGCGGTCGTCTATGCATGCGTGTATAGTAAGTGAATTGGTCCAAATAGTCGCTGTAACAAAGAAGGAAAACAATGGGCCCAATGTACATGTGTGAGCGTGTGTGTGTGTGTTTGGACGTTTGTACGTGGGGGTACTAAAACGGTCATTACAGGAGGCACTGTGAGCACTGTGAGTTGTTTCCGCTAAAAGGAACGAGCTGCACTGCAGAATACATCAAAGTAACTGTTTACCGTTGTTCAACTGGAACGTACGTAGGTAATCGCTGTTAATGGATCCTCAGTAGAAACAAAAAAGTTTGTTTCAAGGATAAATATGGAAAGAAGCCATTTCCAAATTCTTTATAAAGCTTAACACTGAACAGAAATACTTAAATTTTGCATAAAAATGTTAATTTTATAACTATACATCGTCTCGGTAATACAATGGTCAAATTGTGGAAAGTTTTCACTGTAAGGCATGGTAATATATATGTACTAGGTTCTATCGAATCTGTAACAGAAGTCACAACTTAAGTGCATCAATATTCTGGTACTGCATACAGTTCTTACTACACAACACAGTACACACATTACCATACTTATGACTGATTTCTTGCAAATCAATACAACCTGCTGAAACAAAAGCAAATGTAGTGCATATATAACATGCGTCTGCATAAATCTAACATTGTTATCGAACCGTTCCAACACAATTGAATCCAAATCGACCCTAAGCCTCATCAGTCAAACTCAGCTAGAAAAATGGACGTACCTATCCGAAAGACGCGCTGCAATAAATACATTCGGCGGAGAGTTTTCGACCGCTCGCTCTCGCTCGAACGTTCAGCAGTGGAGAGAGGATCAATGCCTGCACACCGACTCAGTCCATCTATCATCGCAATTGAACCGTGTGGAGTGAGGGAAACGGCCGGCTTCAAAACTACCGCTTGAACGCGCGCCGAGTGCATTGAACGGTTGAAAACCCGGCGAAAAAACCAGCCGCCCCGCGCTGCTGCTGTTGCCGCTGCTGCCGCTGCTGCCTCTGCAGCCTCTGTAGCCAACGTGATTAATATGATGAGATGTGTTTCTTCATCTATCTGGTCGCCTCCGATGATGTTTGTCCCGATCGACCGACCGCGTTGAGAGGAGTCGCTTTCACATAAATGCATTTCCGGGATTGGATTAGAGTGGTGTCTATGCTCCAGCATTGGGATGATGTCATGGTGTGAGAAGAAACGGAGTGAAAGACGTCGAAAATGCATGCTTTGGAGAGTGTGTGTCAGTTCTATTTAACCATACTAGTAAGTCTGGTCTGCCTGTGAGTAGTCAAGCCAATGGGTTATCTTAATGGTAGCACATTGATTAGATTAGACCATATGGATTTCATCATCTCATGAGCTGTGGGAATACAACTAAAGTACGCAATGGTAATTACTTAACTACGGTTGCAATACCTGGTATACTTTTCTCGACGTACACTTCGAAGTGACTACTGATCACTAACCACCAGCCTTAAGAGATTCTGCAGGCATCTCGTTTCTTTTATTATACCGAAAAAAGAACGGAAGTAAGTGGACATTTTAACGACGCGCCTGATACGCTTGGCCGGCGTTCCACCGTCAATATATCAACAAAAACTGTATGTTTTGCATGTTTCCGGTGAAAGGGCCGACCTTTGGGTCGGGTCTAACCGCGCAAACATTTACCTATCCTTTTTCCCTTTCCCTTTTGGCGCTGAAGTAGAAAAAAAATGATATCTCCAGCGCTCCTCGCGTATTTATTCGGGTCTGTTCCGATTCCGGTGCCTGATGTGGCTCACCCGCACCGGAGCTGGTGCGTTATCGGCGAAAATGTGAAAATGTGAATGGCCTCGGATGGCGCCGGCTCCACAACGCTCCAAGGGCTGCGGGCACTCGTTTGCACAGCCTAATCGATATTTTTATTGCGCCATTAAGGTTATCTGGATATAATTTGGTTATCGTGTGAAGGCAAAACGACTTTATTCTGATGACGGTGCAGGTATCCTCCCACCAGACGAAGGATATCTTTGATGGATGCATGAGGTTTAGTCCATGAATTATGTTGCTTCCTTGGGCTATTTCCATCTATGGTTGATGGTACCAGAAAGAAAGGATACCAGTCTATATAAATAAACACCTAGTGGTTGCGTGATGGATGCTATCTGATTTTCCTCTGGAAAGATGTAGGTCAAGTCCCTGTTCGCATCCACTACGCTCGGCTGTTTCCAAAACTCTGGCGAGTACACGGTTCCATTATTCCGACGCTTGAGGTACAAAATTTTCCGCGACGGCACCAGTATTGAGTTATGGCCGAAGTCGAGTGGATCTCTAAGAAGACGCCGCCCCGCTGCCCCCGCCCCCCACCCGCGGATATTTATGGCGCCGGGGCGCGTCATCCGCATTCCGCAGGTACGATAAATAAAGACCCCACGGCACTGCCATATCGAACTCCTTGTCATCCCGCATTCCCGGATAAATCGTAAATCAGCTCCAATAATATCCCGAGCAGATGCATCCGTCTAAGAAACGCCCAACAACCATAACCGCATTTATTGGTGTTAACCTATATTTACATCCGCAGCAATGGTCATCGATGGAACTTAAAAATCTTAAAAGTTTGATTAATTCGAATTGGGGCGAGGTTAATTGGAATTGGCTCGCCGTTAATTGGAATTGGCACGCCGGGAATTGGAATTGGCACGCGGCTAATTGGAAGTGGCACACGTTTAATTGGTCATCGATAGAACTTGGAATAGCTGCCTTAAGTTCGAATAATTGGAATTGGCACGAGACTAATTGGAATTAGCACGCCGCTAATTGGAAATAGCACGCGTTTAATTGCTCATCGATGGAACTTAAAATATCTTAAAAGGTAGAATAAATGGAATTGGCACGCACTTAATTGGAATTTGCATGCAGTTAATTGGTATTGGCACGAGGCTAATAGGAAATGGCACGCGTTTAATTGGTCATGGATAGAATTTGAAATATCTTAAAAGTTCGAGTAATTGTAATTGGACGCACTTAATTGGAATTGGCACGCGACTAATTGGAAATGGCACGCGTTTATTGAACTTAAAATATCTTAAAAGTTAGAATAAATGGAATTGGCACGCCCTTAATTGGAATTTGCATGCAGTTAATTGGTATTGGCACGAGGCTAATAGGAAATGGCAAGCGTTTAATTGGTCATCGATAGAACTTAAAATAGGTGTCTTAAGTTCAAATATCTGGAATTTGCGCGAGGCTAATTGGAATTGGCACGCAGCTGATTGGAAGTGGCACGCGTTTAATTGGCAATCGATAGAACTTGAAATAGGTGTCTTAAGTTCGAATAATTGGAATTAGCACATACTTAATTGGAACTGGCACGCAGCTAATTGGACTTGGCGCGAGGCTAATTGGTATTGGCACGGGGCTAATTGGAATTCGCACCAGGATGATTGGTATTGACACGCGTCTAGTTCATATAAGAACAACATAGCGGAATATCAATAGCTGATCAACTGTCACTTTCGCAGTGTTTATACTCTAGAATATATTTCTTTAACAATCTGTAGGTTATGGTTATGTTCTGACAGTTTTTTTTGTGTTTAAGGTAACTCTAGCGAGGCGGGGTGTGAAGTTAATATGGAGAAGCCATAACTACACCCATTAAAAAAGCAATAACACTTCTTTTTATTGGCCTTTCTTTAGCACGCGAGGACATTAGAATCCAGTTTCAGTAAATACACCATGATTAATACGATCGCCATATTTTATGCGTGCGGTGGTCCCAAGGTGGTTCCATTTGCATGGCTGGCACAATAACAACTACCCATGGTGTCGGACGACTTTTCCCACATAGTTTTAATCATGTTGCCATTGCCTCGCTGCGAAATGACACCCCGGCCATTACCCCTATTAATAATTTGTTCACCCCTTCGGCTGTATGCTGTTACATTAATGAAATTATTCACCCCGTGTCCTCTACAGCCATGCGGGTGTAGTCGGGACATGTGTATAGTCGATACGTTACAAGCATTGCCCAGCGTCATCACTATGCCGACATATGAGCGTGAGTATCAATCCAAATTCTGTCATGCTGGTATATTTGGTTGCCTATCCGCAGAAGTACGACTACTATGATTCTAGAGTAGAGATTAAGTTGAGACTGCTGAATATGGACGACGTGGGGCTGTTCTTTTAACGGATTGACTGTGTGGCACGAGTACCGTCGAAATCGATACAAGTCTTTCGGTTTTTTTTTTCAGGCCTACGCTCATGTCGGTACGGTGTTTACAGAAGGTCTCAATGGGAATGGGCTTTTTGCGCTGTCTATCCCGATGCCGCCTATCCCTTTTGTTAATAATTCACGTTTCGGGGTCGGTGTGTTGTTTACTTTTCCCAGTTTCCCCCGAGCCGATAAACAAGAGTGCCGCGTTTACCGGTCTCCCTTTTTAATTGACGCAAATTAACTTAGTGTTTTCCCTGCATTTTCTAAAAACAATTAACGAGGGTATTACGGCGTTTTTCAAATAACACACTTATAGATAGAATATGCGTTAGTGATACTTGTTTCACAAATAAAATGTCAAACGCTAAATTAAGAGAAAGCGCCGTTTGAAATTTAAATGAGATGTTCTTCTAATGACGTCACGGGACGCTAATTTACTGAGTTATTTGGCAACGTTGCTTTATTTCGAACGTTATGATCCGTTATTGCGTTAGTAGCTCAGGCTGACAGCCGCATTGTTATTGAGGTTAGGCTACGTGAGATCGGTGCGATGTGTACACACAATTATAGAGGTTGTTTTCCTAGCTTCTCTCCTATCTTTTGAACATGGGCTGTAGACCTGTGGCCAACTATCAAGCAGATCGCTGAGATCGGTTGATCGCTGAGATCGGTAGATCGCTGAGATCGGTAGATCGCTGAGATCGGTAGATCGCTGAGACCGGTAGATCGCTGAGATCGGTAGATCGCTGAGATCGGTAGATCGCTGAGATCGGTAGATCGCTGAGATCGGTAGATCGCTGAGATCGGTAGATCGCTGAGATCGGTAGATCGCTGAGACCGGTAGATCGCTGAGATCGGTAGATCGCTGGGATCGGTAGATCGCTGAGATCGGTGGCGCGACGTTCATTCCGAAGTGACTACCGATCGCTAACCACCAGCCTCAAAGTCTCGTATATCATATTGCTACATATAGGATTATAGATCGCTCTATAATGTCACAAATAATGATCATAGACACCAATAATCGATTAAATTATATATATAACAATTGAATTACTGTTATCAACCCTCCCAGTTATGTTTGACTCTTTATGGCTTACAGTGTTCATCGGGACAAAGTCGGGTCGTAACACGACAGGCGATAATTAAAAGTATTAAAACTTGATTAAAGGGACCGATGGGGCGGTGTGGGGTGGAGTCGGGCCGCAGTGGAGGCCAACAAATCCCACTATCCCCACGGCGAAGCACCTATTTCCCGCTGTACACTCCATATATCTCTTTTAATGCGGAATATTCGTTTATCACTAATTTCTCTCTGGGAAACGCGCTCTAATCCCGGCTTACAGTCCGGGTCAAAATAAACGGAGCGGGCTGTGTCACCAGTGACACATGCCACGGCCACTTGATTTACCGGCAAAATATACGTTTCCCGATTACATAAATTCCGTGAAATATAGCCCACGCACTCGGTCTCTGTATTTTTTCGCCATTCGGTCATTCTCGCTATGCCATATCCAACAATTATACGTATATTTCGTTTCAGCGTTTTTTTTTCGTCTCGCATTTTTATCCTGAAAAACTCGCTGTGTGTTTTTTTTTGTAGTATGGAGCGTACAACCGCCATACCAATTTTATTGTTTCCATGATCTGAAATCTAATTCAGTTTTACATTTTTTTATAAAAGCAAAACAAACTCCGGATTATGTACAGCATATTCCGCACGGTGCGCGAATTTCAGTATAAAAAAAGCGGTCAAAATCGCCACTGATAAACACTGATTCCGTTCCATAAAATTGGTAGTATGATGTCAAATAACTTCATCAAATAATTCATAATTTGTTGATGTTAACAGATCTAATCTAAAACCGACTGTTGAGAAATTCGGAAAAGTTCTCATGTGATTGAAAACTTAATATTTTTCATATTCTAAAACAAAAAATAACGAATGCGAAAACGGAGAAAGGAGCAAGAGTCGTTTTCAGAATTCAAATTGACACTAATCAAAATCAAATTGGCACTAACCAATATCAAAATGACAATTAACAAAATCAAAATGACAATTAACAAATTCAAGTTGTCATTAAATAATTTTAAATTAGCAGTATCAACGATTAAATGGAAATAAGTAAATAATGTTGTCTATACTATATTTTAAAACAATAACATGGACATATTAAATAAACAACTTTTGCTAAATTAATTATTTAGAAAATAATAATCTCCATATCTAATGCTGCTGTAATATATCTTTGAATATGGGCTATGAATCTTGTCCAGTGGCCCACATTAATTGTGTTAATATTATTCTGAACAATATTTTCTAACCGGTGCATTCTGTATTCAGTTTGGGATAAATGATGCCGATCTTCTCCTGCTAAAACATCTATCTCTTAGATTATCTGCCAAATCTGATTTTACACTAGCCTTTAATACAGACCATGCTTGCTCAATCGGATTTAACATGGGACTGTATAGACTGAGTCTTATTAATGTATGGTGAAAAAATCTTGAACTACTCAGCAACAAAGATAACGATGGCAGTTTAAACAAAAAAGCCATTAATAATAATAACAACAGCAACGTTTCCCCCAATCCAAGATAAACTACTTAAACATGTAAATCCCCGATACATAAATATCCATAATTTAGTCATAAATACAGCCATATCTAAGCAAACTAGTCATTTTCCCGACCATACCGGTTGTCAATGTTTAAATTACTACGTTGGCTAAACGGGGTGCAAACTGCTCCACCGTTTATCGAACCATCAAAAAATCAACAAACCCTACGAACGATTCCATTTAAAAATGAAAGAGTGCATCGGCGCTCGGGCAGGTAGTCGGAGTGTCGCATCCGGTAAATGACTTAGTTGGCTGTGACACGCGGCATCACGTGTCGCGCCGTCGTTAGGTGCTGCCCTCTATCGCCGTACCGCGCAACGCTCGGTCCTGGTCGCGAGAAAGCCTTGAAACTATTCACCCTTCTCCGCGTCGTTTCGAATCTACTAGCGATTATTAATTCATTTGTGCTAGGGGTGCTCATCGCTTTGAAATGCATGGTTGGAATATGCATTTCAAAAATTTTGTTTGTGGTGGATGGAAGGGGTGAGTTAATCGAATTATTTCTTGCGTTGCGTCGTCTGAAGTTTTGCCTAAAAGGTTTGCTCATTGGGGATAGAAAAGCTAGAAAGTGCAGATTAAATATTACAAGTCAGACAGAGCAACCCATGTCAAGTAGAGATTAAATATTACACTGATCGAGGAATTTGAATTTTTTGTTCGGAACATTATCAAGAACATCATGAAAATTGTAAAATACTAACAAAATAAAAAAAAAACAATACAGGTTAGGTTTTATACTGGGGGAAACGTCCCAAATTCAGACACTGTCCTAAAATCTGACATATTTCTGTTTAGTTGATTAAAATAAGAAATCTACAATATTGAATTATATTTTAAGACATCCGATTTCTTAATTTGAACTTACACTTATTAACCCGCAATTCTTTCTTAAGAGGTTTTCGATGTAATTCATAGCATTTAGTCTACCAGGAACCACAACAAGATCAGTTCTATTGTCTATACTGATTCCAGCCCAAACCATCACAGATCCACGACCAAATCTATCCTTTTCCAGTATAGTAGCGGCTGCGTAGCGTTCACCAGGACTACTATATACACGTACTCGATCGTCGCAACGAGTTAAACGAAATCTGGACTCGTCAGGCGTCCAGTGACGAAGTTGCTAATCTCTGTGATCCCGAGCAAACCTCATTCGCGCTGCTTTGTGATGATGCCTAAGGCGTGGTGCGCGGACAGATCTTCTTGGTTTCAAATTCGCTTCTTTTAATCTGTTTCTAACAGTTCGATCAGAAATTTCTATTCCATGTGCTCGTCTTAGAAATCTAAGAAATCGGTCTTGATTTTGAGTAGTTTTTCGATTTCGACCTTGTCCAGCTCTTCTAACACATGTGCAGTCTCCCGAAACCAATTCCATAAACGCTGAATAACAGCAGGGGAAGCTCGAAGGTCCCTACTAACATGTCGAAGAGAGTGGCCGTGCTGAATAAGGGCGACAGCACGAGCAACTGGCACTTCACTAAGATGCCGCATTTTACTTGTAATCAACGAAAATTGACAACTGCATTCTTGACATTTTTTTTCATTTTGTTTTGCGTTATTAATTTACATTTTTAATTTTTTTGAGCAGTGTACTTAATATTTACTTGGATGTTTTTATTTGTATATATCAGTACCTACCCTTACAACATATGAATAAAAATTCTCTCAATTATCAAATATACTGAAAAACAATACTCTCGTACCAGCTGAGCAACAGCACAGCGCAGATTTAGTTTAGTTAATGCGTATCAACGAAACAAAAGCAGATCGGACGGCGTACCCGTCATGTTAATAACTTCACCATTTGATTCCACAATGAACGGCAATACAACAGAGTTGGGTAACAACAACGCGACAGATGGACAATAATAAATCATCGCGATTTTTTTGCCGAAAATTCCGCCCGTTTAGTTGCCACGCTGCAGCGGCGCTTGTTAAATTTCATCGGTAAATTTCAATATTGCGAGGCGGGGGAGTGGCAAAAAGGGGGGTTTGGCGCTGGAAATTATCCGCCAACCGTCCTCGATAAAAACATATATTTCATGCGTACGCAATTTCTGTCGTCGTCACAGTTTTTGATGTGCATAAATCAAGACTGCCCGGCTGCCGTACGCGGGCCGAATTAGAATAGGCTAAAACAATTTTCGCAGGCCCTGTTTTACCGAAACTGATCGGTCCACGGCCTGGTGTCCGCTAGCGTTTTGTTTTGTGCAGTTTTTTTATCTGTTTTGGGTCCACGTCCGCGTTTATGATTAATGGACTTGGTAACAGCCGCTGTGTTAATGAATTCAATTTTATAAGGCTTTTATAGGTACTAGGAAAAACTGGTCACAATCTGATCACAATTTAATCAATCTGAAATTTTATATATATATAGATATATATATATATATATATATATAGATATATATATATATATATATAGATATATATATATATATATAGATATATATATATAGATATATATATATATATATATAGATATATATATATATATATATAGATATATATATATATATATATAGATATATATATATATATATATATAGATATATATATATATATATATAGATATATATATATATATATAGATATATATATATATATATAGATATATATATATATATAGATATATATATATATATAGATATATATATATAGATATATATATATATATATAGATATATATATATATATATAGATATATAAATATATAGATATATATATATAGATATATATATATATATAGATATATATATATAGATATATATATATATATAGATATATATATATATATATAGATATATATATATATATATAGATATATATATATATATAGATATATATATATATATATAGATATATATATATATATATATAGATATATATATATATATAT